>OZ026614.1:28712562-29312562 GCA_964020975.1 Hermodice carunculata | reverse complement strand
AATCACTGGATAATACAGTGGTACCTGCTGTATGTGGGCACCCCTTTTGAGCCAAGAAAAAGTGGCCACATACACCAAGTGCCCTGTTACCACAGGTAAACTTTATAAAGAAATTGACTCCTGTGTCCCAGTCTAGTGACCACAAAAAGCAATGTGGCTGCTTATGGTAGTGGTTGCATACTGCAGGTACCACTGTATTCATATTACAGCTACCTGGACCCAGAAATATGATTGCAAATATTGACACCTACATAGAGATATGCATCTAAATAATGAAGGAAAGCATATAATACACCACATTTTAATGTATAACTAGTGCAAAAAATAGTAGATCTATAAATGCATGTGTGGATATTTATCGCATAAATTAAGAAACAGTAATCCACAACCTTTTCATAAACAACCCGACAAGAAGTGTGACTGAAAAAGTATCACCACACAAGCATGTGGAAAAGTAGAGGAGAAAGTCATCAAGTGGGAGAGGATGCATACCCTCTGGAAGACTGACGACCCCATTTCCCATGCTTTGGATGATTCTCAACTACATTTAATACTTCAGTGCCATTACTTCATCATTTTCATAGACTTGCCAGTTCATATATCTTAACATTAATCTGGCCAGTGGCAAAAAAAATCCTTTTCAAAAAGGAAAGATCACATTCCTGAATGCGATAAACTCGATAAGAACATGTAAGTCCACCAGACAAGCTGGAGGGGTTCCAAAGCCAAGTCGAGTCAAAAGCCAAAACTATTGAGGTTGTCCCTATAATGCACAACCTCAACTCTATGGAAGAATGTAACTAAAGCCTGCTGTGCAACAAGCCAATAAGGCAAATGCCTTAAGCAGAGTGGGCCTTGTGTTCTGGCTATGGTAGGGGCTTGGGGGGAATGAGCTTAATCTTAGCTCACTTTTTCTGTTAACTTCAGGTACATTTCAGGTTTTATAGGACTGAGGATCACAGTTTTTGTGCTGTTGTGGTGGTCCAGTATGTATGATAATGGACACTCATGGACAGTGTCTGTGATAAAAATACGACATACTGTTAACATTTATTGGCCACTTCTTAAAAAACATGCAGTTACATAAAACTTTGAGGTCTTATTGAGGTCTTATTAAGATTGATAAATAAATTATGAATATAAAAAGTGGGCATACGGATGAATACTGAAAACTACCTTAGACAATCTGAGCAAAATTTGAAACATACCAAGAAACATCAGTGGCATGTTTGAAAATAAACATGGTAAAGATGAAATGGCAATTTTCCATGGTACAGTACCATGCATCTGATAAAAATATCAAAATTCTGAATTGTTACAAAATTGTATGCAGGCATTATAGGTTCAAAACCACTAATAATCAGTCTCTAATCTGACAGCTTGAGCTTCAGATGTTGACCTTTTCTGGGCTGACACAGGGGTGTCAACCATATGTCACCCGTGCAGGGTACGTGAGATCTATAGTGACGTGACAATGTTTTGCACGTCAAACTAACATGCCAGTCCAGGCAGTTAGAACGGTGGATCTTTTTGACGCCTTGGCGTCACTTAACATGACGTTGTCTACAGATCCGTAGCAACGTTACCGTTTGCTATATAAGCAACGTAACAGCGCAGTGTTGTCAGTTATCCCCTGATGAGTTTGGAGAAACGAAACCGGTCGGGACTTTCACAGACAGGGCGTTTTCCGTCACTGGTCTTGCCTAGTTTTCACATTCAAAACCACTAAACCATTTTTTTAACAGACAAAAACTTTAAATTCTACAATTCTAACAAAACAATCCTAACATAAAGGTATCACTTTCAAAGAAAATAATGAACAAGATAAATTTGAAAAACTACAATTTTGAAGTGGAATTAAATGTTATTCATGTGGGAATGAGAAATCAAACTGAAGAAAAATATCATGGAGAAAGAGGAAAAAGAAAACTATGTCAAAGAGAAGAATGACAATAATGAATATCAATGGTCGTTGATTCAAGCAGGTCCAACTAGAGGTTTAGAATGTACAAAACAAGCACAAAAGAAAGGTATTTCTTTAACAGAGGAATAACTTGTAAACTGTATAGTTTAAATGCTACCTATGAGAAAAAAGTAACCAAACTGCAAAGAAATATAACTAAATAATGAAAAAAGAATATTGTAGTAATAAGAAGGTTAATTATCACAGGACTCGTTGTGGACAGAGCAACATGACATAGTAGTGAGCTGATTGTAACTGGATGAACAAGACAATGAAAAGACATAAGTCAGCGATGATGATAATAACACAAACAAGGCGATGACTGAATGAGTATGATATTGTGTGACATATACATGTAGATGGAAGATGTGAAGTACTTGAATTATTCTTGCCTTGGCAATTTCTTTCCTCCTTCACAGCAATGCAGATAACTCAGTGGCCAAATGCAAGCTGACAGACCTAAACGACACCAGACCCAGCATATGTACCCCTACACACACAACGCAGTTGCTGCAACAAAAGGAATATACTGCCACGAAAAACACACTTATGATCCTTGATGTGCAGCATATGCTTTGCGAGGAATTGCAAGAAATACATGTGTTGAATCCTAGGTGGCACTGTCATCAGGTCACATGAGGTCACAGCAGATGATGTAACTGAATACATGAAGTGAATGAAGTTAGATACAAACAGAGATCAATTTACTTGTTTACAGAAAAGAAATAAAACAAGAGGGATGTGTGGACAGGATTCTGATGCTGAAAGTCAACCCAAAATAAGTCCCATGCTGGACTACACTAACAGGTTCCAGAAGTGTCTGCATCTAATTTCACAGCAATCGGTTGCGAAAAAGATTTGTCAAGAAATGTCAAAAAAGTTAAAAAATCAATAAAAAGTTTCAAAAATCAACTACCCTTGCAGACTTTTGTTTTTTTTTGGGTGGTCTACAAATGGGTGCAGCTTGGGGGTCATTAGGACTTATCCAGTTATTCAGGGTATCAAGTATGGGCAGAAATAGAGGGAACTGCAGTAAGTATGACATGGACCTATTCCCACATACTTTGTCACTTTGAGCGGAAAACACAATAGGAGGTATTCATATTTGACCACGTTAACTGCAGAACTTCTCTGGTCCCCTCAGTTGCTTGGCAACAGAACTATGCCTCTGCCATGAGGAAGGCACTTGGACCAGTTGTGTTACTTATCCATCCAGAAATAACACTTTTTCTACCAAACAAATGATATTTTCTGAATACATGGAGCATCTTTTATGTTTTAAAACTTAACGAATTAGTTTTTGTAAAGTTTTGCTTTCTCGACTTGGCACTTTTACCATATTTAAAAGCTCATTTGGGCCTGCTTGATACATGTACACAAACCTGGCCTTCTTTCTGTTAAGTTCCTTGCTGCAGCACAGGTGACAGCATCCCAGTTAATGTGAATACACGTAAGTCCTATTGATTTTTGCATAGTCTGCTAATTAGTGTCACCGATGTCTGAGGTTGTTTCATGGATTTCCAAGACAAGATATCGGGCATACACGTTATCATAACAGTGCATGCAGCTTCTTTTTCTGATCCCACTGATCAAGATGCAACATTTGCTCAGTGCACCATAATCTCTATCCTAACAAAGCAATTTGAGTACAATGTTATGCACAAAATTTTGCCAAGCTACATGTACAGAAAAAATACATTCATAGCTATTTTCATGAATTAACTTTTCTCACTACAAGGAATGGTCTATTTGCATCAATTTTTTCCCTTAATTCCAGTCCTCCCTTTTGGACTCTGCTATCAGTTGTTAAATTACTCATTTAGCTTTTTAGCTCTACTGACCATAGGTTGCAGAGCTTATGCGACCACTCATGTCTGACTGTCTGTCTGTCTGTAAACTTTTGTTCGTTAGTGCAATACCATCCACAGAAAAGAAATAGAAAGGTGTACATGGCCTTCCTTGATGTGCGGAAAGCTTATGACAGGGTTTAGAGAAATGCACTGTGGGCTAAAATGGAAGGGCTAGGTTTTGGAGGTGGTTTTCTGGAAGTGTTAAAGGCTCGATACGCAGATGTAAATTGTAGTCTCAGTATAGGGGACGTGGAAACTCAGGGGGCAAGGTTAGATATCTGTCTAAAACAGGGATGTGTGTTATGCCCGATTTTGTTTGCTATATACATGAGAACTGGGAACAGAACTGTAAGGGAGCAATAAAGGAGTAACAATAGGAGGAGAAAAGATTCCAGGGTTGTTTTTCGCTGATGACACTGTGTTGATGGCAGATACAGGAAAAGAGTTACAGGAGCTTTTGAGGATAGCAGGTGACTATGGAGAAAAGTGGAGGGCAGACTTAAGTGAGAAGAGTCAGGTCATGGTCTTGGGGCAGGAAAGAAGACAGGAGGGAAGATGGATGATAGGGAAGTTACCAGGGGGTCAAGAGAAAGTCATTAGGATTGGAGAGGGTGAGCATTATAAGGTCACGGGACAGGGAATGTTTGAGTACCATGTTGAGAAAATCAGATAGAAGGTGAACAGAGCGAAAGGTATTGTAAAGGTCATGGCAGGGAACAGTTTCAACAGAGGATTTACAGACAGGGTGCTGTGGGAACGTGTAACCATACCTTGGATATTAGCAAAAAGGATGTGGAATGGATGAATTAGCCACAGAGGGAGATGGGGAAATGGGTGCTTGGGGCACCGCCATCTGTCGCAACAGGGGCCTGTTGGGAGAGCTGGGATGGTTACCATTGAATAAGAGATAGAATAGCTAAGGATGGGCTGGGCCATTGGGGCTATCTTCAACAGGTTTATGAAGAAAGAGGGTGTAGGAAGGTGTACATGGAGGCTGTTAATGAATCCCAAGTGGGTTCAAGAAACAGACAAGTAAGCTGAGAAATATGAGTTGAAAGGGCCAGATGAGATTGAAGTGGCATGCAAAACATATATATGTATAGGAAAGGTGATTCAAAAAAAACATGTGGAACAGTGGAAAAGAGGGGTTGAGACGAAGAGCACATTAAAGCATATAGAGCTGTAGACAAGCCAGTGAAAACCAAATGTTGGGATGGTCATGATGGTAGCAAGAGTTCAAAACTGTTGTTTCAGAGCCGAGCAGGAGTGATCAATCTGGAAAAGAGAAAACAAGTGGACAAATAGGAGCGATGGGAAGTGAAGAGTGTGTGGGGAGGATGTGGATGAGACCACTGATCATATGATAACATGGTGTACAGGTATAGCACTTACAGACAGGCTGTTTGTACGGTGGAGAGAAAGAGATGGGCAGCGTAAAAGCTAAGAGCAGTTAAGGGACATCGCAGAGAATGATAGGTTAGCACGGATACTAGGATTGAAGGGCGATTTTCCAGGGAGTAGAGTAGGTTTAGAGTCAGTCAAAGGCTGCTTTGTGCAGTACTGGGAGAGTAGGAACAACATCGTAGGATTAGTCACAGAAGAGAATAGAGGACCAAGTTAGAAGGGAAGGAAGAAGGTAGCCCTAATGAGGGCTCCCATGACCCTGCTTGGCGGCAACCTCAGCAGGGGCTGCGGGCATGCCGAGCACACAGCTGCGACAGTGGGATAGCCCTGAGTTGACTAGGAGGCGTTTTTTCTTCTTTTTTTAATAAAGGCCACCTGACTAGCTAGTCAGGACCGCAGAAAACAAGCAGAGTGCCACATAGTACAATTAGTTTTCAAGTTAGGCCAATATAACTTTCAGGACTTATTGGGTGTGTGAAAATCTAAAACCCACTCCAGGTTGGTGGCGCCACTTACATTATTATGTAATATGGGGATCAAATGTGAAAATCTTGTGAACACTCAAGCATCTTTAATATTTGGTCGATCTTCACCAGATTTGGTGGGATTGTGGAGGAGATCAAACTCTAAATTGTTAATGATACTAGTGGCGCCACCTATAATTTGATGGCAATTATGAGCCAAACTGTAAAATTCCATATTTGGAAAAGTAATTGGATTAGACTTGCCAAATTTATAGGATATATAAACCATGGCCAAAGGTTGAATTTTATGTAATATCAGTGACCTTGACCTATTTTTGTGAGGTCACCATGCCTGTACAGTTGAAAAGGTGACTTTGTAATGGCAAAGCGTAGCTTGGACATCGATGGCAAAGAGAATTGAGCCTCCCAGATCAAAATTGCACTTGATTACATACATGTAATGCATAAAACTGTACTTGGTGACCTATTCTTTGGGTCACTGTGACCCAGTAGTTATGGAGCACTTGTTCAAGTTTACTGTTTTTCGCTAGTAACTCGAAAAGTTTGTCCGATTTGAACAAATAGAATATATATGGAAAGCTGGATGTGGGGCGATTTTTGAACAACAGGATCAGAGAATTTTGGTGAGAATTTAATATGCATGTCTCAGATCGGAAGCTGTCATGCCATCTATATGCCCAAAACAAGACAACACATGTTGTTCAGGATCACTTGCACCTCACCAAACAATCAAGTTTCATAATAATCAAATAAGTACATGCAACGAAACAAGTGTTTTTCATGGGAGTCATCTATTATCTTCTATCTCATAACAGATGTAGAGAACAGGCCCACCAAATACAAGGAAAATATTATTATTAATGTAGTTCTCAGGCTGCTAAATGGCTGATAAACCATGATCAAATCTGCAAAGGTCCATCAGGATATGCTGCCATCTGGTGGCTACTCCTGAATCAACCCTGCAGCTCTATTGACTTCACAGAAATCTTTGAGCTCCCGCATTTTTCTTCCCACATCAAGCTTTCTTATGCTATAAGTATTGATTTATCTTCAATGCACAGTAACATGAAGTATTCAAATGATTCTCCTAAATTTGTCTTTCTTTAAAAAGCAAAAACGAATAGACAAAAATCCAAATAGATTCTTGCAAAATTTTGTGAAATTCTGGCCCTGGATTTGATGCTTGTTAAGTTGGTGTGGTGCACATAAATTATCTTCCCTGTGATCACACATCCCAGTCAAACTTGAAGTGTTTGCCTAGTCAGGACAGACACTAGTGAATAGTATCAAAATATTTCTGCATTCCTTATCACCAGTAAAATTTAAACTTGCACTGTATTTCGTTAAATGTCCACAGATTAAATACCACTTGACCTTGTAGCAGCAAAGCAGGAGCTCAAGTCAACAGCTTGTACTTCACCAAGCACATCTGTCTACATGTGGCTTGTTGGGAATCAGCTGCTTCCATGACAAGTTTCACCCAAACATAATGTTTTACTTTTCCAAGCAAGATTCTAGTAAGACACTCCAAATTTACTATGTACCACGAGACACAAACTCGTGGAGATGTATGCTGTGTCACAACACAGGATTAAAAACAAATGTAGATCAAGCCAGGGCTTGCCACATGTTTCAAATACTTGGAGCACATGGACCTGTGATTTGGGAGAAACTGGAATCTTATCAGACAGATACTGTCCACACCATGATCTTTGGCATGGCATCTTCAGCAAAGTAGACAAACATTACTGCTGTTTTATGACACACTTTACAACAGGTCTACCTAAGTAGCGCTAGACTATTATGTTTCTGAAAGCTGAATAATTAGATCATGATACCCAAACAACATATCTGTAGGCACGTAAATTAAATAGGCCTTAGAGTGTGTCTTCCTGATTGATTGATCATATAGCTGAAGAGGAAAAAAGGGCTCAACACATAAATGATTGCTGTGCAATATTTAAAGGTGCAAAAGATGTATTTTTTGTTCAAAGTGAAGGACTTGGAGTGTTATAGCACTTTGTGAAGAAAACTTGCCATATTCACACGGGAAAACAACTTTATTTGCAAAAGAAAATAGTTGTCAATATCTGGCCCGAAGTTGACAAGTTCACCCCTTTTTGGCCATCAAGCAGGCTCTGGGTCATGATGTCACGGAAGCTAGGGAGTCAATGTGATACAATGGAGGATAGCAACAGAGAATGAGCTGGATCTCCATTTTAGCTACTCCTTTTCCAAAAAGGAACTTACAGAGGATAAAGGGAAAGGTATACAGTTAGGAAGCGACAAGGACAGAGAAATTCAGGTTTAATGGAAGGAGCCATGACCGGGCTATGACAAAGCTGGGACTGAATCTGTGGCCAGCACTGACCATGCCATAGCTGCCATGGAAGATCACCAAAGCTGCAGCTGGGATGCTTTTTAAAAGTCATTGTGTGAAGATTCCTTTAAGTGACTGGTTGAAGTTTACAGCAGGCCATCTTGCACGGTTACCAATGCGCAATGCCTGCAGCATATATATGCTTCATGCTGAGACTGTGTAAATGTAAACTCAAACTCAGCTAAATTTGAAATCATAGGCCTACGTGCAGCAGGCTTTTAGTTTTACTCATGGAGGAATAAACTAGTTCATTCCTCATTTTTTTTCTATTTAGTGATTTATAATAAGGCTTGGGATATGTGAAGTTGAGAATTGCATTGAAAAGGAGCTGTAAGGCCGGTGCATGCCTAAACGGAGTAATAATGACAACTGCAGCATGCTGCAAACTTTAAAAGATAGGGGAATAATAATAATAATAATGCTGTCAGAGTCTCAGCTTTTGTGCTGCTTTCCTTTGTGACACAGGTGGCCTAGAGAGAAAAGAAAAAAGAAAAAGAAAAATTGATGAGGCAGAGGAAACCATGGTTGTCCTAATCAGCTTCTGCCACAATGTTTTCCAGGACCAAAGCCAATGCAAAGGGTCCACCACATACTCTCTCACAGCTGTGGTGGGCCCCTGGTCCTGGATATATTCCCCTACACTCACTGATCAGAGTTTCTTCCCCCTGCAAAAAAAAAAAAAAAAACAACTTTCCCTTCCCCAGACCAGGGTGGTCAAACTGTGAAGTAGCAATGCTTGATGAGAGGGGCCACCAAATGAGAGGCAATTCCGCATGATAAAATAGTGAATATAGTATATATTGCTTCATTGCAAAGGCATTTTCTTCATAAAGTGCTATAAAAATTCAACTCCTTCACTTTTGATAAAAACTAAAGTATTTGGAAAGGGGAAACTTCAAGTATGTTGATTATTGTTAACAGCAAGACTTATTTGAATTGATCATTTAAATATCAATAGAATTACACCCTGTGGTACACAAACGGAATTGCTCAACTAAAATATGTTAAAAACTACCAGACAGAGATTGCTGTTATCAACATTTTCACTGTGTGAATTTAAGTTATCTTTTAATATTTTACTTGAGACATGGGTTAACCTGTGCTAAATATGGCAGCAGTGTTTAGACCCTTTCAAGTTCCCCAAAGGAAAGTTTTTCCTGTTGGCTTAGCGTTTGCATCACCTAGAAACTTACCCTGATTTAATTGTCTTTGGCAAAACATAGGTCTACCTTAAAGAATACATATTCTTAATGTAGTCTAAACATCTAATACCCTATGCATATTTTTCATAACCATCACCACATGACATTAATCAGGATGTGGTCTAAGGAGTAACTCAGAGAAGCTTTGGTTGTATACCCATATCTTTAAAAAAAAAAAAAAAACAAGACAAAAACAAGAGGATCATGATGATCCTGTGCTCTGCTGATGCGGATCTGCTTTTACAGTATTGGAACACATGGACTGCAGTCTAGATTTGTACAGCTATATACATGTATGTAGAGTGGTAGCAAAGTTTGTCCTTAAAATAAATTTTGTGGAAGGACGGAAGGACGGACGGACGGACAGACGGATGACGGACGCAAACAGATTCTATAAGCTCTGCTGATGGTAGTATATGTATTATCAATTGACACACCTTGCTGTTTCAATGGCTGCCGGTGTACAGTGGCAGCACTCACTTTGTCAGAAAGTCTGATATCGCATAACTTCGTCAAAAATTAGCGTATCCACATTATTTTCGCAAATTTTCATTGTCTAATGTCCAACTATATTTTGATAAAATTTTAATCAATTCTATCATGCTGTTCTGGAGAAGAAGTCAAAAATAGCCTTAACACGCAAAAATTCATAAAAAAAATAGGAAAAAATGGCAGCGCCACCTGTTGGCCAAAATGAGAACTAGTTGACCCCAGGTGACCCTATGTGCAATATCAAAACAATTGGCCAGGTACTTCTTGAGATGAAGAATTTTTTTTCTCAAAAAATAAATTAAAAAATTCATTAAAATTAGAAAAATTATTGCATGATCATCTCCTTTGCAAACTTGGTAGAGGTTCACCTGGGCAACATCCATGTCCAAAATTAAAGCATTCCATACAGCAGTTTTTGAGAAGAAGTCAAAAGGGTAAATACAATAGTGTAATATATGCACTCTATTGCCATATATATATATATATATATATATATATATATATATATATATATATATATATATATATATATATATATATATATATATATATATATATATATATATATATATATATATATATATATATATATACAGCTGCTGCACTTCCTTACCTTGGCAAAGTTTGATATCCCATAACTTTGCCAAAAATTAACAAATCCGTATTATTTTCGCAAACTTTCAATGTCTAATGTCCAACTATATTCTGATAAAATTTTAAGCAATTCTGTTCAGCCGTTCTGGAGAAGAAGTCGAAAATAGCCTTAACAGGCAATAATTCATAAAAAAAAATAGGAAAAAATCACAGTGCCATCTGGTAGCCAAAATAAGAACTAGTTGACCCCACATGACCCTATGTGCAATATCAAAGCAATTGGCTTCATAGTTCTTAAGATGAAGAAATTTCAATTTTTTTCAAAAAGTAAATTAAAAAATTCATAAAAAAATAGAAAAATTATTGCACCATCATCTTCTTCGCAAACTTGGTAGAGGTCCACCTGGGGATCATCCATGTGCAAAATCAAAACATTCTATGTAGCGTTTTTTGAGAAGAAGTCGAAAATATAAAAAGTCTAACGACAGACGGACGGACGGACGCAAACGGATTCTATAAGCTCTGCTGACTGACAAGTCAGCAGTGCTAAAAAATCAAAACAAAAAACAAACAAAAACAAAAAAAACAAAAAAAAAAAAACACCAAAAAATCAAAAATAACAACAACAACAACAACAACACACAAAAAACATTGACACAGCATGACAAACAAATTTTCCACATAAATTGTACCTTGCATGCTGCATGGAAATGTCCAATGGACTATTTGCAAACAATATAACACATATACCCAAAACAGCCCCACAAGCCTTCAAGTTAGTAAACTATGAAGTGTCAAGAAGGTACAATCTGGCAGATCACTAGCCAGAGTGTTAATTCATGGAGAATGGAGATGCGTTTGCCTGAAATTCACAGCAGGCAGGTTGGTAAGCTGAACCATTGTTATTTTGAGACCCGAATACACACATTGTCTTCTCCACCAACAGGAGCACAGTATTACATAAACCCTGCACTGACCCAAATTTGTCTACCAGAAATAAGCTCCACAAAACACACAAAAACCCATGCATGGTAATTGATTGATTGAATACACAACACTGTCCCTCATAAAATCAACTAATATTTCACCTAAAACAGGCTACCAATATGAATCAAATTCAAAAAGTGAAAAATACTCCCTTTAAAATGCAATAAAGTGCTGGCAAAGTTGGCAAGCCCTGCACAGTGAACCTCAGGCCATGTGCAATCTGCTGGAAAGTCACAGGCCAGCAAAAAGTCACATGGCCTCCCAGCTGCACTGGTTTCCAGACACACAGCACTCCTTGCAGTTCAGGTGGGAGATAATGACATGTATATGCTGGGGTGGGGTAGGCTGGCCCCTTTCAAAATTCTGTTTCTGAATTGCCTGTAGATTTTAATGAAAATATCCACGAAATGTCGACTTGAATTTAAGGGGGTGTAGTTGAGCCCTCTGTATGTTTTTTCCCCTTCTTATTTCTGCGTAGTGCATGCATATATATATATGTGGAGATTTGGTCGAGTGGATATGTGCATTTCCCATTTCAGCTTGGCGACTGGTGCCAAAGGTTGCAGGTTCCAGTCCCGCTCGTTCCGAACTTAAAATATATATTTTTGGCATTTCCTTAATGCAGGTGATTTTAGGTCCCCGATTCTGGAAATACATGCCGACTCAGTATTTATACTGCACAACCGTGTTGATATGGCATTCACACATAACTGCCTCCATTGAACCATTCTTTTTTAAGAATGGGGATTTGGTCGAGTGGATCAAAGTGTTCTAGATGTAAGTATTATTTATATGAAAATGGGTTCCCTGTTAAATGCAACGAATCCACGCTTGACAAGCACAATTATCTGCATATATTCGCAAAATTTGATGGGGGGACCCTAGACCCCTTGTTGCATTTCAAGCACGACTGGCGCTCTGAGTTCCAATTAAATTTATTCCCACACAAAGAGGTAATGGAACCAAGTGCAAAATAGTGCGATTATAACATATTTTCACATACCGGTACATGTTTTAGCACATTTTCATATGCTTTATTTGCATGTGTTTTCCCGATAGGCTTATAAAAATATGATTGACAAAATGTTGTGGTAATTTTACATCGACATCGTACTGGCAATACCGCCACATAAAAATATTAAATCTAAGTTTAGACAGATGGCTAACGTACCTTGTACGATGCATATTTTGCACTTTATCGGTTGAAAATTGGCAAAACAAGGTAAAAACAGTGGTAAAATTGCACTTGTTTGTGCTTTTGTAGGACTGGATCACTTTGTTTGGTATCAATTATCCTTGGAAAGTTCAGGACTTCCTCTACATCAGTAAAGTGCTTTCTCGTTGGCCAAGTGTGACCCCAATGTGGTTAAAGTATGCCAAATTATCCCTGTCTCAAAAGCTAGAAATGACAATCATTTCTATTGGCGAATGGTGATGTAGTCAGGTCGTCATATGACCTATTTGAATAATTTCCCCTGATGATTAGTAATGTGGACCAAGAGGAGCATGGAAATTTCCCAAACTAGTTAATTTCTGCCATGACTTCGTCCCAGATCTCCACACCATGACGTTGGTGAAAGCAGGGATGCAGGGCACAATAAAAGCGGCAAATCTGGCCATTTTGATGCTGATAATATGTCAAAATATGATATTTTCATAGGATAAGGACCTAGATAGTTTTTCTGCTTTGTGTTATGATTGCAAAACATATGGAGGATACTCACTGTACATTTGACGCCAATGAAAGCAACTTCTTGTGCCCGGACTCGATTTGCAAATTGAAAGCATTGTTTTTGCCAAACATATTAGTTTTGCCTTGAATAAATCTAACCGTAATTGGAAATAATTTGTAAAATAAGCAAGATAGTAAGATTTGACATATGTATCGCACACCGTGACTGGCCCTGGGGGACCACGAATGGTCAGGACTGCATCAGATTCAGAGTTAACATAATCATGTGACAAAAACATGAGAAATGGGATGAGCCCGCTGTTCTCCAAGCTCGCGTAAACAAGTTTATGTCTGTCCCATTCCTGCGCAAAAAGTTCTTATGCGTACAAAGTAGCAAACATAATTGAGTGCGGCAGCAGGCAGAGAAAAACGCAAAAGTGAACACAATTCCTTGTCAAACACTAGTAAAATGTCTCAGCGGTGGTACCGCCGATAACCGCCCACTCCCGCCGGCACCCACCGAGGCTAGTGGCAGCCTCTGTGGGCTCGGCGGGTATGGGCGGTTGTCGGTGGTGGGAGAGCTGCCTTTCACTAGTGTCTCCCGCCGGTAACCGCCGGCACCCGCTGACCACCGCCGGTAACCGTCCAATGCTGACCACTGATTTGTGCAGCATCGAAAATAAGAATTTTCATGGAATAACTAATAGGGATATGCACAACAAGGGCCAGGTGAGATGTATAAACATGTTCACTTTTGCACATATTAGGCTTACAATCTGGGACCATTCAATGAAGCATGAACTGTATAATTTACCAACTGATGGTCACAAATGACACTTTGGACACTGACGAGGTTGACAAGATTCGCCAGATTCTAAAAGACATATTCTAGTAAAAGAATACGGTACTATATGACAAACCTGAGAGGTGGACTGTTATCTTCTACGTATACATAAGCCTTAGACAAGGCTGAGATTAATAACGAATATACTTAAGTATGTACAGTGTTTAACCCTTCCCATGTCAAGCTACAGACTGAGTCAACAGCTTTCCTCAGTGCACTCTAGGTGCATTGCATCCAGAGTGCACCGAGGAAAGCTGTTTGCTATACTATACCCCTGAATTGGAACCTAGAGGTCATGTTTTGTATAATACAGTCAAAACTCATTACAATGACACTCAGATATCAGACATATTCACTTAACGACACACATTTTCAGGAACAAAAAGTACATTTTCTATGTTATGTGATTCATTTATCTGACATATTCAGTTATGTGACACAATTTCAGGGGACAGATGGTGTCGTTATAATGAGGTTTCACTGTAATTTCAATATTATGCTCGTGCTATGTTGCATGACCATACTAACTCTCACAAAAAAGTATGGTGGTTTTCCATGGAATCCTCAAAATTTTACTTCATAATGACTACTAATAAATAAGGGATATTTTATAAAAATTTTATTTTTTAACTTATTTATTGTGCAGTGGAGAACAACCAAAACTCTTACACAATTTGGTATGGGCATATAAATAAGCATTAATAAGTTTACTAGCAAATATTTTATGAAATAGGAGATTTATGGATGGCATTCAAAAATAAATTTTTGAGGTGTTTTTAGTAGTTTTTATGAAAGAATTTTTTTTCAGGTTCAATGCAAAACAACAGTACTTTTTTGTGGGAGTTGGTGTGGTCAAATTATTATACAGAACATGATCTATAGATTCCAATTCAGGGGTATACTAACCAAACTTTGTCAGACTTATAACTGCTGATAGTAGATATAGTATGTTCTAGTTCCAGTTCTAGAACTTTAGTAATTTGCAGTCCTCAATTACAGATTAGAGTATCACGCAGATGGGGGGGGGGGGGGGGGAGATACTTGTGTGTGTGCTGCCTACGGCGTCTTTCCAGCTATTCTAGCCTTGATGTTGGTACTTGAATGAACGTCTCTTCATGAAGAATCTCAATATATAATTATTCTGTAAATTTAGGAGAGTGCTGATAAAGTATTTAGTTGGGATGGTAGGCATGGTCATAAGCGAACACACAAGAACATGCACACTTTAAAACAAAATCAACATGCCATGTTGTAGAACTTTGTAGAACTTGAATAAAGATCCTGTTCGAAATGAAGTTTGCCTTTTTTTTTTTCTGTTAGTTAAATTGCAGTGTTTCTGTAAAGATCTACAAGTGTGACTCATTAAATGGACTCATTGAATGGTCCCAGATTGTAAGCCTATTAAATGCAAAAGTGAACATGTTTATACATCCCACCTGGCCCTTGTTGTGCATACCCCTGTTAGTGATTCCATGAAAATTGTTATTTTCGATGCTGCACAAATCAGTGGCCAGCATTGAGCGGTTACCGGTGGTGGTCAGCGGGTGGCGGCGGGAGAGACTAGTGAAAGGCAGCTCTCCTGCCGACAACCGCCTAGCCCACAGAGGCTGCCACTGGCCGCAGCGGGATTGGGCGGTTATCGACGGTACCACCGCCGAGTCCTGCCAAGGCCACCAGGGAGCTACTAGTACTACACATAGTTCTACTTCCTCCTTGCATACCTTCCAAAGTACTTTTGGGAGAAAAGGAGTTGACAGGTAGGCACTTGCCCATATCCCGCTCCAATCGATTGAGAACTCGCCCACCACCCAAGCATTCTCATCCAAAAATGGGGACACGAAGTTGGTAGCTTGTAGTTCTGGTTTGTTGCAAAGAGATCTATGTGTGGGGTGCCCCAAAGATCCCACATAGCTTGTATCATAACAAGGGACTCACACCACTTTACACCTTATTTCAGATTGACTTCAGCACACTATTTCCCGTACCGGTACCCTTGCTGTACTACAACAATTGGCTGTCTGCCAGTTGCTATATTGCATCACCTTACTTGACAAATCTAATTTACACCCAACAAAAATGTTATGTTGATCCAAATTACTATAATTCCACTAATGCTCATCCTGAACTATGAATGGCTTTGTATAGTCAAAAGCAGTTCCAGACAGGTACTTCGGAGTTTTCCACACAAACCTGCCCAATAGCACTGCTGGTCTTTCACTAAAAAAATAAATGAGCAGATCATATATATTTTCAATTTGAAAAGTAGCAATAGATATGGGGAAACATTGTTAACTTAATTTCAAATGATATCAGTAAAGCCCATATATACACTTCTTTTTTTCTCTCTCCCTCTCTACTTCAATTAATTTTGAATTGTTTGATGTTATTTGTAAATAAACAACACTGCATCACCCTTTAGCAATGATTTGCAAGCAGGCAATACTGGTCATACACAGAGACTAATGTTTGGTACATGTAAATCAACTTTTTGTCATTCTAATATCAATCAAAATACTTTTTTATAAGTGCATACCTTTATTAAAAATGGAACAAATGCAAAATTCAGTTCTGCATGGTCACACATCTGTGTGGCAGGGAAGTATTTAAATGAATATTGTTTTTCTAAATTATGTATAAATTAAAACACACAACACAGCAAAACTGTCCCTCGGTTGCTATCAAAGCTCTGAAATTGACTGTAAAAGATTTGTTTTAAACTGGATCTGAATCAGAATCTAAGTTCCTAGCATTAAAGTATCCTTACTTTTTTACACCCAACTGGTCATAAAATCAAGTGTAAGAATACTTACATCTAAAGCTTGTTAATTTTGCCTCTAGGCCTATTGTTTATACCCCACTCTGTAGTTTATTTTGTATTTGTACGTGTGTTTCAGTGTCAGTGACAGTGTAAGAGATGAGTGGACACAAAGCTGGCATTGTTTTGTTTCTGGATATTGCTACTTGCCTCCTTTATCTGAAATATTCAGGCATGTTACATATTTTTATGGAATTAAATAGATGGTGTCATCATATTTTTTGCACTGTATAAGTAAAAACTCTCTTTGTGCCAGTCCACTCCACAGGATTTACAATTTAGTAGAGCAGGTCCTGTAATATATTATTTACCCTTATGAGTTAATGTCTGGCGATAGTGAATTTCTTCCCTCCTCAATTGCATGCAGCCAATAGGGAAGAAATTCCAGCCCCTCCCCTTTCCATTTATAGGGTAAATTTTTCAGCTCCGTCTCAGCACACACCTGCCTCCAACCCCCACATATAAAATTATAGAACGGTTCCTAATAATAATTACTATTCATTTATAGGGCATCCTAACACATTAACGCCATAACAAAGGCATAAATGGCAAGGTCGCTGGCTGCAAATGATATTTGCGCCCATCTTGCGGGTCTCAAATGACATGAAGCAAGGAGGCTACATGTGGGTACCCTCCTTTCATCATGGAGGCATCATAATACCTCTATGCTCCCATGAAGCGTCGGGAACCAGTCTATTTTAACCTTAAAAACTAACAAATGAATAATAATAGTAATAATGTTTGTTTTTATAGCATTGTGATTGGGATCATTGATCGGTCCTTGGTATTCGACTTGGGGCCCTCCACTGGTCATTTGCACCTTTGCTTCACGTGGGACGCAAATAACCACTGTCGGGCCGCAAATGATCCCAAAGCCCGCAAAACAAACATTGTCGTGATTTTAAAACTATAAAATGAATAAAATAAAGTTATATTTGTACCCATGGATGTTTATGTTAAGCACATCGTTCATCGCGAAAATAAAAAATCCAAATCCAAGAGTTGTATAACTTATAGGCAGCAAACTAGTTTATTTTACTAATACTAGGCTAGACAAACAATGCAATGATGTTTCCGATAAATGTAGGCTACATAATAATATTAATTCATTTGGCTAGGGGGACTCCAACAGCAAAATTTTGTCGTTCTCCGTTGTCACTGACATTGTATCAGCTTTGTCTTTGCAATGATGCGGTGAAATTCTTAAGTCAACAGGGGCGGCAGTTTCTGGTTGGCATCATTGATCACTGGCCGAGTTTACAAAGTACGAAGTAGTCCAAAAAATTAACATTGAGCACAGCGCACACAAGGCATGTGCCCCGAATACTGAAGGATTCGAAAAGTATCTGCAATCATGGACATATAATCAGCCCCTATCAGACGTTCATGCTGCAAGATAAAGCACGAATCAACCTTGCCGCTGGTATCTCTCCACAGGTTCACCATGTTCTCAAAGTTTAAAGTGTGTCAGGTCTGTGTGTGTAACTGTAAACAAAGTCCAGTTGTAAACACGTGCTCTACGACTACGTTTTTCGTGATCATCTTATGAAACCATAGAAACAAATAGATCATCAGTACATTTATGCTGCTGTTTGGTGTCATAAATGCTCACCTGTTTTGTGGTAACACCTTGTTTGGCACACCGACAAACACAATCTATTTTCAGCTCTTTTACGCGGGTCAACCTGTGAACCACTTGACTGACTGACCACTGCAAACAGACGACCCATGTTATGACCACGTGCAAGTGGCGAGATTTGACGAGGATATCGTACAGTAGACGACAACGCATGGACGTCGCCATTGATCGAGTGGAATTCAGCATCATTGATAATTCGGGCTAAATTTGCAGCAAGATGCCTCGAATCACCATCAAAGGTGGTGTATGGAGAAACACTGAGGTATGTTGTATGTGCTCAGAAAAGAAAACGTCATTTTCATTGCGTGAGAATAATGCGTTAACAGGAATAATTCGCCGTGGATTTTG
Organism: Hermodice carunculata; assembly: GCA_964020975.1. Taxonomy (NCBI): domain Eukaryota; kingdom Metazoa; phylum Annelida; class Polychaeta; order Eunicida; family Amphinomidae; genus Hermodice; species Hermodice carunculata. Next base: position 29,293,887 of record OZ026614.1, on the reverse strand, counting down.
CAGATGGAAGTAAACTTGAGTGTCTGGCTTCCTTATTGACAACTTTCAGAAGAAATGGGCAGCATATTATATTCCTGCCTCTAAGTTCATGATTCAACTCAATTCAAGATTTTATTTCAGACACAATGCCAATGGTCCATAGGAAAATATCATGATATCCTTGCTTTCTAACTAACTTATCCCACAACTAACAGCATGTGCGACAGCGACAGAATCTTCACTATATTGAAGGCAGTCGTTTTATGGAAGAAGATTCAAAATGTAGTCTTCGTAGACGTACTTGGGCCAATTTAATAATGATAATATTGTTGTGGTTCAGACTGGTATCGAACCCGGGACCTCTCGCACCCCGAGCCAGCGTTTTGCCATTACGCCAAAAGTCCGGACGTTGAGCGCGAGGGCTCAACACTGCCTGGCCCTCACTACACTCCTTCCTCTTTTCTCCCAAGGACCAAGGAATGCCCAGTGATAGCACCGAACTGCCCCCACAGGCTGCCTCCCTGGCTCCCAGCCGGCCAAGCCCAACGACGAACCACCCTCAGCCACCGCGGCCTTTGGCGTGCGTTCGTGTTCACCCTGACACCAATGTTGTGGTTCAGCCGGGTATCGAACCCGGGACCTCTCGCACCCCGAGCCAGCGTTTTGCCATTACGCCAAAAGTCCGGACGTTGAGCGCGAGGGGTCAACACTGCCTGGCCCTCACTACACTATCACTGTCTGTGGCCCTCCGCTTATTTGCCATGGTTCTGTAAATAACAGATGGCCTGTTAAAAAAAAAAAAAAAAAAAACATGATTCCTGGGAACAGAGCTGAGGCATCAGGGCCCCACTTACTCTCTCACAGCAGTGGGAGCCCCCTGTTTCCGGTAATTTTCCCAACGATGGAACGCCCTGTTACAGTAAGCCCTGTCCTTTGTCCCTATCCCCACCTCTAAGGCTCAAGCATTCCATGGCCTGCACCTGCAGCTACAGTCATGGCAGCCCTGAAAAGGGCTGCCACCTTTCCTGTCAATACCCCCTTTTCACCTCTTAGTTAACCCTGTTTTCTTCCCGTTCTAGCATTTCCCTCCTTTTATCCCAGCACCCTACCAGGTACATGTAAATCTAGTCTTGTTCAGTTTTAATACCCTCCTTACAACCTGGAAATCTCCTTGCAAGCCCAGAAACCAAGCAACACGGTCCCCCTCTTCTAGTCCCCTTATTTCTCCTTAGCCCTTACAGTTGTAGTCCATATTCTGCCAACTCCTCTTCTAGTCCCCTTATTTCTTCTTAGCCCGTACAGTTGTAGTCCTTATTCTCCCAACTTCTGAATACATTTTTCCTCATTTCCCTGTATGCATCACACCACAGTAGCCAGTGATTTACTGTCAGCTGCCACCAGCGACAGCGTACAAACTACATTTCCCATTACTACCCTGTGTCCATTTTTGACATTCTTCTCCAAGTTGATAACCCCCGCCCTACCTTGGAACAAAAGTTTATATCCCTTCCCTGCATCCCAACATGCGCTCCTTTCTGGTTTATCTAACACTTTATAAGCTTCTAGTGTATTTTTATCGTTCACCCACTCTTTTCATTTTACTCGTCATCCCTCTGCAACTTCATATATGACTTCCATTCATCAACTCAGACAGCTTCAGTTGCTGTACGTGGTGGTGCCCCCAGAATCCACCTCCCCAACTCATTCTGTGCTTTCTCCAAATTTCGAATGCCCCCCTCATTTACTGAAATTACATCCAAACCATACATTATTCCAGGTATTGCAACTCTATCCCATAAAACTCTGGCTATAAATGCTCTATAGAAGCTGTTCAGTGATGTAGCTTTAATCATTGCCCTTGTTTGGTTCCCTTGTTGCTTTATCTTCTCTATGTGATATCTGAGCATGCTTTTACCAGTTGCTTTTATTCTGATCCCTAAATACTCATATTCATCAACCTCACCTATTTCGATCAACTGTTCCTGTCTTTCTGGAATTTGGAATGTCCCTACTTTCCACCTTTTATTTACGTCAGGTTTCTTTCCAAGCGTCATGACTTTCCTCGTCTTTACCGAATTCCAGTGTCCATTTGTTGTCGTATTCTCCCATTATGTCCAGCATGGAAAGTGACCCAAAGATGTCAACCATGAACAGGATGGGCAGCACCACCTTTAGGCAAATGTAGAACTAACCCAAATATAGACTATTCCTCAATTTAAAGTGCAAACAAAATTGGAGAGAGCACACAACCCTTTTTAAGCCCATATCTAATTAATTATTTTCCACTTCTATGTTTCTCATTGAAATAGTACAATCTACATCCCCATACATTGCTTTCATGACTTGAAGGAAAGTTCCACCAAAACCGTGCCCCTGAAGTTCCTCCCATAGTGCATCCCTCGACGCTTTGTCATATGCCTTTCTCACATCTAAAAAGCCTATAAAGATTTTCTTGTGCCTTTGTTTTGCCAGTTCCAGAGCTTCTGTTAAAGTGGTGAAAACTTGAAAGAAAATATTTAAATTTCAAATCGGACAACATTTCAAAACTGCCCTTAATGAAACATTGTTCAGCAGAAACCCTGGGTGAGAAGCAAAAGTTAAAGAGAGTGCTTTTACAAACTCGAAAAGCAACAGCACTATGTCAAACTGCAAATATTCATTTGCCAGTTATTCATGAAATTACCTCCAGACAAGACAGGAACATCAATTTCTATGCTCCAGGTACATCCAAGGTAAATGATAAAGCCTAAGGTGCAAGGGTGAGGTGTTAATTATGGTCAAAGAGTCCCTTCACCCAACTAGGTAAGGTATGCAAAGGGAGATGTAGAAGCCGAGATTTTATGGGTCAGCATTAATCCTCACCCAAGAGTAAGGTGGCTCATTGGAGGATGTTACTGCCCAGAGATTGACAGGAAGTTTGCGCTGTATGAGATATGTGATTCCATCATTACAAATGACACAGAAAAATATATCTTATTAGGTGCTTTCAATTTAGAAATATTGACTATGTCCTGTTCTAGAGAGCTTGAGAAAGTCTTTTTACACATCAAAAATGACATTTTGCTTAAACACCTCTTTTTTTCCGGAGGAGATGGAGGTCACTGCTAAATAGCTAAGAGGGATAAACAATCAATCAATCAAAGGCAGCATGTATTTAGTAATGACAAAAGTGGCCATGTTTGTAAAAGTGGGCCAAGTAATGTGTTAAAGTTTTAGTTATAGCCTTTTAACCTGCAAGATGATACTCCTGTCTTGCAATCATCTGATTTGTTTCAAAACCTTGTAATTATCTCATGTCTTGAAGAAGGGAACTTAAATTCATTACAGTGCTGGTTAAAGATACTTCACTCACAGTGAGGTACTGAAGATGCATGAAAAGAATGGGGGGGGGGGGGGGTAAAGCAACTGAGGCCCCATTTTGAAGGGGGAATGAAAACGTTGAGGCAGGGCTGTAGCCTGGGGGTCCGATTGGTCAGACGAACATTTAAGTCAGAAGTATAACTAAAACTATGTTACGATATAGAAATTTGCTTGGAATTTCCGAGTTTGGCCTCAGCAACTTTAAATTGAAGGCCACGGTACTGTGAGGACTGTACAAACCCAGAAATTTCATTGTTTTTACGAGGCAACAACACCCATTATGTGCTACAGATGTACTTAGAGAAAGCTCACATTTCAGTTTTAGCAGTGATAAGAAATAAATGCGAAAAACACTCACCTTTGCCAAATAAAACAAGTGAACAGTGTATTACGAGTGATATTAGCTGCATATATATAACCAGTGTTTTTTTTTTTGTCTCACATTGTAGACATAATTGAATAGTAAATTGCTTAGAAGTCTTGCTCTTTGAATGTATGGTGAATGTTGAAAGTTCTGGCTAAACGGTGGTTTTGAATACTATCAGTGAACAAAACTGGTGGCATTCACTGCAGTATTCAGGCATGTTATTCATTCACTTATGAAGAGATGTTCACCTATTTTATGAAAATATGTGAAAATCATAAAAGTACAGGTGCTATTATTTTGACATCTTTAAGTTGAAGGGAGTTAAGCTTATGGCTAAGTTCTTATTTTGAATATTCCTAATGATGTGCCTACATGTGTACAAGTATAATTTGAATATATAAAAGATTGTAAACTTTGAGTAACTTTTAGGCTGTATGTGTACAAATTTACCTCTTGGTTTTTAAGGATGAGATCCTCAAGGCAGCGGTGATGAAATATGGCAAAAACCAGTGGGCCCGTATTGCATCCCTTCTTCATCGAAAATCGGCAAAACAGTGCAAGGCAAGATGGTTTGAGTGGTTGGATCCCAGTATCAAAAAGACAGAGTGGAGTAGAGAGGAGGAGGAAAAATTACTGCATTTGGCCAAGCTGATGCCTACACAGTGGAGAACCATTGCACCAATGATTGGCAGAACTGCTGCACAGTGCTTAGAACATTATGAATATCTTCTGTAAGTATAGAACAAGGAAATGAACACTTGTGATTATCATTTTTGCCAATCAGTACTTAGGTCAATGTAGTGCTTATGTTTATTCTGTTATTTTAGAGTGTAACAGAGGTGGAACAGTATTAGTCAAAGCTTTTGAAATATGGGGTGGGGTTTGTTTTTTCCACATAAAACAGGTATGTGATATGCTTTTGAAATATTGATATTGATGAACATGTAAGGTGCAGAGCTGTGATCACTCATGCCCATCCATCTGTAAACTTTTTGTTTGCAAGCACAATAGTCCACAGTTTTCAAGATAGCTCCATATAACTTTCAGGACTTATCAAGTGTATAAAAATCTGGGTCAAGTGCAATATCGGTGGTGCCACCTAGAGTATTATGCAATATATCAGTGAAAATGTGAAAATCTTGTGACCCTTCTGACATCCTTAATTTTGGATAGATGTTGATGAAATTTTGTTTGATTGTGGAGGAGGTCAGAATCTTAGTTGCTTATAATAATAATTCTGTGGTCAACCGCTTTTGTGCCGCGGTCCTGTTGGCACAGGAGACCTGAAAAGGAGAAAAAGAAATATGTTAAAATCTTACTTTCCCTCATTTCCCATCCCACATGATCCCGCCTCTAAGGCAAAGGCACTTCCCTTGGCATGTTCCTGCACTGACGAACAGTCTACAGACGAACAGCCAAGGGAGCCCTTAAAAGGGCTACCAACTTTCCCTTCCAGTCCCACATTCCAATAGTCTATTGTATTGAATTACCTCCTACCTCATTACGTCTTTTCCTTGCTTCCCAGCATCCTACCAGGTAGTCCTGAACTAATTTAATACCCCTCCTGTTCCCCGGAAGATCACCCTTTAAGCCTAAAAACCATGCAACCCTTTCGCTCTCCTCCCATTGTTTAATTTGTTCCAAGCTCTTACAATTTTGGTCTTCCCTCTTCCATTCTCTGAAAATTTTGTCCCTCCTTTCACTATATGCTGTACACCAAAATAGCCAGTGATCTATAGTTTCGTCCGCCCCCTGTGTGCATGCTTTACATTTACCGTCACTTCCTGCTGTCCATTTTTGTTGTCTCTTTTCAAGATTAATTACCCCCGCCCTACATTGAAATAATAGTTTAGATCCTTTACTACCATCCCAACACGTACTCTTCTTTGGTTTTTCCATCACTTTATATGCTTTTAGTGTACTTTTCTCTCTAACTCCCCGTTTCCAGTCATCTGTCCATCCTTGCATTATTGTCTTCCAAACATAAACTTTCCAGTCCTCAACTTCATCCGGTCCTTTTAGGTCATATTTCTCTGCGATTTCATCTATGTCTCTGATCCATTTTGTTTGTTCTTTAACAGACTCCAAGTAGACTTTCCTGCACCATCTATTGTCATCTATCTCTTGCAAATTTCCCCAATAGTTTAATTTTGATTTTGCTATCCTGTCATTTATGTTTAGCCAGCCTAGTTCCCCAAGGACTGCCTCAGCGGCAGTACATGGCGGTGCCCCCAGAATCCATTTTCCCATTTCATTTTGTACTTTTTCAAACTCTTTTATGTCTCCTGCATTGATTGAAATCACATCCAGGCCATAGAGCATACCTGGTATTGCTACTCTATCCCATAACACCCTCGCTGTGAAGGCCCTATTAAAACTGTTGTTAGCTGTAGCTTTGATCATACCCTCTGTGCGGTTGACTTTTTGCTGAATTTTCTGTACGTGATACCTGAACATGCCCCTACCCGTTGTTTTGATTTTTATCCCAAGGTACTCATAAGCATCTACTTCCCCAATTTCAATCAGCTTTTCCTCTCCTTCTGGAATCTGAAATTTACCAATGTGCCATTTCCTATTCTCGTCTGGTTTTTTCCCCAAGGTCATGATTTGGCTTTTATCTGTACTAAATTCTAATCTCCATTTATTCCCATATTCCCCTACTATGTTCAGCATATCCTGAAGTTCTTTAGGAGACTCTGCCATAAGCACAATATCGTCTGCAAAGAAAAGACCCGGAATTTTCTGTTCCCCTGCTCTTACTCCTTTGTTACACTCCATAAGCTTGTCACCCAAATTTCTAATGTACAATGCAAACAAAAGGGGGGAGAGTACGCATCCCTGTTTTAACCCAATGTTCAGCTGTGCATTTTCAACTTCCACATCCCCTAAAGTTAATGTGCACTCAACGTCCTTGTACATAGCTTTCAGAATTTGAAGAAAGTTGCCACCGAAACCAAGACTATTGAGTTTTTCCCAAAGAGCACTCCTCCATACCCTATCATATGCCTTCCTCACGTCCAAAAAAGCCATGTATACTTTCCGCCGTTTTTGCCTAGCCCATTCCAAAATTTGAGTTAATGTAAAAATGTGATCTCCTACTCGCCTACCTGGTCTAAAACCATTCTGAATTTCTCCAAGTAGTCCAAGACGTTCTACTATTTTTCCCATTCTTCTGTACATTATTCGACTGAAAATTTTCCCCAAGTTTGATGAGATTGCAATACCCCTGCATTGGTCAAGCTCGCTTCCTGGGCCTTTCTTTGGAATATAGGTAATTCTGTGACTGTTCCATTGTTTTGGTACTTGTTTTTCACTAATTATTGCATTAAAAAGAAACTGTAGGTTCTCTTCAATTTCTTCTGGTCCTTTTTTGATGAATTCACTTAAAATATTATCTGTGCCCGAAGCCTTCCCAAGACGTATACCCTCTATTGCTATTTTAACCTCAATGTTATTTATTCTATGGCATAGTTCAGGATCCCATTGATCCTGTCTGTATTCTGCATGGGTCTGAGGTACAACACCCTGCCCCCAGCGTGGATCATTTATTTTATCCCAGTGATCTTTAAGAGCTTCTTGAATGTCTTCCTTGACATCTGTTTTCTTCCCCTTATGTGTAATCTCTTGTGCTTTCTTTCTCTTATTTCTGTTAACTTGTCTCCAGAAAATAGTTGAGCCCTCCCTTCCACTTTCCATTATTTTCTGTGTCATCTGTTCGTTATCTTTTGCTCTTCTTTTTGCTTTCATGTCTGTTACATTTTTCCTACATTCCAAATATAGCCTTTTTGCTGTTTCTATCTCATCTTCCGGTAGTCTGTTTTTCCTTGCCAATCTCCATGCTTTATTTTTTGCCTTTCTTTGATTTATTGCACCTTTAAGCTCTCGGTCTATTCTGTATCCTAGTTTTTCTGTATCCTAGTGCTTATGACACTAGTTGTGCCACCTATAATTTGAGGGAATTTTCAAGCCAAAATGTGTTTAAAGATATGAAATTCTATGTTTCGAAAAATAATTCAATTAGACTTTCCAAATTTATAGGACATACATTTATAGATCATGTCCAGTGCTAGTATGTTATGAAATATCAGTGACCTTGACTTGTTTTTGTGAGGTCACCAGGCCTGTTAAGCTGAAAGAGGGAATTTGTAATGGCAGGGTGCATCTTGAAGCTAGACCCATGGGCCTCTTGTTTTTTTTATTTGTTTTTCTTGATTTTTATGCCCCCCTTCGAAGAAGGTGGGGCATATAGCGTTGCACATGTCGGTCAGTCTGTCGGTCGGTCGGTAGACTGTGGTTTCCACACAATAACTCAAGAAGTTTTTGAGCTAGGACTTTGATACTGTACAGGTGTATCATTCTAGTCAAAAGCTAGGCAAAGTTCGAAGATGGGTGACCTTGACGTAATTTCCAAGGTCACAGTGGTACCTGAGGTAACTTTGGTTTCTCGCACAATAACTGAAGAGGTTTTTAAGCTAGGACTTTTATATTGTACAGGATTATAGTCCATATTTGGGGCTAAGCGAAGTTCGAAGATGGATGACCTTGACCTCATTTTAAAGGTCACTGAGCCACTTTACTGAATATGGTTTCATGCTTTCTGCATAATAACTTATACCTTGGAGCTAGAACTTTTATATGGCACAGCTTTATGGTTCTCTGTAAGGGCTAGGTTGAGTTTGAAGATGGATGACCTTGACCCAGTTTTCAGGGTCACAGAGAGATTATAGAATTCCTGTGGTTTCTGCACAATAACTCTTGAAGTTTTTGAGCTGGGACTTTGATACTTTACAACTGTATCATCCTAGTCAAAAGCTAGGCAAAGTTTGAAGATGGGTGACTTTGACCAAATTTCCAAGGTCACAGTGGTACCTGAGGTAACTTTGGTTTCTCGCACAATAACTGAAGAGGTTTTTAAGGTAGGACTTTTATATTGCACAGGATTATAGTCCATATTTGGGGCTAGGCAAAGTTTGAAGATGGATGACCTTGACCTCATTTTAAAGGTCACTGAGCCACTTTACTGAATATGGTTTCAAGCTTTCTGCATGATAACTTATACCTTGGAGCTAAAACTTTTATATGGCACAGCTTTATGGTTCTCTGTAAGGGCTAGGTTGAGTTAGAATATGGATGACCTTGACCCAGTTTTCTGGGTCACAGAGAGATTGTAGAATTCCTGTGGTTTCTGCGCAATAACTCAAGAAGTTTTTAAGTTAGGACTGGGATACTTTACAGATCTATAGTTTGTGCTAAGGGCTAGAAGAAGTTTAAAGTTTGGTGACCTTGATTCAATTTCCAAGGTCACAGTGGTAACTGAATTAACTTTGGTTTCATGTGATAACTGAAGAGGTTTTTAAACTAGGACTTTTATATTGTACTGGATAATTGTCTGTATTCGGGGCTAGGTCAAGTTTGAAGATGGGTGACCTTGACTTAATTTCAAAGGTCACAGAGCCATTTGGTTGAATACCGTTTCTGCATGATAACTTGCATTTTAGAGGTAACACTTTTATATTGCACTGCTTTATGGTTGCCTATAATGGCTAGTTTGAGTTTGTAGATGGGCGACCTTGACCCAGTTTTGAGGATGACACACAGACAGTAGACTTCCTGTGGTTTTCGCACAATAACTGAAGAAGGTCAAGTGAAAAAGAGTGACCTTGCCCCAATTTCCAAGGTCATAAAGCCACTTTGCTGAATATGGTTTCTAAATGATGACTAATTTTTCAGCTATAACTTTTATATTGTCCAGGTTTTTAGTCGTTTTGTAAGGGCTAGGTTAAAGTTTAAAGATATGTGACATTGATGTTTGATCAACCTTCACTAATTTTGCAAGGTCACGAGTGCCCCACTACCAATAGGGTAGCGAGGGCAAGGGTAATGAGGGCGGGGGGCATCTATGTTTTACAAACATATCTTGTTTTTTTTGTTTTTAGCTCTGTTGATCAAAGGTTGCAGAGCTTATGCAGCCACTCTTGTCTGTCCATCCAAAAACTTTTGCTCGTTAGCGAGATACCATCCACGGTTTTAAATTTAGCCCAATTTAACTTTCAGGACTTATAGGGTGTAAAAAAAATCCAGGCCGCATTCGAAATTTTTCTGAACTTCAGTTTTTTTAACTTGTAGGGATAAAGCACAACAGAAAGATCAAGATGACACATCAGATGACCCAAGGAAGCTCAAGCCAGGAGAGATTGATCCAAATCCCGAAACAAAACCAGCACGGCCTGACCCTGTGGACATGGATGAGGATGGTAAGGAATTGGAGTGCCCCGGACTCTTTACGCTGAAGCCTGGTGTTTACAATCCCCCTCTATGTCAAATGATTTGGGTGCTTGAGTGGCTAGTTGTCTTTAACCCTTAACCCTTTCCCCCTTGAATTGACATTGAGTCAACAACTTTCCTTGGCATGAGTTGGGCACTTAATTGCCCAACTCATGCCAAGGAAAGTTGTTGACCAGGGGCATGTGATTTTGATAGGGTTCATCTACAGTTATCAGTCAAAATTATTTTTCATTACTGTTGAAATTAGCTGAAAACACTGAAGCAGACAACATTAAAACAGCAGCCGGTTTTGGCTGGTTAAAGGGTCAGGTTATTTATTGTACCAGTGAAAATAAAAGTAACAGTGCAGTGGGAACAGTTTTCTTTGAAGCATACCAAAAGTATATATCATTATGATGGCTGGAATGCCAAGTTTCATTATGTGTAATAAATTGCTAATGGTCAAGTGACTGGTTGCCATGGCAACCATTTTAATCACTCATAAATGGCAAAAAAAATCATTAAAAATCTGCTGGGTTAGAGAACAAAGTATATCCTCATTTTATGTGAAGCACCCTTTTGTCCAAATATGCAGGGTATTTGGATAACTGAAGATATAATCTTTCAGTAAACTTTGAAAATAAAACATAGATCACATGACCTGTTTCCATAGCAGCTGTTTCAGTATTGCTTGTACTTGGCCAAAAATTGGAAAAACTGCATTTTACATCCATAGATCTGCAGAACCGGTGAGAGGCAGCTTCTTTGCATAATCAATAGTCACCATAAGTATTCATAGATTATGTTCCAGGTTAAACATTTTGCAAGAAAAAGACAGAAATAAAACAAAACTGCTGTACCTTTATAAAAAAAATGTGTCTTTTCCCCATTTGAATATGTTGCCATGGATACAAGTGTGATTGGATTCACAATCATATATACGAGGCCTTATACTGATATGTAGTTTGCAAATGTAGATGACATGCATGCATACAGGGTACAATCAGTTATAGTCATCTATTGCAATGCAAAAGGCAAAGTAGACCTTCAGTATTGGCTGCCTATCACAATCTCTGAGACAGACAACAATATTTATCATGTATCTGCAACCATGCTCCTTCCCCCCCCCCCCCCCCCCCCCCATGTAAATTGACTGCAGAGAAACAGTTTAGGTTTGAATGCAGGTTTCCATCACTGGGCCAAGGCAGAAGGTCATGTTCTTTAAGTTAATTAATACACACAGGTTTGACAGGGAAACAGACTAGAGGATACCTGGAGAGTACAGGCATTGACTGAATGTTTGAGTGACTGATCAGCTGCAATGAGTTGAATGACAATCTATGGGACCCACTGTGGAACCACATGGACCATGCATGGTCTGTTGATATGATTGACCTCTGTGGGCTCAAGCCTCATTATAAACAAAATACTTACATCCTCAAACCCAACATTGACTTCACTGTCCCTCTCCTCTACATAACCTCACCCTGCCCACTCCTGAATAAGTTTAATAGCCTTGGCACTTGTATATAATTGACGGACACCTGCAGCTGAACTGGTGCTAGATGCTGCCCTCTTTTTGACGCCAAGCACCTCAAGGGAATCACCGGGAAATCCCCTGAATGACAAGCATAGACACTAGACGGGGTGGTATACATAAATAGATCGATGTGTTTCTTGTGGGAAACACAACAGCTGTCTGTGTCAAGTTTGGTGATGATTTATGAGTTGTTTACTCAAGTAAGGCTAAGCTAGTGTTAGTCCAGCATAAAATCACGCGATTACTGGTCGCTAACAACAGGTCTGACCGTTTAAGGGTTAACAGTGTTGAATACAGTGAAAGTTATTCTTGACAAGTCAGGATGGGGCATATTATTGTTACATGTACTTGATTTGGATCTATTAGCATTTTCAGTAAAAAATACAGATATTGTGGTCTTGCTTACGTGCATGTGTTTCAACAGAATGTGTTGCTTTATTCACACCTGTGCTGTCATAAGACATGCTTTATGTTAAAATTGACAGCTGATGGCCTATACCATTGATGGAAGCACTTTTTGGTTGAGATTGAGTTTGAATACCGTAACCTAATTTTCAAGGATGCAAGGAATTAAAATGAATTTTGCTCAGGTGCCTTATTTAATGTTCAAGAATGTGAGGAAACTTGATGAAACTTAATAAGATTGTGCATTTTGGTATGGCCAAAATTCAAACCATGTTTGGATGGCCTTGACTTAATGTTTAATGTTATAGAGCCATTATGAATTTTATTTCTGTGTCCAATTCAGATAAATTTAAGGGAACTTCTGGAAACTTGGTAGTAAAAAAAAGTATAGACACATTTGTTTTACATGGATTGTGAAAGAAGTCAAGTATTGACTTATCAAGTCACTCTCCATGGCACAGATGTTGGCATATACTTCTTACCTTGTCTGTGGTGGAGGAAACCAAAGAACTTAAAGAAAACCACCGTGCACAGTTAAACAGGGCTTGACATTAAGGATATTTGTGACTTGTCCCTGAACACTTTTGTGTAAAATTCGGACAAGTAGTGGGTTAAATTCCTATTCAACTCAAAATTTTTACTTGTCCCAGCTGAAAAGTTACTTGTCCCGGACAATAGGGCTTGCCTTAATGTCAAGCCCTGTTAAAGTAGTAGGATCTTTTTCCACATGCTGCCCAGGACGAGAATCGAACCCGGGTCGCAGAGGTGAAAGGCGAGCGTCTTACCGCTCAGCCAACCGTGCACCCCTAAACTGTCACTTGGAAGTGGTAGCTTGTGCCAGAACTTTGATAAATATATTGTATATAATTGTGTTAGATGCTATGTTTGTACTTGTTGGTGTAGTGATGGGGCAATTACATAAATAACTGATCAGCTAGTCAATCAGCAGGCCAAAGTCAATAATCTATTGCATAATTCTAGTATTGATTTTGAATTTTATTAGAAGTCTTGCAACCCAATCCACCACTGTGCAGTTGGACCTACCTGCTTCTAGGTTCTGTGTGCCAGTGAAACAAAAACAAAAAAAATATTGAAAGTTTTTTTTTTTCTTTTTGATTTTAACAAGCATTCCTGTTGGTCAAGATATACACTGATGACAAAGACTGGTAGGCCTGTTGCTTGCATCCACGGGTATGTCCAGGAAAGCTGTTGTTGACATTATCATTGGTTTATTTCATGAAACAATCGACTTACAGCTTACATGTGCCCCTTTTTGTGTCTGTCTGTTTACTCGTCACAGTGTCCCCAGAATTTGTCTGTATTACTGTTTGTTTTGTTTGCAGAATTGGAAATGCTGTCAGAAGCCAGGGCCAGACTGGCCAATACACAGGGCAAGAAAGCCAAGAGAAAAGCACGGGAGAAACAGCTGGAAGAAGCTAGGTTAGTTGCCCACCCTCCCTTCATCATGTAATGATGTACATGTAGTTGTGAATCCAGTCTGGGGATTATCCTTCTGATTTTGAGGGGCTTGTGCGCTTTGTGACTCTCATATAGAAATGTATCATTATTTCATTAGTTTTTCATGAAAGACTATCAAAAGCATATATATTTTCTGAAAGAAAACATTTGTCTAAATTTAAATTTACAATTGAATATCAGATTTAATTATTGCAATTATTTTAGTTGATTTTTTTTTTATAAAATTTGCAAAATTTACATAAAACAAAAAATAGCACATCAATTTTTTGTTTTATATAAGATAAAAAATAACCAACAGGCACAATGAAATATGTTTATATCAATAGCATGTTCAATAAATAACATGCCAGTTAGCTTGTAATATCAAATTGAAGCTAGCACCTGTGTCTAAATATCATGTCTCAGATTTTTTGAAAAGGGCTTAGGTAATTTTTACAGATCATTTCAATTGTAATTGAAATTTTAAAAAGTTTGAATAAAATTTTGAAAGCTTTAAAATGTGAACTTAACCCTTTATGAAAAATTTGAGATAACTGTTTTGTCACCTACACTATGTTCTGTTTATTTTGATCAAAATTAAATGTTTATCTGGAAATATGTTTGAACCAAAATTTTTTGTTTATACTCAAAATAAGAATAATTTAATTGTGATTTCAAAAACTAATTAAGATTGAATTCCTGAACAATTACAAAAGATTTGTTGCTGGTTTTACGTTTATCAAGGTGTCGTCTTTCATAAAATATATGGTTTTACGGGTTCAAATGAAAATTGTAGAATACACTGTATAGTATTCAACAAAAACTAGCATTTTCTAATTTTCATGTGTTAAAGTGTTCTAGCCCCTTAAGGCTTTGTATGCTTGTCACTTTTTTAGAAAGAAAATTGCATGCAAGATTGCCATATGATGAAAATATATATTGTGCTAACTTGTTCTTTCAAGTCTTTGTAACAGGAGGGTGCTCCAACTTGCATGTATGCTAGTCTTGGACAATGAAAACCAATCTGGACAAGTACAAATTTCAAAGCAGGGGCAGCCAAAAATGTAGCTTTTACCTGTTGGATTTGAATTTGGGGACATGACAGAACAGGGGGCAGATAAAATATGATCAGAACTTGCTCTGAGGACTAGACAAGAAAAACCAATTGGTGAGCCCAGGAGAATGATGGGAATTTAAGATTGTGTAAAATGTAAAATGTAATATTCTAAAGAATGTTTAAAAAATTCGAAAGTTGCTACCGATTTGTTCTTCACAGTTTGCATTTGAAGGTAAATATTTTTGAAAGTGACATTCTAAAATGTGGTGTCTTAAAATTGTATTACAGGCGCTTAGCGGCATTACAGAAAAGGCGGGAACTACGTGCAGCAGGAATAGAGTAAGTAGTGCAGGTGGCACCAACCAGTGAAAGTTTACATGAAAGAAGAATGAAAAACATTTTGTTGAACAAAGATGGCAATACGCTTACAGATTTTTTCAGAAAAGGGAAGAGATGATTATTTTTAAATAATAATCTCCTCGTCATTTTTCACTATATGTATTTTGGGGCCTAAATTGATAGGGATTTTGTGACCTTTAGCTTAAAGCACATTTAACCATGTTTATTATGACACTGTCAAATTGTGGTTTTTAGCTGTGCTGACCATAGGTCGCAGAGCTCAAGGAATCTCTCACATCTATCCATCCGTCTGTAAACCTTTACTTGTGAGCACGATTCAGTCCACAGTTTTCAAGAAAGCTCCATTTAAGTTTCCAGACTTATCAAGTGTATTAAAATTTCAGTCAATCTTGATATTTGTGGCACTGTCTACAGCAGTATGTGATAAATGGGTCAAAGTGTTAAAATCTTGTGACCACTCTAGCATTCTAGTGATTCCTTAATGTTTAATAGATCTTCATGAAATTTATTGGGATTGTGGAAGTGGTCAGTCTCAGTTGCGTTTGATACTAGTGGTACTAACTATAATTTGACAGAAATTGTGTGCCAAAATGTGTTGAAAAATATAAAATTTGATACCTTGAAAAGTAATTGAATTAGACATGCCAAATTTATAAGATATGTTTACCAAGTTCAATGCTACCATGTTATGTAATATCAGTGATCCATACATATTTTTGTTTGTGAAGCTGAGAGAGGTGATTTTGAAAGGGCATGGGGGAGTATCTAAAATTCTGTATAAGCCATCTTTTAATGATACTGGTGTCAATTTCTCTAGTAAATTTCTTTAAGTTAAGGACCACCTGGAATACAAGACCAAGTTTTTGCTGGCCACATGAGTGGTTCTAAAAGCTGTAAGTATGTGCCTTCATGATTAGCACACTGAGTAATGTGTAATTGGTATTGTGGTTACTGCAGGATCAAACAGAAAAGAAAAAAGAAGCGAGGAGTGGACTACAATGCAGAGATCCCATTTGAGAAGAAACCAGCACCAGGTTTTCATGACACTGCCAATGAAGTTTATGATCCTATGGATCCAAACTTCAAGAAACTGCGTCAACAAAATTTGGATGGTGAGCTAAGAAGAGACAAAGAGGAGGTGAGACTTGGGTGTAAAGATCATATGAATAAGAATGCAACTACAGGTATAAGAACTTGGGTCCTTTTGGAAATTTATGTCTTTATTTATAAATAAGCGACTCCAGCTATGCCCATGTAATTAATTAAACTGATGTCAAAGGAAGTAATGTGTAAAAGGGGAAAGAACATCCATTTTAATGACACGAAATACACCAAAACTCTTGGATACACCAAAACAAAAGTTTGTCACCTATGTTTTGGTCCTGTAAGGCAGTCAGAGACATGGAGTCAAATGGCAAACTCAGCTGATAATGCCACTTTCTTTTCAATTCATTTGTTTTGTTTTTTGTCACGTTTTGTTGTGAAACAGTGTGAAGAAAAAGTTATACATGTATATTGTTCTTGTGTCATGTTTGCATCAATCCTGACCATGTGTTAAAAATGTACCTGTATTTCAGAGAGAAAGGAAGAAGGACAAACAGAGGGTCAAGAAGAGAAAGGAGAATGACCTGCCTAATACTATAGCTAGTCAGAACAAGTAGGTGCTTCTTATTCTCTCCAGTTACTGCGCCTCAATAGACCGTGTATTTTTGTGTCTATCTGATAAAATTGAAGGGATGCCATAGTATCAGTCGAGGGTTTCAGAAGGTGTCAGGTGGGATAACAGTTGATCCATATTTTTCATGAATGTGCTAAAATCTTATGCAGCATCGAAATTATTTTAACACAAGATGTACAGAAATTTGCTACAAATATTCAAAAGAATATCACCAGAAAATTTTAAATGCCACAATAAAACCAACATGTTAGAAACCTTGATGGTGCAAGTAAACAAACTAAAGAAGTTCATTAGCTTTTGAAACTTACAATTTTATGGATCTTTCCAATTTAGTAAAGTGAATGTTTTTGCACAGCTCTTAAAATGGATAGGAAACGATTCAGAACCTTCAATATTTGAGTTGTTTATATTTGTTGCAGGTTTGCCGAGCCAGTCAAGAAGAGGAGTAAGCTGGTGCTGCCTGCCCCGCAGATCTCCGATAATGAGCTGGAAGAGGTGTGTTGTTCTTAACCTGTTAACCCTTAAAGCACTGATTTAAGACTGAGTCAACAGCTTTCCTTGGGGCACTTTGTGGGCAATGTGTGCAAAGTGCCCCAAGGAAAGCTGTTGACTAAGACTATTTTTGGCTTTAATCTAGACTCGCTGGTACATGTATTTGAATGAAAGGTATTGTCATGACGATTTTGAATCTTTTCACTGTTACATGTTTAACGGTAATGAGAAAACGACAATAGCTGTGAGTAGCACTTTATCAGTTAATGTGAAACTCTTTTTAATCTGCTGGCTGTTAAATGAAAATTGCAAAAATTAAGGAAGATTATATGGCAGTAACAACTGATGTACACTGCAAAGAGATAATCCTAGTGGTACTGGAAGTGAGTACACCTGTCACATGTCTGTATGAAAGTCTGAGAAACCAATGCTTCTATGTTGTGATCGGGACATCAAATGAAGTCAATCTTATGTGAAACTTACTTGTGATAAGGTAAGTTGATTTTGTAGGTAGCAATATATTCAGAGCTGAATCTTTTGTTACACTTGAATGGATGCATCAGTATTTTGCAGTGTAAATATTTTGGCCTGCTACTTCCCATTTGTGTGTACAAGTAAATTTTACATGCATTGTATCAATTATATAAAGTAAATCAATTTTTAGTTTTACATTATGAACTACCAATGCTTGTTCATCATATTACAAGGCTTTACATTTATGTCTATAGTCTTCCCAAAATGGCTGTCCTGGTTATAAGAAGCTACATTTGTATTGAAAAGTTGTGCTGTTATTTCAGGTGGTGAAGATGGGTCAGGCCAGTGAGTATGCCAGACAGCAAGCTGAAGAGGCAGGCATCAAGGATGGAGCCTCACAAGCCCTCCTGTCTGACTACTCGGTCACTGCGAATACCTCGAACCTTCGGACCCCCAGGACCCCTGCCTCACAGGATTCTATACTTCAGGTGAGTGCTGTCTGCCAGTTGTGAAAATCTGATGTAGTTTAATGTTAATATATATTTTGTGAATATTGTTAAAGAAATTGTGTGTCATGTTAGTGGGAATTGTCTAATGCAGAATCATGTAGATTAAAGGATACATGAAGAGTAAAAAATTTCTTAACCTTCACAGGCCATTCTTATATCTCCAGAACTAGAGGCATGCTGGTATGTCTACTTGAGACCAGAATCTGTTTGCAAGGAGTTTGGATCTGGATTCATAATCAGGGCCAGAATATGGCGAGAATCTGAGAATCCAATCTCATAAAGATTCTCCTAAACTTGTCTTTCTTTAAAAAGAAAACTAATTGACAAAAATCCAAATAGATTCTCGCAAAATTTTGCTAAATTCTGTCCCTGATAATTCATATGAGTATGACTGGTAAGCAGGCAAGGGTTCATGAGCATTGAAGTACAGATGCACTTTCTGATAATTTCACGTGTGTTTTTACTTTTGACATGCAGGAAGCACAGAATATAATGGCACTGACAAATGTGGATACCCCACTGAAGGGTGGCTTGAACACACCCTTGCACAACTCTGACTTCAGTGGGGTTACCCCAAAGCACCAGCTGTCACAGACACCTAATACTGTATTGGCGACACCATTTAGAACTCCTGCCCAGGAAGCCGGCCAAGGTAATTTTTCATAGTTCGGAAGAATTTATTGGTCTAGGTATATTTTTGGCAGTAAATGACCTGGTCTCATGATGCACAGACTATGATGTTTCTTCATTTTTTATTTCTACTTTAAAATGTACAAGTGTAATTAAAAGGGCAATGGGTTGTTGGGAAATTGTGGGAATCGACAAAAGTTAACAGCTAATATTAGTACCTAGGGTTTCAGTGACTAATGCATTTGTAACATTTTGCAGGAATGACCCCACGTGGTGGCATGACACCAGCAGAATCTGTGATGTCAGGACAGACACCGATGAGAACCCCGTCCATCAGAGATAAACTCAACATCAACCCCGATGATATGGATTATGATGACAGCAACTTCTCGAAGTTTGCACAGGTAAGACATTAAAAATACACCAGGAGCAAAAGAGATCAGAGGGAAACTCACTTTAATTAACCCTTAAAGCTTTGAGTTAAGACTTTAGTCAACAGCTATCCTCAGGACACTTTCCACACAAAGCTGACAAAGTGTCTCAAGGAAAGCTGTTGACTAAGACTACTTTTTGCTTTAGACTAGGCTTGCTGGTATTTGAATGAAAGGTATCTTCATGAGGAATTTGAATCTTTTGATTGTTATATGTTTAACGGTAGTGAGAAAATGACTATAGCCGTGATTAGCACTTTAAGGGTTAGTGACAGTCCAATGTCTGATGTGACATGCCCAGTTTAGATACATGTCTTTGGATACACACTTTAAAAGGAATGCTGTTTAAAATATGTGTATCCATGTGACACTTGTAAGGAACCTTTAGGGATCTTCATGACAAGTCTTGATGGTAGCATTGTGTTGCTTTCAGCAAGAACAACGGGAACTATTACGGCAAGGTCTGGCAGGTTTACCAGTGCCCAAGAACGATTACGAGATTGTGATTCCAGAGCAGGATCAGATAGCAGGAACAGAAGAATCAGGAATGTCAGACTATGTAGAAGACCAGGCAGACCTTGATTCCAGGAGAGAGGCAGAAATACAAGCTTTGAGTAAGTAGACTGTGTTTTATGGCACTCTTGAAAGAGTCCATGTAGAATCCACATCCATAAAGAGTGTGTTAATGAACTTTGGTCACAGAATGAAAGATTGATACTGATTTTATAATCAGTAGTTCACATTGATTCAAAGTGGTAAATATTGTAATTGAGTACAAAAAGAAAACATGGTAATATCATTAATAGTGAACTTTTCTGCATAAAAAAATTGCAACATTGTGCTTTAAGAAATTTAAAGTATTTGAGATTTTGATAAAAAGTATATGTGTATATTTATTGGATATATGTGGCTTTGTAAATTGTCACGGACTTGGGCAGTCTTGTCCATTGGCTTAAAGCCTGCATAAACACTTGCATCTTTGTGGTGTCTGCGTGCAGGACAGTATTTTTGTGCCAGCTGCTGCCTGCAATGTGTATTTAGGGGCTGCAAATGTGTTACATGTGGGAGCAATGACAGTGGTTCATTCAGTGTGTATTTTGTGTTGCAAGGAGAGAAAGAGATGAAACGTCGAGCCCAGGCAGTACAGAGAGATCTGCCACGTCCCCTTGATGTCAACATGAGTGTGCTTCGACCAATGAATCCCTCAGATCCACCACTGTCTGAACTACAGAAGGTAAGCAACTGATCCCACTGTGGTGTTGCAGTGTATGTACACTGCAAGTAGCTGTGCATGGGCATGGGTCTTTGCAGGGAACATTCACAATATTGCTGACAAAAACTATATAGCCGAACTAGTAACGAAAATTTTCTATACATCCATGCTTGAATCCTTTCAAATTCTGATATGTATTGATGATAAATCACAAATTAATGTCACTTGTGAGTGTAGTCAGGGATTTTAATTTTATAAATACTTTATCCCTGTGGAAAGACATGGGACATGATTAATATTTATTTATTTTTCTTGCTGTTTAAGAGCCAGAATATCGAAACAGACTTCATTAAGCACTAGCAACATTAATGTGTGCCAAGGGTTGAGTATGTTGTAATGTCCATGTCCAGTTTATCTTGTATAAGCAACAGATTTGCAATGAATTATCATAAGATTGGTTTTGCCACATCTCATGATTTTCTTATATTGTGAAAAAAACAGTAAAATTGCAGAAGGCAACAGAATCATTGTTGTACTGGTTTTTCAGGCAGAGGAGCTGATAAAGCGAGAGATGGTGACCATGCTGCACCATGATGCAGTTTACAACCCCACCCCACAACAAGAGGGTATAGTGCCCAACAGCAAGAAAAACCAGCCATCTCAAAGGTCAGAGGTCAATCAGGCCCAGCATCTTGCCTACCTGGAAATGCACCCATATGATGAGTATGATGAAGAGGAGATAACACAGGTAAAGTTCCATATGCTGGTGTGTAGCAACAATTTTTGTCCAAGTCTAATAATATGCTGTCTGTGTTTTCATATAAAAGAAACTATGGATGTAGATCTTGTGTCATTATGTGTGCATTTGAAGTCCAGGTTGTGGCTCACAATAGTGATGTTAATTCATAAGCTAAATTTCCATACTGTGGGTTAATAATGCAGCGGTACAAATGTGTCCTTGATGCTACTGATGTGATATTGTAATAGATAGGTTGCAGGAGTCCAGACTTACCAAGATCCACTGTATACATTGTATATGTTTGTGTTTGCAGGCAAGGCAGCTGTTGCAGCTGGAGATGGACTTTGTTAAGCAGAAGATGGGCCATGGAGACCTGTCTCTGGAGGCCTACACCAAGGTGTGGGAGGAGTGCTATTCACAGGTCCTCTTTCTCCCATCACAGAATCGCTACACGCGTGCCAACCTCGCCAGTAAAAAGGACAGGATAGAATCCCTGGAAAAGCGCTTAGAAGTAAGTGCAGCAGTATTAATCCTCTGGACACTAAGAGCAGAAATATTGGCTCTAAATACATTGAGTTGCAAAATACCTAGGGTCCAGACAGTTAATGTTGATGATGGTTTTCTGATTTTTTACATCAGCTGACGTGAGGTTAAAGGATGGTCCTTGATCGGATGTTGCTGTCCGTGTCCTTCCCTTCACAATTCACGTTTTCCTTTCTTCTCAAAAACTGTGAGCAGGATTCCCTTGAAACTTGTTGGGGATGTACCTTCGGGGAATCTCTACCAAGTATTTTCAAATGGTTATACTTCAAAGACTTGTTTTTGTTCATTTTGTGACAAAATCTGAAAAAAACTTCTCCGAAACCACACAGCCAGCTGCTTTGAAATTGCATAGGGAAACTTCTTGGGACCCCCAGACTTTAATTTGTTCAACAGGTGGCGCTGTGTTTTTTTTTTTTTTCTAGGTTTTAACAA
The DNA here is from genome assembly GCA_964020975.1 of Hermodice carunculata. Taxonomy (NCBI): domain Eukaryota; kingdom Metazoa; phylum Annelida; class Polychaeta; order Eunicida; family Amphinomidae; genus Hermodice; species Hermodice carunculata. The sequence goes on along the minus strand of OZ026614.1, from coordinate 29,271,956 downwards.
TTTTTTTGCGTGTTAAGGCCATTTTCAACTTCTTCACCAAAAGTGTCACTGAGAATGTTCTGGAGCCAAGCTGATATGTAGTTTGTGGGAGGGGAAAACAAAGTTGTTCACTAAGTAAGGATACTGTGGATTCCTGATATTTAACAAATTTTTCAATTCGGGTGCTTGTCGGTTAATGCATGCATCCCAATTGATTACTATGTAAGTCAGTGAGGATTGCAATGGAAATTCACATTTTCAACCTCGTCTCCAAAACTTAACCAGTTTCACTTCAAACTTGGTCGGAATGTTCCTTGGGTGGGTCTCTACCAAGTTTCTTCGAATGGTTACACTTCAGTGATTATTAGATTTTTTACAATTTTTTTGTTTGATCTTAGAAAAAAATAGCGTGGTGCCCTTTTTAAAAAAAATTTTATGGGCACACTTCTGGGGACCCTCTGACCTTAATTAGTTCAACAGTTGGCGGTGCACTTTTTTCTTCGAATTTTTGTATGTTTTTCCCATCTTTTTATTTCTTCTACAAAACTGTCGCTCAGATTGTTCTGAAACTTGTTGGGAATGTAGCTTGTGGGCGGATTAATTGAAAATTGTTCACGATGTGGTGATACTGTAGATCCGTGATTTTCAATGAATTTTTCAATGTGGGTTCTTGTCAGTTAATGCATACATTCCTATTGATTACCATGTGAGTCAATGGGGATTGCAATAGAAACTCACATTTTTTACCTTCTCCACAATATCTTCATCCCTTAGACTAGAGTGGAACTTTATATGGGTATAGCCTCAGGGTCAGCTGAGGACAGGCTGTTCACACAGCCCTCTTGTTGGTCTTTTTGCTTGGAAATCTCTTCAGTGTTTGGTCTCTCATTTATATGGAGTGAACCACATTCTGCACATCAGCTGTGTGATAAATACCTTATTGTATCAATGTTTGTTCACAGACAAATCGTGGGCACATGACCAGAGATGCCAAGCGTGCAGCCAAGCTGGAGAAAAAATTAAAGATACTTCTGGGTGGATATCAGGTCAGTGAATAAGTAAATGCAGCAAATACTCACAGAAGACAGTATGAAGTTGTAAAAAAATAAATAATGTAATACAGAGTCTATATAATTATAAACAGCTTTTTATGAGCAACTGAACTTCCATGTGAAAAGAAAGGAAAGAAACCTGTGATTTCATTGTGCAGATAGCTTATTAAACACGCTTTACTAGGTCTGGCACCTCTATGTCGAGTCAGAAACAGAAGATTGCGTTTATATGTATTAACACTGACGAAAAGATTTTCATCCATTTGGTAAAATGTGGAATAACTGTTTCCTGGTTTCAGTAAGTGCGAGTTGGCATCTTTCTTGTGGATTTTGGTGCATTGAATTGAACATGAAAGAAAGTGAGGTGGAGCCTGCTATCATGACTCGTCTTATCTACAAAACTTGCCAAAAAAAATTTTCTACCAACCAGAACTTTTAAAAAATTTAAAAGTGAAAACCTGAAAGCATATTATTTACATCAGGGCACTTTTGGGTAAGGGGGGATTAAAGTCCAAGCAGAAAAGATTATTTTTGTTCATGTTTCTCTACTTCAATAAGGAAAGATGAGAGTAGCCAAAGAGTCTAATTATGAATATTCTGCAACAAAATGGCAATGTTAAAAATAACATGTTGTGCAGATACTGTCTCTGTCTGCATTTTTAACACACTGAATCCATATCATATTCTTCCCAGAGTGAATGTATTTGCTGTGTGAAATTGTGCGAGTCCTTTAAGTGTGGGAATCATTAAGATGTGTACTTGTTGTGCTTGAAGTCGCGAGCCCAAGGCCTGGTGAAGCAGCTGCAAGACCTGTACGAACAGATGGAGCAGACACACATAGAACACAAAACGTTTGAAAATCTCAGGCAACATGAAATTGGAGCCATTCCAAAAAGAATGGAGGTCAGTATTATCACATACATGTACTGTGTCAAACCTATCCAAACTGAACACTCTGAAGTCTCATCTTATTTAATTTAGTCCCAGTACATTGCAATAAATCAGGGATACAGTTATCATCATTCAACAGCTAATGAAGAAACTAAGAAACTTGGTCTCACTCCAAATTCTAATGAAGCATGTACAGTTTTGACTTTTAAAAACAGGAGCAGACACCAGGTTTCTATATTTTGTATACAGTATGTTAAAGTGTAGAAGTACATATAAGTGGTAAATAAACATTTGGATTATCTTTAACTGGTAAGTGTGCTAGTTTATAACTGTTCTGCCTGGCATCAAATTCAGACATATTTTGAGTGTTAGATAGCTGATATGATTGTGTATTGAACTCTTCTAGATAATTTGTTAACACGTTTTTTTAGATACTTCAAAAACACATTTGTTTCGAGATACTTCATTAACACATTTATTCTTTTTTGTCAACAGTCATTGACAGAAGATGTGACTCGTCAGACAGAACGCGAGAAGGAGTTACAAAAGCGATACAGTGACTTTCAGACGAAAAAGGATGTGCTGTTGGAATCCATGTTCTGAAAATGAACTGTAATATACATGTATGTCTTGTAGAGACAACACAAAAACTGAATAACTTCTTTTGTCACCCAAAAGTTGGAGAAACATTTGTGATATGTCAACTGTGCACATGGTTAATGGAATAAACTGACACAAAGTGAGACCAGCATGAAACAAGACACGGTGTATGTGGATGTTTTAATGTTCATAGAGATGATGAAATCTGTTAAACACACAGAATTTCATGTAAATATTACTTGAAAATGTGAGTGATTTGGCCAGGCAAGTGCCCTAAGTTGTTGGCAGCTTTAAGAAATTGCCCAGTTTGATATGACTGCCTCTGATCAGGAATGGTACCGCAACTGCCTACACTTTGGTTATATACTCACAGAATGCGACTTTCTATTGCCATATAAATCCAGCATCATTGTTTATTTTAGAAGGTAACTCTCCTAAAATGTCATTCTTCACATCTTGATACTTTTAAATTCAGAGTTTTGGAAAATACAAGATTTGCCAATTATGGAAATTGTGAATAAACACATGAAAAAAACAGAAAAAAACAAACAAAATCAACAAATTTTGTTTAATGTATAAAGTGTAATATGTTTGCTTGCACTTGAACTGGATGTGACCAAAAAAATTACTGTTGTCCACTGAGGTGATGTGTTGTGGGAATTATGTACAAAATGGTAATGTATCTATCATGTTTGTGTATATTGGTAAACTTTGACCAGAACATGTCACATTTATGGATGGGAGTTGCCTGTTCATACCGACCTAAAATGGCAAAGAAGTTCAAGAAACATGATACTGATAGATGTACAACTTTTGTTGCATCGAGAGCACACCAGGCTTCGTGTTTTCTCCTCTTCACATGGAGTGGAAAGAGCGTTTAGTTCAGCAGGCAACAATTAAAGTCATTTGATGTATATCTATTTGCTGTAGAAGTGTATACAAATGGAAAACCTTTGTTGATTGTGACATTAAAATTCTTGGAACATATTGTTAGCACATTGTACCTTTTGTATTGGGACTCTTTGCTGGAACCCAGCAAGAATAACTTGGATCAGTACAACTGTTGTGATAAACTGTGATGGCACAAAACCATTCACAGTGTAAATTTGACCATTGACTCTACAAAATCTGCTAAAGCTACTACAAAGTGGATTGTAAAAGTCTGATTCTTTGCAAATACCAATTAGTCCAAAAAAAGTAATGTGAGCACTGCAGTCTGCATCTGGTTGGTCTCCTGAGGTGAAAAAAGGTGAACCAGAGTCCCATAAGCTGGTCTGTCATGTCCATGCTGGCACTTGTCAACACAATGTGAGACGGCTATTGTAGTTCCTTGTTTCACATAATATAATGAAGAGTGGGAACAGCATTGTGACATTGCCAGTAGATTCTTACTTACTGTAAATTTCTTTAATTTTACTGTTATCTTATTATTGCATATTTCACTGGTGGCATAAAACTGAAAAAAAAGAACACTGTGAAATAGTTTTTCAATATTGTTTGAATAACAACTATGTCCAAAATAGTGAAATTAAAACTAGTTAAATGTCAAAAATACAAAAACCATGAAAATGTTAACAAGAAAATTACGCAATTTATAGTGTATGTTGTCAGCAAACACCCATTCATGTACGGGCAGGTTTAGCTTGTTAAAAGGGCCTTGGATAGGAGGTTGACCAGCAAAGGCTAAACATTCCATTCTGGTTCATCTGGTAGGGTAACGCTGGTGCTGCCCCCTGGTGATGGCACTGTCATGCAGGATGACTTCACATCCCAGCAATGGCTTCATAATGCAATTGGGAAGCATGCGTGTTATGGTGTGAAAAAGACCAGAATTGCAATAGAATAAATTAGCTTGTGTCTATTGGGGAACACTCTCTGTAGACAAAACTTCATTGCATGTGTGCGGAATTGTCTGTCACTGCAGCTTGTGATCAGACCAGGCAGACACAGGGTAGGAATGGTTCCTCATACACTCAATGCTTAGTTACAGTGAGGTTATGAGAGAATTTGAGTATCAACCTTGAAGTTTAAAAGACGACATGCTGGCCCTGAGTCAATAAGAGAATTTGAGTATCAACGTTGGCTTTTAAGGAACGACCTGCTGGCCTGAGTCAATAAAAGAATTCAAGTATCAACCTTGGCTTTTAAGAAATGACCTGCTGGCCCTGAGTCAATAAGAGTATTAGAGTATCAACCTTGGTTTTTAAAGGAAAACAAAAGTCCCATTATATTATATATTATTTGGAAGCCTGTGTAATAAGGAATAAATATCTGAATTTATCTGCCTTGTATTTCAAAATTTCAAAGTTATTTAATGAGGCAATATATGATGAAAATGTGTGGATGCCTCCTGAGCCTGAAGCCACCCAATGCAACCTCCCAATCAGAATGCTGTATTCATCTGACGAATCGCCAGTTGTGTTATAAAATGATTCCCATGACAACCAAATTTAGGGGGGACTCGGACAATCATACATGGAGCTATTATACTCGTTGCAATGATGCATTCCTCTTGACCAGGCTTTGTGACTACAAAGCTGTGGTAAATGTTTTTCTCACATTCTAAAAAAGAGTGTGCTGATAATGGCCAGTTCATTGTTCTTGCTGATGAACAGTCAAATGCAGTGAGGCAGAAAGTGTGAACAGGGACCTGTTCTGAATAGAACAAAGCCATCGCTTTGTTCTCCCATGGGATGCCACAGAGCATAATAAGCCAGATTTTGAGCATATCCGAATTTTCAGGGCCTGCTTTTACATTTGATTGAATCATTTCACGCGTGTATGTTACTAACTTAAACCCTCCCAAAAATATAATATATGATGGGACTTCTGGCTTCCTTTAAGGAATGACCTGCTGGCCTCTATTAGAGAATAAGGGTATCAATCTTGACTTATAAGGAATGACCAGCTGGCCCAGAATCATAAGAGAATTCGAGTATCAACCTTGACTTTTAAAGAATGACCTGCTGGCCCTGTGTCAATTAGAGAATTAGAGTATCAACCTTGGCTTTTAAGGAATGACCTGCTGGCCCTGAGTCAATAAGAGTATTATAGTATCATCCTTGGTTTTTTAAGGGATGACCTGGTGGCCCTGATTCAATTCTAGAATTAGGGCATTAATCTTGACTTTTAAGGAATGACCAGCTGACCGAGAGTCAATTAGAGAAGTAGGGCATCAATCTTGGCTTTTAAGAAATGAACAGCTGGCCCTGAGTCAATAAGACAAATTAGAGTATCAACCTTGACTTGTAAAGAATGACTGCTGGCCCTGTGTCAATTAGAGTATCAACCTTGGCTTTTAAGGGATGACCTGCTGGCCCAGAGTGAATTAGACAATTAGAATATCAACCTTGGCTAGTAGGAATGACCTTGCCTTGACTCAATCGGAGAATCAGAATCAGAATCATCAGAATATGTTTATTTGACATAAGGAATACACTGTGAAACAGAACAAATATAAAACATTGGCCTTCAAGGAATGACCAGCTGGCCCTGGGTCAATTAGAGAATAAAGACGATCAACCTTGACTTTTAAGGAATGACCTACTGTGCCTGAGTCAATTAGAAAGTTAGAGTATCAACTTTGACTTTTAATGAATGACCTGCTGGCAAAATAAGCCATATATGGCCCGAGTCAATTAGAGAATGAGAATATCAACCTTGGCTTGTAAGGGAGACCAGCTGGCCATGACTCAATTAGAGAATTAGAGTATCAACCTTGTCTTTTATCGAACGACCTGCTGGCCCATAGTCAATTAGAGTACCAACTTTGACTTTTAAGGAAAGACCTGTTGGTCTCCAGTCAATTAGAGTATCAACCTTGGCTTTTAAACAATGACCTGCTGCCCGAGTCAATTCGAAAATTCGAGCATCAACCTTGGCTTTTAATGAATGACCAGCTGGCCCTGAGTCGGAGTATCAACCTTGGCTTTTGAAGAATGACCTGGTGGCCTTGAGTCAACTATAGTATCACCTTTGCCTTTTAAGGAATGACCTGGTGGCCCTGCGTCAATAAGAAAATTAGAATATCAACCTTGGCTTTTAAGGAATGACGAATCGCGTAGGCATTTGAATTATGTATATATATATATATATATATATATATATAATTTTTTTTTATTTCTTATTTTTACTTTGACACGGTCCTTCTTGCAGTTTCTACTCCGGCTAGTCCTTGTTTCTTGCATGTGAATGCAGTTAAATGTATTATATATATTACATACACATACATACACACACACACTATATATATATATATATATATATATATATATATATATATATATATATATATATATATATATATATAAAATAAGTCCAGCAATTTTTCACAGACTGAAATTGAACAGAGTACACCAGGGAATTTCGTTTGTACTTCTGTAGCTGTGCCCTCTATTTTACAGATTTACAGAGTATGTCAATCGATATCGGATAGCTGTCGAGTTCTGCTGTCACAGTTCCATAGGTAGCTTTTCGGTGTACTCCAAAACCGCATTTACAAAATTTACCGCATATTTTTTAAGCGACTGATATGTCATTGAGAAGTAGAAAATTGCTGTTTTCCAGCTCATTTACAAGGAATAGTTTCCATGCTTTGTTTCCAAATGGGAGAATAGTTAAGAAAATTGAACAATAATGCTAACATTTCCTCTTCAATCTACACGAAAGTCTTGTTAATCACTGAATTTAAAGTTCTTAAAGGAAAACACACACGCATATATATACATTGTATGTGTCTTTTTTTGTATATATAACGCATATTTTTCGATATGTTCGTTTCGAGTCGCAGCCAGTGACATGGAGAGTTTTCTGAAGGGACGGAGACGAAAACAGACTTAAAACAACAAAATTGGAGATTGGAAAGTGAGTAGCTCCCATCCCTTGGTGGAATGAATACATAAATAAACATAATGTGTGCCGAAAGTGCATGCTTAAAAAGTTTGTGTGCAGTTGGGCATTGCAGCAGAAATGAAGGAAAATTGATTACCTCATATTGAAGCTCCGTTTGACACAATACTAAGACTGACATAAAATGTCATTTTTTACGATTCATGTGAATCTGAATATACCTTGTTTTTGGTTCCCGACAAAATCGTCAAATTTATAATTTCGAGGTCTTTTAGTCACAATTATTACTGTGTACTCCGTTAAGTCGTTAAAACATGTTATGTGGAAGTGAACTTTGTTGAATTCACGAGATGAAAAGATATAGAAGTGTTCGGTCAGTAAAAGTATCAAAGTTAATTAGTTTCTTAAATTAGCTGTGAATTGCAACGAACGTCTTGTCTAACATCTAGAACCTGGTTTGATGAAACTTTCAAAATGCAAACCAGATGTTCACTATTGAAGAACTGATTACTGTGTCAAACGTAATTTGAAATTGAAGACCGAGTGATCTATGTAAGTCCCCACTGAACGCAGCATTTCCTTTGAAGACCATCAAAAGAAAAAAATGAGAAGTATTTCAAAACAACACAGAATGAGTCAAAACCTTGCAGAAAGTCATAATTTGCATTTTAACTTTATGGTTGAATCCTGCATATAAATTGTAAATAAATTTCTTTTACGTAACATACAAAAATCCCCCCCCCCACACACACACTACTTTTGTACATGTAGGCCTAATATTATCTGCTACTACTATTCAGTGAAGTGCTAATTGATGTCCAATTTTAAAGACGTCAGTGGAATTCTTCGGTCAAATGTCTCATCAATGACAACAATGAAATATCTGCTTGTGAAGACCGCAACGGGTGGAACTTTTTCCAGCGTCTGTAATACCACGTAACTTTAAAATTATACCGTGGAGAAAAAGCTAACTTTCCTCCTCCATGATTATATTTATGGGTCATTACACGTACCAAATATCTTATTCCTGAACCATCATACATGCTGCGGCCTTGCCATGGTAATGTACAGTCTTCAGATCATACACTAAAGCAATATGGCAGAAAACATAATTAAGTGTATTGACAATTTGAAATATATCTTAACAAAATTGTTTTAATACCAGTAATATATAATTATATTTAAATAAATTGGCCTCAGAAAACGCGAGAGGCTTTTCGTGCAAGCATGGGGGGAGGAAGAAAATGGTGCAAGGGCTTGACTGTGACAGTGTAAGGGTTAACAGAAATGCTGTCACGTACAGTAAACATGGTACAAATTAAGAGTGTATATGTTGGAAGAAAACCAAACAAAATGAAAAAGAAATGGTATGACTGACTGTCGGGAGATGAGTGAAGATTTAAAGAAACTTGCTGTGACTCTAAAGGAACAACCGTACAATACATATATTCTAAATGAGTACAGGTGTAAAAGGAAAAGATACAAAAGACTTTTAAATAAGAAAAAAAGGGACATTTCAAGGAAAACTAATTCATCAATTGGAAAACACAGAAGAGAAAGACCCCGCTTTATTTTGGCGTCTATTTGAAGAACTGAGTAAACAGACTACTTGTGAGAAAGTAAACCTTCTTGACGCAAGCACTTGGACGTCTCACTTTAAAAAATTACTCAATCAAAATTTACAAATTAACTAAAACAAGGACTTGATGGGTTTTATAAATTTGAACAAAAATGAAACTTTTATTGAACTCAAGTTCAAAATTTTAACTAAGAGGTCCTAGCTTCCATCAGGGGATTAAAACGGAGGGAGTCTCCAGGCAAAGATGGTATCCTAAATGAGATGTTCAAAAGTGCTGCAGAGATTTAACACCAATTTGTGTGCAAAGTGTTTAATAAGATAATTTATGACGAAACTTTTACAGATATTTGGAGAAAAAACATTCATTTCCCGGTGCATAAAAAGGGGACGCTTACAACACTGGTAACTGCAGAGGGTGGCTCTGTCAAGTCACCGTTGGGTCTGTGTGGACAGTGGCCAAAGTGCACTAGGGCGGCTCCCCTTTGGCGCCCCGACATTCCAATACGAGGCCCCATATCTCAGACCCCCCCCCCCCCCCCCCATCTATCTAACTGTTTGTCGTATACATACTGACATATAGTTTCGCTTGGAGCACCTGTGTACATGTGATAGATGTGAAGTAGGTAGAGATAGTTCGTTCTTTTGGTGTTATAATTTACTTGTATTAATTTTGTTGTATGTCTATACCATACCATGATGTACTGGTTTATGTCAATAGAGTTCTCCACACTGACAAATCACGATAAGCCCTAAATTGGGGAACTCCCGCAAGCACCTGTCCTTTTTTTCTTGCGAACGGATCTAAGAACTAAGTGTCTCGTAGACCTATTTTGCTCTGCAACGTGCATTGTAGATAATGCATTGAACCAAGGAGGTACACTCCAAGTATATCGTCGTCACCGAAAGACGTTGCAAGACATCATGCATTGATCGCAGTTGGATGTAGGACAATTTTCCTTTTATAAACATATTGTTCAATGTGAGGGGGGTGGGGGTGGGAGGATGGAGGCAGCTAGGTTCCTAGCAATCCTAGACCTAGCTCCATGGTTGGACAAAATCTTTAAACAACAACCCCCACTTCATGTCGCATGTATTGAAGGTTGGGGCACGTGATTACGTTGACATTTCACTTTTCAGGTGCAGCGATACGGTGTAAATAGTAGTAGACATACTTCAGTTCCAACATAGACATATTGTTCATCTTTCGTGAGTGAACAATAAACGAAAAGGGAACGGTGAATTATGGGATCGCCTGCATTTGAAGAGGGTGCCGGAAGCATGATTTCCACCTTTACGATCATTTGATCCCGTTTGAACAGGTAAATTTGTCTCATGTTAACTAATTGATACCAACAGTCTACTGATACATGGCAGGTATACAAAATTATTTAGTTTCGATGTAAATGCGGGTCAGAACAGTTGACGCATGATATCTTTGTGTGTTTTATTTGTAGCTGGTTAATGGTGTGCACATTTACTGCCTTTGTGTGTTATATTTGATCATAATTAAGTGGAAGTTCAGGTGCCTGTGTGCACCTGCACCATGGCTTGTATCATGCCCCACATCATAGTACATGCATGCATGTCACAAATATAGAATGAGGTCAATTGTGACCTATATAATATATAGTTATTCTTCATACAGGTCACAATTGACCTAATTACAATGGCAATGCCAATAAAACTCACTTTAGTCACAGCTTGGTCTTGGAGGAATCATCAAAGTTGATGGTTCCTCCAAGTTACAGCAACACAAATCACAACCATATCTATATTTCTTTTTTTTTTTGCGCGGAAGTGTCCAACGACATTTACAATCCTGACGACATCCCCGATTTAGTATTTACTCCATGTGTGCACGTAATTGTTGCCAGCCTGTGAAAATATACTAGTAGTATATGTTGTGACGTACACGTATCTGATCATCATAATTCCCCAAGACCGTCCGTGGGTACCTGCAGCAAGACAATGTTCATTCTCCATTCACTGAGCGAGCGTTTATTCAACGTACTGCAAAGTTTAAATCCAATGACAGTACAAAGAAGCGGATCCCGCAAGTTTGTCAGCTTATTGGCACTGCCACTGATCAATCATCAATATAGTTCGATTCTTCTATAATAGAAACTACTGTAAACCATGGACCTTATATAGGTCCATGTGTAAACAGATACAAGCGGTGTACACAACGATACAGATATATATGAAAGAAGGACATTACTTGCTTATATTTGTAATGGCCGTTTAGGTATGGACAAAGGAGTGGGCAAGTTTACTTGCTACACAGCTCGTGGTAAAAGTGTGGTTGACTATCTGGTGTCAAGTTACTCTACCTTACAACTTATTCAAGATTTTGAAGTTGAATCTCTCCGCGCTGAATCAGACCATTGCCCGATAACATTCAGTCTGAAAACAAATTGTAAACGATACACACATGAGCCCCAACAAGGTCAGAGCAAGATTTATTACAAGTGGGATGCTACCCGCATACCGAAATATTTTGAAGAATTAACCTCAGATATAGCATGTAGTAAACTTTCTGAATTTATTAGCTTGCTCACTGGTGACACTACTGTTGAGGAGGCTTGTGATGGCTTTTATTCATACATAGTGCAGGCAATAGAGAGCACTTTCGAAACACGTAAGGCTCGCAACACTAAAGAATTTCCAGCTAATCGGTGGTTTGACGAGGAGTGTAAGCAACTAAAATTCAAAGTACACAATTTTGCTAAAACTAATGATCTGTCTATTCCAAGTAAACTTAATAAGTTCAGTGATCTGAAAAAAGCGTACAAAAGAGTTGTACAGAAAAAACGAAGAAAACATCTATTTGATACCAGGGTGAGACTTGAAAACATGGTATCCAACAATCCTAATGATTACTGGCGCTTCTTGAAACGCCTGGCACAAAAGCAATCAAATGATGATGTTGGTTTAGAGGACTTCTATAAGTATTTCTGTGAGTCTGCTACTCCTCCTAATACAGACTATTTCGACTTACAGTTCATAAATGACCTTAAACACCTGGATCTCAATGATATAGATAACGCTGAGGACTATGAGAAAATACAGATAATACAGGGAATTCTTAATGAGCCTATCACTGTAGATGAATTAAAGAGGCACTTAAAGAAGCTCAAAAACAACAAATCCTCTGGAATTGATGGTATTTCTGCAGAATTCCTGAAATGTGCTGAAACCCTCTTAACTCAGCCCCTTCTAAGTCTGTATAATTATATGTTGCAATGTGGAGATTTTCCAACCCAGTGGTCGCAGGGAATTGTGTGTCCACTCCATAAGAAAGGGGACAAATCCGATCCGTCGAATTACCGGAAAGTAACAGTACTTGTCACCCTGGGTAAGCTATTTGAAGCTATATTACATGGTAGACTTCAGCTGAAGAATGACATGTTTGAGGATGATGACATGTTTCAATCTGGCTTCTGCAAAAATAGAAGAACAATAGATAATGTCTTTATTCTCTCAACCATCATTGAAAAGCAGAAATTTATAGGTAAACCTTTGTTTGTATGCTTTGTCGATTTCACTAAGGCCTTTGATTTTGTTAATCGGGAAGCATTATTATACAAGCTCAAGCAGAAAGGTGTTTCTGGTAACTTTTTAAATGTTCTGAAGAATATGTTTGAGAAATCGACAAACAAAGTGAAATGGCAGGGTCTTTTGAGCAACAGTTTCCAGTGTCCATATGGTGTCTTACAAGGGGGGATTATCAGTCCCAAACTTTTCAATGAATACCTCTCAGATATTGGAAACACCCTAAGCAGTGAGGCTGGTGTCTATCTGGATGAACTGTTATTCTACTATCTCCTCTATGCAGATGATCTGGTTTTGTTTTCTGAAACAGAGATAGGTCTTCAAACACAAATAAATATGCTAAAACAGTACTGTCAAAAATGGCACCTAATACTTAGTTTGCCCAAAACAAAGATAATGATTTTCAATAAGCGTAATTATATACCACAGATTTATTTTGATAATCAGTTGCTTGAAGTTGTTACACAGTTCAAGTACCTTGGGATAATATTTGATTCAAATAAAAGCCAAATTCTTTATTCCACTCCTTCATACTTGGCGGATCAAGCAAACAGAGGTCTCTTTTGTAGTCTGAAAATGTACTATGGGTCAATGGGCAAACCTTCCCCCAAATGCCTGTTTAAATTATTTGATGCCCAGATACTCCCTATTGTGGAATATGGATGTGAATTGTGGTCATCTGAAAGACCCCATAACATTATTGAAGGTGTTCAGTTGAACTTTCTGAAACGGTTACTGGGTGTCAGAGCCCAGACACCAACCTTGGGTGTTTACATGGATACGGGTAGGTTTCCACTACACTTAAGGCAGCAAGTTAGATTAGTGAAATATTGGTTACATATTCTCAAATTACCAACCAGGCACATCGTTAAAGCTGCGTACAACACTTTATTTGAAATGCACAATTCCGGGCAAAAGAATTGGTGCTCAACAGTATCCAGTATTCTCTCTGTATGTAATCTTGAGGTGCACTGGCACAGTCAGTCAGTGGAAGATGAATATACTTTTATGAAACTGTTAAAAGAAAAGCTATATGGCAACTATATGAATGACTGTGAGTCCAAACTTAAAGGGCTTGATGATACCAACAAACTGAGGTTGTATAAAGATTTTAAACATGAATTCTGTTTAGAGAGCTACCTGCTTAATGTACCGAGTGTGACATACATTCAGTGTATTGCTCGCTTTAGACTAAGCTCCCACAACCTGAACATTGAACTTGGCCGTCACACAAAGCCTGTTACCCCTGTAGCCAACCGTTTTTGTATGAGATGTAATATGGGAGTTGATGATGAACCCCATTTCCTATTACAGTGTCCTGTGTTTTTTAATGAAAGAGCCGAATTGTTTAGAAAAATCCAGTGGTGTATACCTGATCTCTCCAATCATAATATAAAAGATAGGTTTATTGCAATCTTGTCGAGCAGAACACCGGAGGTGAGTTTCCAGTTAGGCAAGTTCCTACATAAATGTCTCCCAAAGTAATGTGCATAAGAATTGTGAACACATATACAGGCCAATATTATTTTATCTGCTCCATAATTATTATGCAAACAAATAAATCGGTGCTAAATGTAATATTTATAAGTTATCTCTGCCACATGAAACCTGTATAATCAGAAGCTTGCAGCGGAGTATTCAGTGGATACAGAGTTTAATCACTTATTATGGTAAACAATATTCATGTAGTTATGTGCTATTCACATGGTGGAGGAAATCTCAGGTGCTAAATATTATGTCATGTTGACCGATACATAACGTGCAGTGTTGACTGATACATTTCATGTGCAATCATGGTAGCATTGTAGACAAAATTAGAGGTACACAATTAGGCACAGGAAGAGTGCAGGCTACATAATATGGTAGTATGTTGGTTACATCCGCCAGTATTGCAAACTACTGGTAAGCTGTCTCTAGTTGGGTATATGCGGCCTATATTTTGTCATTACTGCCCCAGGATGTGATTTTACATGGCGGTGCCCATAGTGTCAGCCCTCTCCCTGTCCCTAATTTTAGATATTCTATTTAATCACTTACTTAGTTGACATGTAACTTCTACCCATAATGGGTGTTATTGCTTATGTAGACATGTATCATTTAGTTGGTCGAAATGATTGTTCTCTGATTGTGTACGATTTCTTTATGTATGACTGATGAGTCAATACTGACTCAATTTTGGTCAATAAAATTCTTACTTACTATAAGGCCCCCACCCCAACCATCCTGACATGAAAAATGACAGGAAATGGCAAGCAAACATAATTCGTACGGTAATCCCCCCCCTTAGATAAATAAAAACAATACAAAACTCAACATGGTGTACAAAGAGGTAAAAACTCAGGTACCACTTAATATATGAAAATGAGCGAAACATAAGGAAGAGTAGAAGATTAATAAGAATATACGAATTAAACAGACACACAGAGACACACACACACACACACACACACTCTGGCATGTGTCACTGAAATTGAAAAGAATGAAGCTTGATTTCTTTCAATTAGGTGGGAATACCATTGCGAGGTGTCTAAGTGTGACACCATGATTTCTGTTCCGGACCTATCTGTTGCAATGGTTGTCCATAACAAGTTTTTTGTTAATGATATATTATTTCTTTCAGGTCAGTGAAGGATTTTGTCTCATTTATCACTGTCTGTGTCTCCCAATAGGCATAAATTTAATACATCAGGATTTCTGGCCCTTATCATGTCATATCAACTCGTTCTACCCTAATGGCACTTTTTCCCACTAACATCTAAATGTCGTCCGTCAATTGTATTTTTCTAATTTAGGGATTTTTTTTTAAAAGAAATTTTTGATGAAACTTGCATGGATGATCATTCCAAATTATATGCCCATTGTCAACAGCTTTTCTTGGCACGCTCTGGGTGCATTGGCGCACCAATGAAAGCTGTTGACTCGGTCTTCTATCAGGGTGGAATGAGTTAAAAGACTGAGTTATGCATTTTTAAGTGCAATATCATGCCCATTTAGATTTGGTATATACCACAAGGGTTAGACTTTGCTTACATACATGCATTTGCTCTAGAGTAGTTTGACCTTTTCAAATAGTTTGAATTGGGTGGGCTATTTTTTTTTAACCAAATTTCGGAGCCATTTTCTAGACAAGTAAAAATTGTGTATCAAATAGCTTAAGTGCAAGCACTGGGAAAGGTTTACCCATGGCTTTGTCGCTCAGACTATTACAAACAGTATACAGCTTTCTTTGCCTGTTGAGCTTAGTGGGAGGAGGTTGCTACTCTAGAGTGCCTCATTGATGTGTTGAATATAAAATTACAAAGTATTTATACTGGGTCACAATCTCAAAAGGTATATTGTTGAAGGTACATAAATGAAAACATGGTCATTTGCTATTGAAGCTTATCTCTTGAAGTGCCGAATTTTGAACTGGGTCAACAGCTTTTCTCAGCATGCATTGTGTGCAATGTGCTCAATGTGTGCCAAGAAAAGCTGTTGACTTGGGGTATTCTCTCTGGAACTACAGGCATACTGGCACTTGAATGAAAGGTCTTTTTACTTGGAACACTTATCTGAGATCCTTGTGATAATTCAGACTAGTTTGACTTTACTAGATAGACTTAAGACATGATTGGCATTGAAAGATTTAACACTTTTGTTGTAGGAGGGTTGAGCGATAAAAGTCCCATTTTTTGCAGCATTTTGATAGGCCATCTAGTTTTGCTTGTAGACTCGCAGGGCTGTGTGCACAGCGTACAAGTTCATTTGCATACAGGAGATGAAAATTGTACAGCTGGATAAACCCTTTCCCACTTTGAAATAAGACTGAGTCAATTGCTTTCCTTGGATGGGTTTGGCAGTAAGTGTCTGTAAAACATTTGCATGTGAGCCTGATACAGTCAACAATTTCCATGATGGCCCCATGTGACTTCCAGGACTTCTTACATGTATAAAAATCTAGGTTGAGTTTGATATTGGTGGCACTGCCCACAGTATTATGTTATACATGGGTCAGAATGTGAAAATCTTGTGAGCACTCTAGTATCTTTAATTTTTGATAGATGTTCATGAAATTTAGTGGATTGCGGAGGAGGTCAAAATATCGGTTACTTAGCAGTGGCACCACCTACAACTTGAAGGAAATTATGAGCCAAAATGTGGCAACAGATGTAGAATTTAATATCTCGAAAAATTGAATTAGACATGCCAAATTTATAACATGTAGAGATCATGTCCAATACTAATATGTTATAATGTCAGTGACACATTTACCTAATTTTGTTAGGTCACCAGTACTGTAAAGATGAAAGAGGTAATTTTGTAATTGTAATGACAGGGTGTAGCTTGGACATCAATGGCAAAGAGAACACAGTATTCAGATCAAAATTGCACTATTACCCCATTTGAACAAACAGACCATGAATGGAAAGCTGGAAGTGGGGCACAAAATTTTATTTTCAACATAACATTTTAAAAAATCTGAATAGAAGGTAAAGGTCAAATGGCCAGTTAAAATATAAGGGTCATCTCGTGAATGCCCTCCACCCCTCATTTTTGGATCAGGCCCTCATTATGTTTTGGATTTATAAAGTGTATGAAAATCGTAAGTCATTGTCAATGTTGGTGGCGTCACTTATGCTATTATATAATACACGGGCAAAATGTGAAAATCTTGAGATCAGTTCAGTATCCTTAATTTTGTATGGATCTTCATGAAATTTAGTTGAATTGTGGAGCAAGTCAAAATCTCGGTTGCTTATGATACTGGTGGCACCACCTATACTTTGAGGCAAGTTATGTGTAAAATTGTTTTGAAAGATACAAAATTGCATATCTAGAAAAATATATGTAAAAGGATGTAGCTTGGACATCAATAGTAAAGAGAATTTTGTGGTGATGGTCATTAGATTATTTCTCCACAGAACATTTGGCCCATGGGCCTTTTGTTAATGAATGAAAATATATGTTCTTTCTTTTCTCTGTTGATCATATGCCAATGATAGTTTTAAATGTTACAATACCTGTGCCATTTAGTCGGGTCTATTAGATTATTAACCTTTATAAAAAATTTTGTTCAATTCTTTTCATCCTTTCACTTTCATAGTTGAACCAGACATTGCATGGTAATTTCGATGTTTTTCCTTTCTTAACCTTTGCAGCAAACATTAAATTAATAACACTTTCAAGATAGGAGTAAAGAGCTCACATACGTCAATAACGTGTGCATTATTACCTTGTTCACACATGGTTTGGTTTAAACGTATTTTATTAAACAATTTGGGAACAGGGTTGCCCCCATATGAACCCCTCTTGTATATGTTCACACATAAATTCTAAAAGCATATCAAGGGACCCTGTGCTTTCAAGTTTTCAACAATGTTTGAGAAAAACTGCACCAAAAAATCCCAAGAGACAAGAACCATCCATGATAATAACCCTTCACTCATCAAAAAAGCAAGGTCAAAATCTAGTTCAAATTAGACAGTGTCATTACCATATCCAAACCGTAGTCCTAATGAAGGAAAACCAAGTCAATTCCGACCAAAGGCAATGTTCCTTGGTATGTATAGCTGAAACACATAAATTTATAGTTCGTATTTACCAAAAAGAGACCAAAACATATGTGCAAAGGTCCATAGGGTCGAAAAAGCCATGTCTAGTTTTAACATGACAGAATGCAAAAAGTTTTGTTTAAAATTATAGGCCTATTTCAGTAAATTGGCTTGAACAGGTGCATCATTCATGCGCATACAGGACCATACAATTTATGAAAAGGGACCAAAATTTGCAGCACATCAGAGAATTTGTAAGCGCAGGTTCCTAATTTGTTGAAAATGTCAGTAAAATTCAGTATATAAAAAGGTACTACTTGCAACCACCATCTCAACAATGATCATCATCCATATAAGTCCGCAAAGTGACCCTTACACCAACATCAATCCATCAGAAAAGCCCCCTAGGCCTAAAATGACCATCAACAAGAATCCAAACAACATGATTATATAATTCGATGTGTTTCAGGCATGTAGTTAAAGACATGATGTTGTTTTAAAGGAGATAAACTAAAAATATTTAAAAAAGAAAAGTGGTTGACTGTGCAAATATAGTAAGTTCATTGGTTCAAATGTTAAACATCAGCTAAGTCATTAGACCTCAAACCATAAGAACGTAGTCAAAAATTGCATTACAATAGCCAAAATTCGAAGGATAGGAGTCACATTTCAAGTATGGTTTCCAGAAGTATTTTAGGTAGACCTAGCGACAAGGTTATGATATATTATGTGTCAGTAAATGAATATGAAATGCAGTATGAAGGAATTCATCCCTCTCCTCACTTGAAACAGGTACCAACGGAAGAAATAGAAGTAATTGACGGGATTCAAATTGTAATAATCCAGCACACTATTTGCACAAGCAGTATAACAGGTAAATCGGTCACTGTTCACACCTATCCTAGCATTGAGTATTCATAAGTCTGTGGTTTTAAAATAATTCCAGGAGGGTTTTACCATAATTGCTGTAGCTGTGTCTCCTGTCACACGCTGGGTATAAACAGGGAAATGTCCAGCTACATTTGGGCCTGCAGTACCATAAGCAAGAAATATGTCACACCCTGGACCATCAGAGCCAAGTATACCCGTGGCATTGTCTAGAAGATCAGATGTTCTTGCATTAAAGTGACCACACAATATTATGTCACCAGTGCTTTTGTGTTTACCAATTTCCTGCTCTAGAATTTCAAAGTAGGCATTATCAGCAACATAGGTAGTACCTATAGGTTGGAGATTCACTCCACCTGAGTAGATGGTTTTATCTTAAAGAAATTCACATTTAGCTTAACCCAGCAAATGATATCTGGAACTGCGCTGAAAGTGACACCGCTAGTATGTTTTTGTTTATAAATACACAAATACCACCAGAAGGTCTAGGACCCTGTGTAGTGCCAGGAACACAGGAAATTAAACAACTTGTGTTTGGGTATGTTAATGCTAGATTTATCATCTTTCATTGTTTCCTGTAAAAAACTATATCATAATTAAAAATGTAGTTCCAAGTATCAGTTTGCAACAGCTTATTAATGTGACTTGTTCCTTGTATGCTGCATGCAATACATGTTATAGAGTGTCCAGGAGCATGTTGTCTAAATATGTGACAGTCCTGTCCATGAATTCTTCACAGGGATTTGGTTGCTAGGATCAAAGAGGCACCTTATTCCACTTGCCAGCAGTTCCTGTGTCACATCAAGTAGTTCAAATAAACGTTCCCCACGTTTATAAACTTCATCACAACAATGAGAACAAAGTTAAATACAACAACAAGCAGAAATTCAAGAATACCAAAACATCAACATTCATCTTCCAAAATTAATGTTAAGAAATCAATTTAACTCCTGACCTGAGACAGGAAGTCATCCATAAAAGGCAATTGGTGGTTTTAAATGGTTCTTCTCAACCTTTGAAATATTTTACATTAAATACCGACTTTAATTTTTCCAACACATGTAGGCCTAACCACTTAAAACCACAAATTTGTCACTATAGCACCAAAGATAAAAAGACATATGGTAGGTCTGCCACTTTTTGGCTTTCGTGACTTATCAGTCATCAGTCAGCTGAGTTGCCAGCAAAAGAAGATGGAAGCCTACGTTTATGAATCTGAAACATTATAAAAATACTCTACCTCCATTAAAACTATGATTTTGGGAGAACATAGCCATAGCACAACATAGCCAATGAAATATATAAAAATACTGCAGTAAAAACATTACCCATTATCATACATAGATCGAAAAGTTACAGACCCATTTGTCATCCTTTTGCGCAGCTCGATTTCCTACTGGTATCGCAAGATAGCGTTCTTGCCCACTATGGTTTTTGTGAAGGTTGAAGCACTTCCATGCGGTCCAGGTTTCTCCAAGATATTACTTCTTTAAGCTATCAGGGAATGCCCTTACATATTACAAGTTTGGATGGGGATAAATATTTGAACAAGATCTGACATACTGGCCTCCGAAATGTAATAATTAATGTAATGGCGCCAGCTAAATACATGTATTTGTATGTATGATACTATGGTATGATAATTAAGGCATTGGCATTGCAATGTTTCTCAGTCTTTCCTTATCGGTAGAGGAACCTGGCAAGGAAATGTATTTCTCCCCTTACATTTTTAATATTGTTTTGGAAGATCTCCTAAAAGAGGTCTGGACTATGAATATATGAATATTGGTGCTAGCATCGTCAATTCGGTTTACAATTCATGGATATATGTAGATGATTTATTGCAATTTGGTACCGGTTCTATGTGAAAACGTTCCCTGGTCAAAACGTACCCTCCTTCAAAAGTACCCAGGGTACGTTTTGCCCGGGACCCTTTGGTACCGGTACCAGTTTGGTTGGCTTACAATCACAAATGGATACCTTTCATCCATATGCAAATAATTGGGGATTTAATTTTAGTGTTGTCAAATCTAAATGGATGATTTATCAGGAACGACTCTTTGATATTACCTCCAATTGGTTCCTTGGTGAGACGATGTTATCTTGCGTTTACAAACCAGATATATTAGGTACAAGTTACTGAAAGGACTATGATGTTGATGATCACATAGAAATCATAATAATTGTAGACTTGCATAAAATAGTCTTGCTGATGCCACCATGTAATATTCAGGTATATCTTCAGGTACCCGCTACAAAGACTTATATCTGGAAAAGCATATCATCGCAACAGTCCTATTTGGTTTAGATAGGCCTAGCCTACATTTAAGCATGCCACTCGGCTGGAGTCCTTCTGGGACAGATAATTAAGAGCCTGGTACGCTTTAGGACTTTCATATAGGTGTAATTTCTGTCTATGGTTACCATCTAATACCCTAGAAGGTATATATTTTCTGAAAGAAAATACATCAAGTTGATTCAGGCACTGCATGTGAAATTTTTGTGCTGCTGTTGATGTAATTAAATTTTAATTAAAATTCTTAAATTTTGCATAGATTTAAAAATGTTAAACAGTGTATTAAAAAAATATATATCAGATAGTGTCAAATGACAAACACACATTATGCTCTGGCGAACAGTATTTTAAATTTTTGAAAAAGGGTCTATGATTTTGTCTCTTTGAATTTAAAAAAAACCCGTAAACTTTGAATTTAATTTAAACATTCTGTAAATTTTGAACTAAAAGCCTTGTCCACAATATGAGATACATTTTTGACGCTAGAAGCATACTATTTTATTTCCCATACGAATATAATGTTTTCCATTTTTGGTGTTTTTTCCGCAAAAACAGGTAGAATTAAATTTTTTCATTTTAGCAATCGAAATTCAATTTGTTAACACTTACAGATATTTCAGGGTTTTTTTATAACTTAATCTGAATGTATAATTTTAGAAAATACATAGAGTTTATATGATCTCACATAAAAATTCTAGCGGATATAACGGAAATCATCTGAATTGTTATCTTCTAACGTGATATCTTTTGGGCACATTTCTATAGTAATGTAACTGAAAGTTTGTACATTTACACATGTTATATCGTCGATATACCTTGCATTGTTTGATAAATTTGTAGCCATGTGGAAATCCGTTTTCATAAATTTGGCCATATACTTTAATCAATCCAGGTTTAATATAAATCAGCGAGCAACGGGGAGCGGTTGCTACCCATTATTATGCCTTTCTTTGTTGAAAAACCAATGGTCGACATTCAACAAAAGTGTTGTCCAAAAGACATTTTATAGTATCTACCAAAATTTGAATAGTGTTAGATTTAAAGTTCCTTTTTAAATATTTATTATGGGACCAATATGCTTTCTTTGTATATGAATTAGTATTTATGTATGGTTTACCATTATGTTTAAACATTTTGCTGATTTATTCTGAAAGCAAACTTTTTACTTTATCTATAGGCAGATTTGTGTTAAATGTAGAAAAATAAAAACGTTTGATATTTTTTGCTCTCAAATCTTTGATTTTTGATGCAAACTTGGATGAATTGCTAATAGTACAAAAGCAATTTATTTCACAATGTATAGAAATTGCGTCACAGTATTTACGGGAATGAGTCGTAATTGCAGTCGAACACAGTGTTACTTCCTTTGATGTGATATTAAAATTTCTGTAACTTTGCAGAAAATGGCGCAATTTTCAATATAAAAACGGCTTTGAATTGCCATGATTCCAGACTATATATTTCATTGGTTACAAGGAAATTATGTGCTAAAATAGAGTACCATCATCCCATGCAATGGACCACACCATTAACCGTACAATATTAGGCCAATACCTGGTGATAGCAGCCACCAGCGAGCATTGAAAACAATGCCTCCATATTTGGAAATAAGAAGCATACATTTTTGTGCCAAGTTCGGTGCTTTTAGCCAGCCTTGCAAATCTAGGCGATTTTTGACTGAAATGGGCTGGACTTACTATTACTGGGCCAAATTTCATCATACCTCTGCTTCACATTTACAAAGTTGTAAATGCAAGGATTGAAACATAACTTTCTTAATTTAAAATGATTTTCTAACCAGTTTTACCATCTTTTATTTACAATTTTGCTTTTCATTTAGGTATCGGATCATGGTGTGGACGCACTCTTGGACAGCATGATCATTACCCGGCGGCTCCTCAGCGTTGGGTATGCTACATGCAACAGGTTAAGCTTCAAAAGGAAGTTTTTCTACAGTGTTCTTATTCTGGTATTAATCGGAATCTTGCAAATATTTATGAATACTGACTTCCTGTCAAATCTCATGCAGTGGTCTGGGAATGTAACCGGGTCATGGATCAAATACACTCCCAGGAAATCTTACAAAAATTCGAAGAAACACACTGCCAGTGATGACATGGCAGCTGACTCACAGCTAAAGAAACATAATACTGGGCCACAAAAGGATTCATTACAATATGGCACGTGGATAAAGTATGGAGAAAATTCCTACCAAAACTGGCAACAAGAAAAAACACAAGAAATCATCACAAGTCGTGTATCACCAGCCAAACACTTTACATTGGGAAAATTCAATGAGGTCTCTGGTAACGGCAGTGCAGTATCTCAAAGTTCCCATGGAGTTCATCATGGGAGCTCAAAGCAAATAAAAGTATATAAACCCAACTTACTTGGTGTCCGATATATAAAAATACAGGGACAATTTATTCGGGAAAGGGCACTTGAAAATGAACACACACAGAGCAAGCAAGAAGAAAACAAATCAGAGGGAAATCATTATAGAAAGAAGGAACCTAAATATTTGTCAAGGAAATCTGGGGTGGTCTTCAATAATTTTGTCGAAGGACACAAACAGTTAGTGAGTCATAGCAGAAAAGTTGAATCAGTATTGACTGCCTTCGAAGTGCGTGCGGGAAGTAAACATTACCTGTTGAATATTGAAAAAAATAAAACAGTGGCGAAATCAATTCCACTTAGAGCAGATAGGCCCAGAGAACCAGGTATTATAATAGGGAAAACTGAAACAAACATAAAGCACCCAAGAAAGGATGGAGTGAAAAGTTTTCCAAAAACACCTGAAAGCGTTGTAGGAAATGAGGACTTAAGCAAAGGTCAAATTGGAAACCAGTGGGGAGGGTCCGGTAAAGAAAATACAACATTAACTCCCCATAATGTGCCACACAAAAGTCTCAACAAAGGTAAACTGAGTTTAAATAATACTTTACCATATGAAAGATTAAGAAAATTCATTCGTAAAAACGCTCTTGGAATAAAAGAGCCACACATGACATACAGAAGCTATTCAAAGAAGAAAGGTCAATTTGCGAGAGACAGGCTGAGGAATCTACGAAAATCAAATGGAAAAGGGATTGAAAGGTACAGTTTTATAAACATGTTAGGCAGTAAGACCTTGGAAAAAAGACAGTTTACGCAAAAAAAATTGACCCACGGCAGAGACAACAATGGAACTGTACCATCATACTACCATAACGCTCAAGATAAAAACTCAACAAGATTTAAAAAGATTAATTCCGTTTTACTAAATATTGGAAAAAAAGAACCAACTGGAACAGACAGGCTACAAAAGGATCGTGAAACAATACAGTCAAATATATCAGGAAAAAGTCCAAAATATAAAGAAAATTTAAGAAGGAATGAACTTGTGGATTTAACAACTTGTGATAAACTATTGCCCCAACTGTGGCATGAAGAATCCAGGTACCATTTGATTTCAATGTATGACCCAGGTAATTGCAGAGAAATGTCAAACACAAGGAAGAAATTTTTCCCGGTATTGGACATAGGGGAGAATGCCATGAGTAGCATTCATCGCCATGAGTTGACAGATATGTGTGAAAGAAAGAACAGAATTACAGGCTCTCAGCACAGTAGACTCTGTCATGGGATGCCCAAATTCTTTGAACATAGCACTTGGTCCCAACAGAGGTTTGTCTATGGCACCGCCTTCACCCAAGCTTCCAAAGAGATTGGTTCAGAATGTTTTCAAAAAAAGCTTGACATTATCCTGAATGAAAGGATTCTGAACCATCATGGCGGACCTCGCAAGGTATATGCTAACCTGCTGTCAGGGTTGCGTATGATTGGTAAAAAATATGTGATAAATGCTAAGGATTTACACTCTTTTGATGCCTTCTACATGTCAGACCCAACTCACCGTTTTCTGTTGTATCATATGGATGAATCTATTGCTAGGAGGTTTTTTCTGGGCCCCACCATTCAGTGGGATCAGTTTCGAAGATCACGTATAACAAAAGGTGCCACAGAACACGTGCATATTGTTGCCGCCTCCGAAGCGGCCCTTAAAAGCCAACAATACTTCCCTAAATTACCTTTCAACCGTTCAAATGCTGTTATATACCCAACTGCTATTGACGAATTTACATTCAAACCAGACCCAACATCCAACCGCACAGTGGCAGTTGTTTATCAGAAAGATGGTTGCAATTTGACAGCAATTAATGAGATAGTTTCTTTAATAGACGGGAAACGGTTGGAGATAACCCATATGATGTATGGTACTTACGAAGAAGCTGATTTTCGTGAGGAGCTGAACCGGGCTCTGTTTGCGGTTGTGTGTGACGGGGCAGAAACCCAAGGCATTGCAATGCAGGAAATTATGGCCATGGACGTGCCCTTGCTCGTCGTAAACCCCGACAGTGTGCCTTATTTCAGCGATCTGGTGGGCATGACTCTTAATCTGGCAAATGTTCAGCACTCTTTTCAGAAATTTTATTTGAATGTATTGCAAGGATGTTATAAACCACGACTGTGGGTGGTAAAAAACTTTGGACTAGTTACATCTGCCATCAGATTTATGAAAATGATATGTGGCCAACCCGTATCATGGAACGAACACGAGACAGGCTTCTGCCTGTGAGTGGCTGACAAGCAGGATATATCGGATTTTAAAGAAATACTGCAACATGAAACGGAGATATAATCATATTTTTGGGAGCAAATTTTGACACACATATACCATTTCCCAATACGTATCAGATTTAGCAACACAATATAACTGTGACAGCAATGTGCATGCATTTTATTTTAGGGAAATGAGTCTAGCTCATTTATGTGTAATCACAACCTGACTCCTGTAGAGGACTATCATAATGTGCAGTATCAAAGTTACAGCTCAATTGATGTATCAAGTGAAAAATCAAACCATCCTCAGGCCAAGGCAATTAAGTCAACGGCATCTGTCCGCCTAGCTTTAAAAGAGGACCATCACTTTCCACAATATCCAAGTTCGAAAGCGAAGGGTACTCGAATTCTAAAGCAGGGCCTAATGACATTGGCGATTAAGTCCTGGCCACCCATGTACATGTATGGCCCCAACGTAGTCCATATGAGGCCCGTCATTGTGTGCGATTTCAAATTCCAGGAAAGATAGTCCCTGAGGTACCACCCTGAAACGAAATTCACAAAACTTGAGGTACTGTACTCCAGAATGCAACCTTACTGTCATGATTAGTTCAATGGATATTTATATTATGGCTTAATTCTTAGTTTTGAATAAGGCAGTATTCATTATTTGGGTAATGCCTAATATGAAGACCTCTCAAGTACAAAGTCACTCAAAAATACCTTGTTTTAATTTTATAGTAATGGAAGTTATATTAAGACTGTAAGGAAACAAAGAAATACCAAGGCCATGACTTTGCTGTGTTTGGGATGAGTAAGCTTATTTTGTAATTAATTATTCTGGTTCCGGATTGGCCATGCTGTCGTCAGAAGCTAAGCCCGCTTCCATATTTGGGCGGCTCAGCAAAAGAATGCTGCGTTATTCCAACAAAACCTCCGTGCTGGCTGAAATTCTTCAGACAGCACAGGGTCTGAGGGCCGGATAACTTCTATATTGGTATCTATCAATAGAGTTATTATCCAAAGCATCAGAGGCTCTGTTGTTTCATTATTTATCCTTCTGTGGTTTTGCAAGGTGAGTGAAAGTTGATTTACAGAATGACAGAGTGAGCAAGTTTTCTATTTTCTATCTGTTCTATCTGTTTGTTTATAAAGAATGTGTGTTCTGTATGCAAGCCTTGAGTGAATGGTTATCAGTAAGTCAGTAAAGGCATAGAATTTTCCCCATACACGTATTGCATTGGTATCCCCAAAAGGTAAATGATATCTCTCATACTCAGAAATCATGTCGCCACTTTCCCGGCCTCCACTGTCAGACCAAGTGAGTAAGAGAGCTTCCCCGCAGTAAAGAGAGCAGCGACATTACTACACCTCTGAAGTCGAAAAGAAAAGAAAAAATATCATCACAGAAGTCTTCGTACTGGAAGACATATAACCAGCAAAATGATCTAAAATTGACTTTTTGTGTGTAAAATTTTCATGGTCAGGAAGGTATGGTTTATTGACAGACAAATACACACATATTTTAGGGACATAAAACTTAGACTTATGATATCAATATCCCGTAATTGAACTGTTCATGTATTATAAACACACACACTATATATAATCCGGTATTGCTTTTTCTAACTTGACAGAGTTCTTTATCATTTAATCACTACATCCTTATCAGATCTATATTCTTTGGATAATAATGTCTATATCACTGCATTTACAATTAATCATTTCAACATTGTACCCTTACAAAATTAACGTTCTTTGGGGAAAAATGTCTCAGGACAATTTTCTTTAATTTATTTGAATGGCTGTAATATATTATTATGATAGTAAAATGCAAGTTGTTTGATGTTACTACATTCGTCAAACAAGCCGCCAATTGAGTCCCATCTAGCCGATATATTATTATCATCATCATCATCATCATCATCATCATCATCATCATCATCATCATCATCATCATCATTATTATTATTATTATTATTATTATTATTACATCCTTATTTCGTACAAATGCCGTATATGCAGAAGAAAAAAGCAAAAGGGATAACACTAATCCCAAGTAAAAAAAAAAACAAAAAAACAAAAAAAAACAAAAAAACAAAAAAACCAAAACAGACAGTTCACAAGTCAGTCATAGATTCAGTTGATACACCGATAATCAAGTATATCACGATATTCAGTTTTGCTCATATTTGATTGCAAATTGCCATCCTGAATCGCACACACTTCTCTAATCATATTGGCAATTGAGGTCAAATCACTGGGCTCCTCGTGAAAATTACCTAATGTAAATAACAATTCTGGCAATACATATATGGGAATGGAAATTCTGTTTTGATAGACCATACTTAGATGAAATACAATTTAGTCAGTTACATACCGACGAAACGACTGCCTCCGATAACCAGTTTGACTAAGAAACATACTATTGTGTTTCTGCTATGGTATAAACTGTAGAAAATCATAAGAAAACGTATGTGCAATCATATGTCGGTACGATTGGCGTAATTCATTTGGATATGGACATGAGATCAAGACACGTTCCTCAGTCTGAACTTCATCATATTGGCATGGTCTCAGGTATCGAGGTGTATGTCAGCATCTCCCGGTGTTAATTTTGAGATAATGCGAGCTAGGTCGCAGTCTTGTAAATGATACTCTTGCCCACTCTGGTATATCGTTCAGTGTTGTGTATATTTCGTGTGTCCTGAGAGAGGGGTTGACACTCGTATGATGATACTCGTGAATGCGAACTCTATTGGTGATTCAACATGCATGTCATTTACATAACATTTGCTGTTTATGTGCAAGACTTAATAGTGTGGATGCAGACTGTGCTGACCTGCAGTAGTCAGTACGTCAGTTAGCTCCATGTAAAAAGCCCATTGCAGTTGTGTCTTTTCTGACAGTCTGCGTCCTGTGTGCAGCGCCCTCAATGCCTTGAGCCCTCACTGGTTCTGTCCAAACAGCAAATTTCATTGAACTTGATTTCCTTTGTAGGCCATTTTCAAGGATAAGTGAACAACGGTTAATGAGCAAATTTTGTAGAGATTCAATCTCAGTTTTGCGCACGGAGCTTCGGACTCGCGGCAAACTCATTGTCATAGCACAGAAGAACAGGAATCTCAGATTTTACGATTTTAGCGTGTTTTTTTTTTTAAAGCAGAGCCATAGAAATGTCACAACATTTGATGTATGAATGATGTATTATCTTTCCCGTTTTAAGCGCTTGTCACTCGTTAACAAATCCAAATCGAAAATAATAAGACAAGCTTTAAATATATAAGTTTAACAAATTTGTCTTAATTTTTTTTAATGGAGTAATGTGTAAAAATGAAGACTTTTGTGTGAAATTAGATGACATCTTTGCGTAACTATCGTATGAATACGAAACCAGTCTTTCTTTGACATTGCAAAATTTGTGATTCATTGAATCGTGATAACAAAAATAAGGTGCTGTACCAAAGCTATCAAGGTCATCTGGATATGTGTGGGGGCACTAAACGTGGGAATAGAATCAACTAAAGGCTGATTTGATATATTCCTTTTTGAGAAAAAAAGCGTCAGCAATTTTTTGATAAACTGATCAGTACAGAAAACACAGTGCTTATTACAGTTAGAGTATGGAACAACTATACCAGGCCTCAGGTGTAGGAAGTGCTTCAAAAAGTGTCGACATAAAGTTGCACCCTGTCTAGTCGTAAACACTAACTCTTTCCAAAGGTACAAGGACCTGATCAACTTAAATGGGTGACATTAACAGAAAGAATTACGTTTAAGAAAGCAGTTCTTGTGTTCAAATCATTGAATGACCTAGCACCAGCCCATGTGACGGATATGTTTGTGCGTGTTAAGGGTTTTCATACAATAACTTGCGCTCTCCGACTAAAAAAAAAACAAAACAAAAAAAAAAAACAAAAACAAAAACAAAAACAAAAAAAATCTATCTATCTATCTATCTATCTATCTATCTATCTATCTATCTATCTATCTATCTATCTATCTATCTAGCTAGCTAGCTAGCTAGCTAGCTAGCTAGATAGCTAGCTGTCTGTCTGTCTATCTATCTATCTATCTATCTATCTATCTATCTATCTATCTATCTATCTATCTATCTATATCCTCCCACATTGCAATGAGGTTGCTACTTTCTATCTACATGTGAATACGAATGCTTTAAATTTCATTCATTTTGTAACAAAATTCCTTTGAAATAATTTTGGTCACGTGCACATGTTGACTCATCGAATCAAGAAGGTGCTATTCATCGCTGTTTGTGGGCCGGGTATGCCAAGGTGACATTGGTTGAGGTGTTACCCACTTCTTGAGCTGACAAGAGATCAAGTACAATGGTCTGCCCCATGCATATAATTAACATACAATTGGCCATCTGCCGTAC
Organism: Hermodice carunculata; assembly: GCA_964020975.1. Taxonomy (NCBI): domain Eukaryota; kingdom Metazoa; phylum Annelida; class Polychaeta; order Eunicida; family Amphinomidae; genus Hermodice; species Hermodice carunculata. The sequence continues at coordinate 29,241,739 of OZ026614.1, read as the reverse complement.
TGTCCTCTTCTGTGTGCTTTTTTTGATCTTCGAAACGATGATACCGACATATAAAATTCCTTGAAAAGAATGTTGGTAAAACATGTTAAACACAACCAATTACAGAAAAGTAGGTCAAATAGTCTAAACTCTTATTTTAGGCCGCGAAGGTAAAACATTGTTTAAGACTAAAAGCTGCCTGAAGATTTCTTGCAATGTCAGTGTATCGTGTATAATATTGAACGTAACATTTTGATATTTACTCTGGCATAGCGCGTGGTGTACACGTGAATCCATGTTTCCTGGCCACGTACTTTATCTGATATCTCCCCTTATCAGCATACTAGGGCATTTTTTATCTCTCCCGTATCCTGAAGACAAAACGTATTTAAGTCATCACCAACCAATGCCTTGTCACAGTGAACCGAACACGCTACAGAACTGGTGTCTTGTAAACTTGCTAGTCCAACATGCAGCTGATAGTCTTTACAGTATTTCTGCTGGTGCCATACTCTCTGGCTCAGATCCCCGCATGGGGAGGATGTCCAAAAGTACAGGTTAAGGAGGACTTTGTGCTCTCAAACGTAAGTCTTTTTCATTATTACACCCAAAATATTATCAATATGCTTGTTGACTGATTTCAGTTTTTATAAATCGAAATGTCTTTTCAAGTTGGAAACTGAAACATTTGTGTGAGCCCAAATAAGAATATCTTAGCCTATAGATTAGTGATTATCCACACAAGCATATTTTTTGTGTTCAGTAAAAAGGGTGTCTCCAAGTATTTCCGCACATGTACAGAGACCTCTTTGCGTATAAAATAAACATAGCTTTATGTTTTCATGGGCTTCAAAGTTGTGATGTCTACTTGCAGCGTACTGCACCATAGTTTTTTTGTTTGTAAAGTTTAATGATTTCATGTTTCCGAACGGAAAGGTAAAAACTGTATAACTCTGTGCCTCAGAATTTAGTTTTGTCTCGCACCTGCAACTTTGTTTAGGGTAGAACGTTTGATTGTGTTATGAGTGGATTTGGTAAAAGAACATACTTATGACGCTGTTTCATATTTTATGCGATGAAAGAGGTTTTAAAGATTGAGGGAACCCACATTTGAATTGATGGTATTCTTGTTTCCATACTGAAGCATGTATGAGTTGCAAAAAATAACTAGAAGATCTCGCTGGCTGTAAATCAATATGTTTCGGGACAGAACAGTAATTTGCTGGTCATTGCACCTAAAATGTACTTATTACAGGCAAAGTTACTGACAGGACATTCTGCAATTTAAGCAAATTACTGGTAAGATGCTAGATAGATTCTGTGATATATCCGAGTGTATTCATCAGAAGTACGAGTGTCCTCGGCCACAAACCAATTCCCGAAAACTTAAAACCTGTATGCTACATATCTTACACTCAATATATCATGCAGGTCAGTTAAATTGTCATATATGTGAATGGACTGAATATCACACACTGTACCTTCATTCTTTCAGTATCTAGGTAAATGGTATGAGATCCAGAAGTTTCCCACCATCTACCAACAGAAGGGACCAAGATGTGTACGAGCTATCTACAGCCTCAAGGATGACGGACACATCAACGTCGACAACAAGGGATACGACAAGTAAGCTGTTTGCATAAACTCATTAAAACAAATTGGCAGGAATTTTTAGGCTATATTTGAAAGTCATTTTTACTAAATTACACACTCAAACTCAGACTTACGATGCATTCCATCACCCAAGTAATAGTCTCAGAGTCTTTCAGAGACATAAATTTTGACTTACCACGTGAAAGTGATTTGGCATCGAGAAAAGGAAACCAATATAACTCAGCACAATTGTATGTTATTTGCTTTTGAAATCACGCCATTTTTGCACTATTGTTCTAAAATTTTGTTTATCATAAGTCTATATGCCAAGTAACTCAAACATATATTGTTGTAAATTTTATCCTCAGAGATAACAACCCTGACGCCATTACTGGGGACGCTTATAACCCGGACTCCACTTTCCCTGGCAAGCTAGCCGTCCGCTTTTCAGAAAGTAAGCCATCCAATATTTACGATGCGATGATGTATGTTTCATGTTTGCGTGTGCAAACTTTCACTTTATATTTTAGACTGTTGATTTAAGTTTGATTTCACAATCTTGGGCATTGTGCCTATGAAACTTGTTAAAAAACTTTCATTGTGTGTTTTTTGTTTTGCTTTTTTTGTTTTTCTTTTTTCTCACGCTTTGGTGGCAACATAAAAATGTCAATAAAAATGCAATAAAACAGGTAAATTTACAGGATATCTTCAAATGTAATAAACTTTAAACATTTTATACGGTCAATTTCCAACACATAGCATTTGACAGTAAAGTACACTTTTTGCTAAATAATAATATTTTACCACATTTTACAAGAACTGACATGTATATTGCAAAAAATCATTTAAAACATTGAATTTGACAGTTGCATACTTTCTTCTTATATGTATATTCCGATTGTCATGATCTGACACGTTTTAAATTATCTCAAAAATATGTATTCTTCACTAAAGTTTCTCTGGATATATGAATTAAATAAAAAACGTGCGTTTAATATAATTTGAAAGTTTTACTTTCACATTCTTTTCACAAATAATTCGTGGAGCTCTAATCATGTTCTGGTATTTTTTTCTACGTTGATTGCAGCCATGGACTATGGTCCTTACTGGGTACTGGACACTGACTATGTCAACTACTCCCTTGTTTTCTCCTGTAACGAGTTGCCTCTCGGTATCGCCCACTTTGAATCCAGTTGGATTCTTGCCCGAAACAGGACTCTACCTCAAGCCACTGTCGACAGACTGACCAACCTGGCTAAAGGCTACGGCATCAAGGTTGATGAGTTCACCATCACGGACCAGACTAACTGTCCCGAAGCCTAAACTCTGACAAGCAAAGAATGATATATTAATTTAATTTATTGCATGTTTTTGTACCTGCTTTTTATGACAGAATAAAATGTTGATTACATACGAGAACGTGTTTGCTTAAAAACATTTCTGACCACAGATTCAGCTTCTGATCATGATCACAACCTTCATGCACAACGATGTGCCAGCATCTGTCACACACAATGGCGTCCGAAATTCTTTAAACTATCACCGCTTCAAAGTCAATGTTATTAATCAACCCAAACGATCCCACTGTTTCCCTGCGGAAGACCTCAAACATTTTCTTTTTTTGCTGTCCAAAATACAATACCTCCGCAAAAACCTTTTACTCCGTTATCCCGTTAATTGCTTCTGGGGTTTGCCCCGAGCTTATCGTTCATGTCGCTAGCGATTGACAGGTCAAGAGACTTGTATTTGGCAGCAACAATTTTTTAGATCCAAACTTACATTTTTGTGAAGCCTTCAAAATTTCATAGTCGACTAAAGACGTTTCAATGATAAATGCATCTCTTACCTGGGTGGTAACGATACTTGGTTAGAGTATCTTTAGTTGCCTTTCAGAATCTTTATATACAGTTATTTCGGTAATGTTTGGTGACTCTTTTTTGTCCAGTGTGTTTTGTCAATATTGGTGTGTCACTCCATGACTGTTGATCCCTTTGTATTAGTATCTTGATGTACTGTAGGGTTATCCAGTTAAAATAAATATGTTTAGTAAAAAAAAACAATTAAAAGAAACCGGTTTGTGATCACGATGTTGCTTGCAGGTAAAATATTGTTGACTGCAGACTTCATATTTTTATGATAAGGCATCGGCCTCGCATATGCGCTCCCGTTCCTATCACATAAACAGAGAGGATGTGAATCAGTTTTAATCAAAGTAATTCTTAGATTTCTGCTAAACAACACAGCAAATGAAAACGAAAGCCCAAAGTTTGCACTTTTCATCCACTTTGATATATGTTTCCCAATATTCCTGTAAGATTTACCGGCAAGGAAAGTCATTAATGTCAACACTCTTAATGACACAAAAGAAAAGAGAAACGTTGCAAGAACATGTAACAAATTCGATTAAATTCCGTAATGTTTGCACACAATAACTGATGATCAGTGTCGTTGAGCGTTATCACAAAAATAGATATAAAGCTGACAATAATTATCTCAACAACAATAAAGATGAAAGTGATAATTTTGATAACAAAGACAGCAACAGCAGCAACAACAGCAGTAATATAATAAATAAACCTACCACCATCTCTACTTTATATGACTATGAACATTTTACCATTTTATAAAATAAAAGATGTGAGTTAATTTCAATATTTGGGAATTCTTCTGCCTTCCAGTTTTCTGTGACACATTTAACAAAGTAATTTCTTGGACGAATGTGAGTTTTACTTTTAAACGACCACTGCTTGACTCTCTGGACAAAATCTTCCCTGTCTAACACACTTTTCTTTTGATTGTCGAGGTCTTAAAAGTCCCTTATGCATGCCGCATAAGTAAAATAATAGATAGATAGACAGACAGACAGACAGACAGACAGATAGATAGATAGACAGATAGCTATTAGATAGATAGACGGACAGACAGACAGACAGACAGACAGACAGACAGACAGACAGACAGACAGATAGATAGATAGATAGATAGATAGATAGATAGATAGATAGATAGATAGATAGATAGATAGATAGATAGATAGATAGATAGATAGTCTGCGGTGCGCTAATAGGGGTAGCTTTCCTTATGACACGTTGAAGAAAATGTGCAATGGATGTGTAAAGTCTTACCGTGCAGTTATGCTATCTTGTAACCGAGGATTAATACAAGTGCAAACTTTGCAACAAGAGAAATGCAAATAACGATGGGAGAAGCAGCCTCATGAAACATCTATCCACTGTCTACCGTGCTTAGCTTGCCAAGGGAAGTCCGGAATTATCGCATAAATATGGTTCTGTTTTGCCTACTTCGGAATGCAAACCAAGCAACTACACAACAAACATTTTTACAAAGTGGTTTGGAATAAGAGAGTCCATCTGTTTTGAGGCAGGTTATACTATCACCGACAAACGGTCGCATCTGACACCTGATTCAGCAACAATTAAGACTTGTGTGCAAGTTTATTAAAAGAAAATATAGTGACCATTCCTGTGGCGACCGTATGAACAGAACAGAAATAAAGCCTCATGTGCTGGGATAAATATTTACATACCAGAATGAATACACCCTAATTTATTTATAAAGTATAATATCCTCACCTGGTAAGATGAGAGCGTTTGATAAAATTGAATTGAGTGTACTGAACATGCTCAGATAAACCTTCGTGCACTTTGTTGCTTTTCAAAATAAGACCAAACGGTTTTGTGTTAAGTTTCAGATTCAGCTACATCACGAACTGCGCTAATATGAGTAAAGCAAAACTGAGCTGAACTGAACTGAACTGAACTTGCGGCTGTATATTGAGGTATCATTGACTCATATGCTTGACCAAATTTTAGTAAGCAACACATTTTAGACATGATGTGTGTGGATGCGTGTGTGCGTGCACAGTTTTACTAACATATACAAAGCACCAAAAAATAAGATTAACTGTAAGAAAGACAATATGACAACTCTGAGACAGAGATACCTGACATTGTAACCGACTTTACTAAACAACATGGCATTAGTCCTCTCTCTCTCTCTCTCTCTCTCTCTCTCTCTCTCTCTCTCTCTCTCTCTCTCTCTGTAAAGCAAACTAAAGTAACTCTCTCTCTCTCTCTCTCTCTCTCTCTCTCTCTCTCTCTCTCTCTCTCTCTGTAAAGCAAACTAAAGTAAACTAAAGCAAACGTGAAAATGATTAGTTTATAGATATATCAATGTGAACCAGACACATGGTCTAAGGATTTAATTCTACTACATGGCATGCATTTCAGGCCTAATTCATTTCCATGTGAGGTTTCGGACACATCTTTTAAAGACAAGATATTAATAACTGCCAGGTTTGCCTGACTTACATTTTTGAGCAGAAAGGAAACTAAAAAAAAAAAGAAAAGAGAAAAAAAAACAAAAAAACAAAACAAAAAAAAAACAAAACAAAAAAAACAAAAAAAACAAAAAAAAAACAAAACAAAAAAAAAACAAAAAACAAACAAACAAACAAAAAAAAAAAAAAAAAAAGAAAAAAAAAAACAGAAAACAAAAAATACCTTCTTTAAAGACAGGTTCTTAAAAGATTCCACCCTTAAAGATCATTCTTCAAGGACCCCGTGTCTCCACGTGCGGGTGTACACTTCACGCTCTGGGCCGTGTATGTCTTAAAGCAATTTTCACGTTTTGGGGCGTCGACGTCTTAAAGACGGCACCGGCCTGTCCAATAGTTAGGTGGTTTTCGCAGAAATAACCATCCATTTTGTTTCAACGTAGTAGCCGTTACCACAGGCATATTGTGCAGGGCGTTATGGCCCGACATACTCATGATATGTGCTTTGTATGTACTTTTTACAATTTTTACACACAAAATAAATGAATCGTGAATTTAAATAAGCTTGACCAGGCTAGTGATGCACGCTTTAACTCTTTTGAACTGTCTATGGCCCCTTTAAAAATGATAGTAACTTTATTTGTAAACTACCCTCTTGTGGGCTTCATATGAAACATTAGAGGTACTTTTAGTGGGATCTTATAGACGGACGCATTTATCACAGGCCAGGAATGTGTCTCCTTAAAGGAAATCAGCAAACTTAAAAGTACAATATGTTGAAGACTCTTTAAGCACTCAATCTTCTCTAAGTCAGCTTTAAAGCTTTAAGAACTTTAAAAGCACTCTTAAAAATGTTTGGATCCTTAAAGACGCCCGTTCCTGATTTTTGACTCCTCAAAGGCAGCCTTTAAGCTTCTCAACCATAGATTTCACTCCCGCCCGAAGAGTTCATGCAACAGCTGACACCAGGCACATCTACCAGGTTTGAACCACACCTAACCAATGATTTTCGAGAAAACTGTATATGTATATGCACACCAATAACTTCATATTGACCATCCAGATACATTCTTTTATGGAAATAATAATAGCACCATCTGGTGAACCGTTGCATGGTTGACAGAGTCAAGTTACATTCCTTCCAGCATTTGATTTCAGAGAAGTTGAAAATTACAAATACACAAAAACATTTATTACCAATAGAGGATAATCATAACAGATCCCATTGACGTCTAATGGTACCTAGAAGTGTCCCTGTGCAATTTCAAAGCAATTGGCCGAGCAGTTGCAGATGTTTTTTATTTGCTCTCCAAATGACCAGTAAAAATAAAGTAATTACTGGGATGTGACTGACCCCCCCCCCAAAGTCCCAACCACCACCACCCAAACAAAAACAAGGGCTATAACAGTCCTGTGCTCTGCTGACCTACATGCAAAGCTCGAAGTGGTCCTGTGCAATAATATAACAAGGCCACCTTTGCTTAAGACCATCATCACTGTTGCTAACATGAACATATTCCCTTAGGATTTTTTCTTAATTTTCATAATTTGTTGAAAACTTGAAAATGAAAGCACCACCGTGTGGTGGGCACTTTATGGAGAACAAGTCCATGCACATTTCCAAAAGTGTCAACAAGATCGACTTTCTCTTTGTTTGTAAGAAACAGTCAAGAAAAATGAAAACACAGAAAACTCTTTAAAAAGTTAATTAATAATTACAGCTCCACCTGTTGAACAAATTAAAGTCTAGAGGTCCCAAGAAATGTCACTATACAATTTCAAAGCAATTGGCTGTGCGGTTTTGCAGAAGACTTTTGTTAAAGATTTTGAAAATAAAATTACAAAATTAAAAACTCTCGAAACGTGACTGGGGCTTGATTATTTGAACTTAATTGATAAAGTTCCAGCTAGGATGCACCCCTACCAAGTTTGAAGTGACGGTGGTCGATGGTTTTCGAGAAGAAAAAAAACCCAACACTGCTTTTAATTGCAATCCCTATGGACATGCATTGTATTCAATGGAGATGTACACATTAACGGACAAGTACCGAAATTGAAACAAAGGAATTAAAAATCGGAGATGCAGAATATCATCAGCTGGTGAAATAAAATTTTGAACTTTCCAAAAATTACATTTACAGTAAGTTTCAGAAGAAGCTAAGTCACGGTTTTGGAAAAGTAAAAAATAGCTTTTACACACAAAAAATTGTAAAACAAAAATCAAAGCACCACGCTGTAAATAAGTTAAGTTGAAGGGGCCCTCAGAAGCATCTTTATGCAGTATGGAAGCAATTGGACGAGCGGCTTCAGAAACGTTTCACGATTCTGCCAAAAATATACAATAAATAGATAAAGACTATATAGTACTCATTGTCTTCTAGGCTCGAATAAAATTTTCGATGCTTTATACATACAGAAACTGTGTCCCCATCAGTTAAGAATCTTGAACTCAACTGGGTAAAGTGTCATGCAAATATAACTTGATGCAATGAATACACAGTCCAGAATATGTGTGACATTGGAAACAGCCGTATGTAACTAAATTTCGTCTAAGTGTACCAGCATGTTTGCATCTAAGTATCTTTATATTAGTTTTGAACAAAAGATGTTTTTAACAATTGGGAAACTAGGTTTGCCGCCCTGTCTCAGAGTGGAAGAAACTGTTGCACACACAGATGTCCTTGATATTTGTCATCGATTCAATCTCTTCAAAACTATAGCCATTCGAGTGGCGACAAGACACTCTTAATGGAAGAAAAATCAGATATAGATCTTTAAATAAAGATTTGATATATTTACGGAGCACTTAAGTACATAAATCACTCTTATTTTTCTGGCATTTTAAACAGAAATATTAAGAAAATGTGGAATTTCTGTTTGTCTTGAACATGTTGACAGGTAGCATTAAAAGACATTTTAGGATATAAAATTTATTAAGAGTCAATTTATACTGACAATTTCAAAATATCAGAATAATAAATCGGTTAAACACAAGTCTGCTTGACCAAGACCAACTATCCCTTACGATTTACATAAAACTGGTACGTACGCTATGGTGCCTTAGGAACTCTGTCAAGAGAAGTATGTCGCTGAACACGAATAAGGATAACTTGGTGACAATGTCATGACTCAACTCGAGACTTGTTTCTTGACTATGAGATACAAAAGCAAGACAATATATTTTGTCGACGTACGATGATAAATTCATGTGGATGCTAGTTATATATATATATATATATATATATATATATATATATATATATATATATATATATATATATATATATATATATATATATATATATATACATATATGGTTGTTTTAAGTTAAGAATCATGTGTTTATGCTGCCAGTAATTCTGAAAAACACTTCAACAATTTTTTAAATGTGTTACAAAGTCTTACGACCTACCCAATGAAAAAACTTCTAGCTTCAAAGCGTCTTACTTCTTTAATGATATGTAGGCCGAAGCATTGTTTAACACATGTGCATCCATAGTCCCTGGCCACGTTGTATATAAGCCGTTCGCTTCTGCGTGATTTACAAATCTGGATTCGAAACGATGATTCTGACATATTTGTATTTGTGTCTTTTTGTCCAAAACCACTTCCTAGTAGTCATTACCCTTTTCCGCAGTCCGAACTCTTTACTCTCCATAAGCTAACCTGTCCTAAATTTCTTTGAAGGGAATGTTGGTAAAACATAGTTACTACAACTAATTTCAGAACATTAGTGTCAAATAGTCTAAACTCTATTTTAGGGGCGAAGGTAAAACATTGTTTAAGACCAAAAGCCTCCTTAATATTTCTTGCTCTGTCATTGTATCGTGCATAATATTGTACATAACATTTTGCTATTTACTCTGGCATAACGCGTGGTGTACACGTGAATCCATGGTTCCTGGCCACGTCCTTTATCTGATATATTACCATATCAACATATTAAGACATTTTTATCGCTTGCATTCGGCAGACAAAACGTATATAAGTCCTCACCAGACGATGCCTTGTCACAGTGAATAGAACACGCTGTAGAACTGTTGTCTATTAAACTTGCTGGTCCAACATGCAGCTCATAGTCTTTGCAGTATTTCTGCTGGTGCCATACTCTCTGGCTCAGATCCCCGCATGGGGAGGATGCCCAAAAGTGCAGGTTAAGGAGGACTTTGTGCTCTCAAACGTAAGTCTTTTTCATTATTACCCCCGAAAAATTATCAATATACTTGTTGACTGATTTCTATTTGTATCAATCGAAACTTCCTTTCAGCTTTAAAAGTGAAACATTAGTGTGGGCCTAAAAAGAATATGTTACTACATATAGATTAGTCATCCTCCAGACAATCAGTTTTTTTTTGCATTGCCAAAATGGTGTATGCAAGTGCTTGTGCACACGTACAAATGCATCCTTGCTTATAAAATGATGCATCTTTGTGTTTTCATGGTCTTCAAAACTGTGATGTCTTCTTGCAGTTTACTGCGTTATGTTTTTCTTTACCCTTTTTTGTAAAGATTCATAATTTCATGTTTCCAGTGGGCGAAGCACAAACTGTATAATGCTCCGCCTTTGAATTTAGCATTGTCTTGCACAGGCAACTTATTTAACGGTAGAACTGAATGTGTTACGAGGTGACGTACGACCAGGAATGTTTTAACGATTCAGGAATCCCAGACTTTAATTGATGTAATTCTTGTTTACATACTTCAACATATATAAATTACAGTAAATCACAGGGAGCACTGGCTGGTTGTAAATTAATCTGTTTTGGTCTAAACAATAGTTTGCTGGTAATTGCACCTAATATGTACTTACTACAGGCAAACTTACTGATAGGACATTATGCAATTTAAGCACATTTTCTAACAGATGCCAGGTAGATTTTGTAATTGAAAAAAGGGGCATTTATCAGAAGTACAAGTGTCCTTAGCCACAAAAAGACCATTCTATAGGGATTAAAAGCAGTTTTATGAAATATGAGAATGAACACAAGTGAAGATGGAATCTGATCAATTAATCCTTAGCCAATGTACAAAGTTAGCAAAAGCTTGTAATCGTAATGTTACATATTTTAGAATCAGTGTGTAATGCACATCAGTTAAATTGTCATATATGTGAATAGACTGAATATAACATAATGCACCTCAATTCAGTATCTAGGTAAATGGTATGAGATCCAGAAGTTTCCCACCATCTACCAGCAGAAGGGACCAAGATGTGTACGAGCTATCTACAGCCTCAAGGATGACGGACACATCAACGTCGACAACAAGGGATACGACAAGTAAGCTGTTTGCATAAACTCATTAAAACAAATTGGCAGGAATTTTTAGGCTATATTTGAAAGTCAATTTACTAAATGACATACGCAAACTCTGACTTACAATGCATTCCATCACCCAAGTAACAATCCAAGAGTCTTTCACCGACATAAATTTTGACTTACCAGGTAAAACTGATTTCGCATTGAGAAAAAGAAAGCATTATAATTCACTAGAATTGCAGAGTATTTACTTTTGAAATCACGCCATTTTTGCAGTATTGTTCTAACATTTTGCAAATCATAAGTTATATATGGCAAGAAACTTAAACATATATTGTTGTAAATTTTATCCTCAGAGAAAACAACCCTGACGCCATTACTGGGGACGCTTATAACCCGGACGCCACGTTTCCAGGCAAGCTGGCCGTCCGCTTTTCAGAAAGTAAGCCATCCAATATTTAAGATGCAATGATACATGTTTTAGGTATATAATAAATGTACTAATATTTACGTGTGCAAATTTTTAAGTTATATTTCAGACTGTCAATTTATGTTTGATTTCACAATCTTCGACATTTTGCCAATCAAACTTGTTAAAAAACTTTCATTGTATGTTGTTTGTTTTGCTTTTTTGGTACTTCTATTTGGTTTTTGTTTTCACGATTTGGTGCCATCATAAAAATGTCAATAAAAACGCAATGAAACAGGTAAATTGACAGGATACCTTTAGACGTAATAAACTTTAAATTTCTTATACGGGCAATTTGCAACACAGCATTGGACGCTAAAGTACACTTTTTGCCAAATAGTAACATTTTACCACATCTAACAAGAACTTACTTAGATATTGTAAGAAATCATTTAGAACACCAAATTTGATAGTTGCATACTTGTTTCCTAGACGTTTTTAATTATGTCAAAACTTGTATTCTTCACTACATTTTCTTTGAACATATAAATTAAGTAAAAATGTGTGTTTAATATAATTTGAAAGTTTTACTTTTACATTCTTTTCACAAATATTTTGTGGAGCGCTAATGATGTTCTGGTATTTTTTCTACGTTGATTGCAGCCATGGACTATGGTCCTTACTGGGTACTGGACACTGACTATATCAACTACTCCCTTGTTTTCTCCTGTAACGAGTTGCCTCTCGGTATAGCCCACTTTGAGTCCAGTTGGATTCTTGCCCGAAACAGGACTCTGCCACAAGCCACCGTCGACAGACTGACCAACCTGGCTAAGGGCTACGGCATCAAGGTTGATGAGTTCACCATCACGGACCAGACTAACTGTCCCGAGGCCTAGGTTCTGACAAGCAAAGAATCATATATTAATTTAATTTATTACATGTTTTTTGTACTTGTTTTTTATGACAGAATAAAATGTTGATTACATACGAGAACGTTTTCCTTAAAAACATTTCTAGCTACAGAATAAGCTTCTAATCACTACTTTCATGCATAACAATGTGTCAGCATCTGTCACACACAATTGCGCCTGAGATTGACTTCAAACATTTTCTTTTTTGCTGTCCAAAATACAATACCGCCGCAAAACTTTTTAGCTCAGCTATCCCGTTAATTGCTCCTGGGTCTGCCCCGAGATTAACCGTCATGTCCCTAAAGATAAACTGACCAAGAGGCTTATATTTGGCAGCAACGATTTTTCAGATCTAAAATTATTTTTTTGTGAATCTTTTTAAAATATCATAGTTGACTGAAGATGTTTAAATAATGAATGTATCTCTGACCTGAGTGGGAACGATACTCGGTTGGAGTATGTTTGGTTGCCTGTTAGAATCTTTATGTATGTTTATTACGGTAGTGTTTGGTGACCCTTGTTTTGTCCAGAGTGTGTTGTAAATATTGGTGTGTCACTCCATGTCTGGAGATCCCATTCTATTTGTATCTTGATGTACTATAGGGTTAAGCAGATAAAATAAATATGTTTAAATTACAAAATGATAATTAAAAATAACCGATCCGTGATCACGATATTATTTACAAGTGAACTGCTGTAGGCGTGCATGCTTCATATGCGTAAATAATGAGGCATCGAGCTCGGATGTGCGACCGCAATTATCACATGAACAAGGATAGAGTGAATTTAAAATTATCAGTTTTATGCAAATTAATTCTTGGATTTATAACATTCTTCTGCGAAACCCTACGCCATATAAAAACAAAAACAAAAGTTTGCACTTTTAACCAACTTTGATACTCATGTTTCAAAATATTCCTGCAAGAATATCCAATATGAGCACTCTCAATAACATGAAAGAAAGGGAAACGTTGAAAGAACATGTAACAAATTCGATCAAATTCCGATATGTATGCACACAATAACTGATGATCAGTGTCATTGAGGGTTATAACCAAATAGACATAAAGCTGACAAAAACTATCACGACAATAAAGATGAAAGTGATAATAGTAATAACAAAGACAGCAACAGCAGCAACAACACCAATGATATAATAAGTAAGTATTAACATTTTACCATTTTATAAAATATCAGATGTGAGTTAATTTAAATATGTGGGATTGCTTCTGCCTACCAATTTTCTGTCACACATTTAAGAAAGTAAGTGCTTTAACGAATGTGGGTTTTACTTTTAAACGACCACTCTTGATTTTCTGGACAAAATTTCCCCTGTCTAATACACTTTTCTTTTGATCATCGAGGTCCTGAAAGTCCCTTATGCATGCCACATAGGTAAAATAATAGATAGACAGATAGATAGATTGACAGACAGACAGATAAATAGATAGATAGATAGACTGACAGACAGACAGACAAACAGACAGACAGACAGATAGATAGATAGATAGATAGATAGATAGATAGATAGATAGATAGATAGATAGATAGATAGATAGATAGATAGATAGATAGATAGATAGATAGATAGATATTACCCTGATTACGACAGCGAAGTCTGCGGTGTGCTATTAGGGGTAACTTTCCGTATGACACGTTGAAGCAAATGTGCAATGGATGTGTATAAGTCTAACCGTTCAGTGGTGTCATCTACAGGCTTCTCTCCGTTGAGCCATTTGATAAAAGCATGTAAGAGCTTAGGTCATAAAGGAATACAAAGGTCAACGGGGCAGTATTGACCTGTGATAACAAGTAAAAGTATAAAGTTATTTTGATTTGTTTTAAGTATTTCTTAACTATTCAAGACCTAGAAAAAACAAGGTAAATTAGAGTTTTTGAGTGTGTGATTTTAATGTCTGATTGTTCCCGGGTTACCATTCATCCATGTGTGACATATAGCTTGTTCCTGGGTTATTATGGATCCATGTGTTATATGTGATTAAAATTTGATGAACATTTATTATGATGATTAAAATAACAGTGTTATACCTAAATACATGCAATTCGAGAAATAAACATTTTACTCACTGTGAAGAGAATACGTCCAATAGACCATGTCAGAAATGAGTTTCACCACCAGATGGCTCTGGGGTACTATCCACCCTAGCCTGACAGAGTGCCAACTAGCTAAGCATGGCAGAGTATGGGAGGTGGACAGTCTTTGAGTTGAAACAGGAACTAATCAAGAGAGGGGCACCAACTAAAGGCAAAAAGTGTGATTTAGTAGAAAGGTAAGTACTTGCTGATCAGTTTCATATATTATCTTACAGGAATTTATCCCAAGATTACAAGTTTAGTCACTTTACTCCAATGGGTTGAACCAGCAGTTTACAACACTGGTCATATATTGCTGTGTGTGTGTATAAATACCTCTCTTGGCCACACACAATTCTGTGACAAGTCAAATTATGAGACTGTGATTAAAAGTATAATGAATGTTCCATAAAGAGAGACTTTCATAGCCATACATATATTATTTTGAATGTGGAATAACCTGGTCAAAGTGTACATAAGCCACCAGTAGCCTGACCTGAGCCAAGCCTCTGGGGCCCAGCCAGTAGCTTGTATATTGGGTCACTCCAGGGGATAAGCAAGGTGTTAATGCTGTTGTTGTCTTGTTCCCCTGGGGAGAGTGCTTTATTGGTGTGCTGTGTATACAAGACACTTTTTGGTAATGTGTTTGTCCAGAATAACAATGAGGTAAAAACACTGCATACTCAAAGGCAAAGATGAAAAACTGAACAAGAAAAGGAAAAGTAACTTTGGGATGGGACATGCGCATTGGCGGTATGTTCTGTGTGCTTTCAGTTATGGTTTTGAATCCTTGGTCGGGCCATTGAGGAAGGGGTGTTTCTTTTTTCAGACTGAGTATAGGTTCAGAATGAAAATTGTTATTTCTGTCATATGCGTCAAGTCTGAAAAAAAGTGCTAGACTAAATATGTGTCCTGTCAACTTAACTGTATGAGGTAATGAAGGGCAGCCAAGCTGTTCAAATGTAAGGAAAAAGGTAAACTTTCACACTGGAGGGGACATAAAGTTACTTTTCCTTTTCTTGTTTAGTTTTTCATCTTTGCCTTTGAGTATGCAGTGTTTTTACCTCATTGTTATTCTGGACAAACACATTACCAACAAGTGTCTTGTATACACAGCACACCAATAAAGCACTCTCCCCAGAGGAACTAGACAACAGCAGCATTAACACCTTGCTTATCCCCTGGAGTGACCCAATATACAAGCTACTGGCTGGGCCCCAGAGGCTTGGCTCAGGTCAGGCTACTGGTGGCCTATGTGCACTTTGACCAGGTTATTCCACATTCAAAATAATGTATGTATGGCTATGAAAGTCTCTCTTTATGGAACATTCATTATACTTTTAATCACAGTCTCATAATTTGACTTGTCACAGAATTGTGTGTGGCCAAGAGAGGTATTTATACACACACACAGCAATATATGACCAGTGATGTAAACTGCTGGTTCAACCCATTGGAGTAAAGTGACTAAACTTATAATCTTGGGATAAATTCCTGTAAGATAATATATGAAACTGATCAGCAAGTACTTACCTTTCTACTAAATCACACTTTTTGCCTTTAGTTGGTGCTCCTCTCTTGATTAGTTCCTGTTTCAACTCAAAGACTGTCCACCTCCCATACTCTGCCATGCCTAGCTAGTGGGCACTCTGTCAGGCTAGGGTGTATAGTACCCCAGAGCCATCTGGTGGTGAAATTTCTGACATGGTCTATTCGCTTGCCTAAATTGAAAAAAAAAAAAAATCAGCATACCTAAATTTGTTTGGACTAATTAACATGGCAACAGGTCTACGAAATACTAGACCCGGAAAAAGTGGTCATAACTAACAGGCCAAAAGGTCTTCACATTGGTAGGTGCAGAAACAAGAGATGGACAAAGCTCAGCCGAGTCGTAAGCTCAGCCGGCTTGTTCAAAAAGGGAGGCGTGCTGGCCCAGGAAGTTGAAGAACAGCTCAGCCGATGGTTCGAGCCGACGGCTTGGGTTCTCTCCCAAAATGTGTAATACCACAGATAATCGCTTGATGTTTCCAAGCAATTCAGTACAAGTTGAAAGTTAAAACCCTTCTTGACTATGTTAATTATCGTGTTCCAGTTAATGATTAATTTCATGCGCACAGAACTAATTAACTATTGAAGTATGTACCAGTCATTTCATAAGAATTTGTCTTCAAGTCCATCCACTGACTGCATTGACTGCCAACTGCTAGCAGTGTTCCGATACGTCAACTCCTAAAATGTCAATGGAATAAAAATATTTTTTAACCGAAGATAAGCAGAAGAACAAACTTTGCAACCAGAGGTATGCAAATAACGATGGACGAGGCAACCTCATGAAACATCTATCCACTGTCCACCGTGCCCAGGTTGCCCAGGGAAGTCCGGAATCAACGCATAAATATGAGTCTGTTACGCCTACTTCGGAATGCAACCCAAGCAACCATACAAAAAAAGTTTTACAAAGTGGTTTGAAATACGAGAGTCTATCTGTTTTGAGGCAGGCTATACTATCACCGACAAATGGTCGCGTCTGACACCTGATTCAGCAAATATCTTGACTTGTATGCTTGTTCACTTAAAGAAAATAGTGTGACAATTCCTGTGGCGAGCGAAGGATCAGAACAGAAAGATAGCCTCATCTACTGGGATAAATCTGCACACATCAGAATGACTAAACACTAATTTTCTAATAAAGAATAATATATTTACCTTGTCAGCTGACAGCGTTTAGCGAAATTAAATTGTGTGCACTGACCACATTTAGATAGACTTTCGTGCACTTTGTTGCTTTTTCAATTCACATATAAAAACCCGAGCCGGCTGAGCTTTCCAATTAAAACCCGAGTTTTCTGAGCTGTCTACTCGAGCCGGCTTGAACCGGATCAAGTTTAATTTGAGCTGGTTCAAATTTGTGGCAGCTGTGCCCATGTCTAGTAGAAACACCACACACATGAATACTTGATTTAAACGTATTTATTGAAAGGCATTTGGAAAAAAAGGGCTAAGCCCTATATAAATGCCTCTTGTACATGAAAAAGGGAGGGGGCCAGACACAAGACATAATGCCAAAGACTCAAAGGAAACATTACAATCTACAACGACAGATATACTGGCAACGCCACACAAGTTTGAGGATCTTTAACACCACATATGACACCACAGACAGAATAAAGTCAAAATATACCTTCTCTAATTTTTACACAGTCTGTACCATAACCCTCGTAACCGCTCCTAATCTGTCTGTTGCTTTAATGTTACTTTGTACTCCATCGAATGTCATTTCATTTGTAGGACGGTACACATATCAGAGCCATGAAGTAATATTGCTATTGTAAACGACTTTTAGACATTAATTATGCTGTGCAACGTATTGCGTTTCGTTGAAAAAAGAACAAAAATAATGGAAACATCCTCATTTTCCTTGCCACAGGCACACGTAGGAGATGCTATTAAGCCCATGTGTAACAGATCAGAATTGAGTTTGCTTCATCCCATGCGTGCTTGCGAATGGGATACAGCAAGCCTTCTCTCGCCTCTATAGAGTAAGTTATTGACTCTTTAAGTACCAGGGTTTTACGTTTCGCGATACATGTATGATCTTCAAAATTTCAAATTTTGTGACGTGATTTATATCACAGTCGCACTTTAAATAAAAAAAATGAAGAATCAAATAAATTCGTTTGCGATTAGAAAAGTGACAAGTTCATTCTAGATCTAACATTATACTCGTTTCTTGCGTCAACAGAAACAGGACGAAGGTAGTTAAATCTTATGGACTTCATCATACATGAGTTTGAAGTACAGCATCAATTTGCTTTTTTTTCTGGACGTGCTGATAATTTTCAAAACCAGTTTCTCCACATAATAAATTATGATTAGTCCCTGAGGTATAGCTCCTGTAATAATTCTGGTTGCAGCTAATTTGACATTTTCCAATAGGGGTGATCTGGGTTGGATTAATTTCTTGACACACAGCCTTTTGTTCCCAAAGTGCATGTTTGTGACACCTAGCAACCCATGCCATTTAAGGTCAAGTGGGTCAGCAAAGCCCAATTACATTACAGTGAACCTGAAAGCTTCACCCTACACATGAGAAAGATTTTTGGAATTATCATCTTTTAATCTACCTAAAGTACATATTATTATCTTTCAAATACACCCAGGTGTGATAAATTGAAAGTTTAATGCTTATTTAACAACATATAGAGAGGTTAAATTTATATGTGCTAATTTCCCATGTCAATCTATGGAGAAAGAGAGAGGGCCATGGAAAGTGACCAGAAGATGTGGGCGGTCAACCAATGAACAGGATGGGCAGCACCACCTTCAGGCGAATTTAGAACTAACTAAGATTTCCCCTATTTATTGAGACTCCTGTGAGTTACAGTTGTCGCAGACCACAGACCCATATTCCAGGAGAGGTCCAAAAAGATATAAAAATTTCCAAAGATTTATTTTAAAGCTGAAACTGCAAATATATTTACCATTTTCATGCCTTTAGCTGTGATTTTCTTCATATTGAACAAGATCGGTACAAATTGTCAGGCATAAATGTTGATGATCGGGTTTGTTGCGTATTTTTACATTCACGAATAGTAAACCCATGGAGCTACTATATCTATAGTAGCTCCATGGTAAACCAGAGTACTCTAAGGGGTTTCGTTTCCTAGAAATTACCTTGCTGCTGGATTTTACAGGGTTAAAAGACACAGGCCACCGCTGCGGTCAATCTTCAATTCCCTTCAAGTCTGAATTCAGAATATTTGTCGCAGCAGTGGCGTCATCTACCCCGATGAACAAAAAAATATGGTCGGCAAAAAGCCGTAAAGATGATTGCATAATGTATACGATATATATTGGTGTGTATGGAAAACAACAATGTTCCGAAGACCGATCCTTGTGGGACAACTGTTTTGACTAGCCCCAAAATGATGTCCGTGGTTTTGGGTAATGTTCTCTGGCCCCGGGACTCGCGGCGAATTTGGCCCTTAAAGCTTCGGGTCGGGTTTTCCGCGAGTACCGGGAGGACCAGTGACCATTACCCAGCATACGGAGGCAACTTAACAACTTAGATACTAAAAATGATAAAAATAGTGACTCACGTTACGGGTTTAACTCTTTGTGAGTCGCTTATTATTACATTTATGGTAATGTGCAGATGTATTATTACAATATTTTTGAATCTCATAGAAAGTTGCCAAGTTTTTATTGAGTTTGGAAAAATTCTTCACTGAATTTATGTTTTAAGCAAACAAAAAATACAGGCTAAAATAATAACCTGGAGATGGAAACAAACGAACAAACAACAACAACAACAACAACAACAACAACAACAACAACAACAACAACAACAACAACAACAACAACAACAACAACAACAACAACAACAACAACAACAACAGCAATGATGATGATGATGATAATAATACAGAGAGAAAGAAAGAAATTTCCTGTGACTCACATAATTAAGAATTGAAAAATATGTATTATATATTTGTGTCTACGCGTTATGCCCACTTTGGCCACAGCTTGGGTGAGCAGAAATGCCTCCATTTGCACACTGGGATAATGCAGGTGTCATTTGTCAGTACCCTCCCAGGGCGTCATTTTACTTAAAGAAATACATTTGGTCGGTGACAATTGGAAGGCAGTCTCCAGTTGTGGGCTGTCTGCAAACTTTGCGATTTTGTAGAATGGCGTGCTGCTGGTATACTTAACTTAAGAGATTAAATGCAAAGTTGCACTAATTCAAGGTGTCACTAGTGTTTTCAACAAAAGGGCTGCGAAGATGATCACATGCTCAGCTATCTCAGGTATATTCATCCCAAAATAAGGCCAAACGGTCTTGCGCTAAGTTTCAGCTTCAGCTACATCATGAACTGCGCTAATATGAGTAGAGCAAAATGAAGCTTAGCTGAACTGAACTGAACTTGCAGCAGTGTATGTCGGTATCACTGACCCACATGCTTGACCTAGGGACCAAATTTAAGTAAATGTTTTGGAGAAGTCAAAAATAGCTTTAACACACAAAAAATTGTAAAACAAAAACAGCAGCACCACGCTGTAATAAGTTAAGGTGAAAGGGCCCTCAGAAGCGTCTCTATGCAGTTTGAAAGCAATTGGACAAGCGGCTTCAGAGATGTTGTAGGATTCTGCGAAAATATAGAATGAATAGATAAAGGCTGAATAGTTTCCATTGCCATATGGGCTTGTATAAACTTTACCATGCTTTATGCATACAGGAACTGTGTCCCCATCAGTTAACAATCCTGAACTCAACTGGGTAAAGGGTCATGCAAATATAACTTGATACAATGAATGCACAGTTCAGAATCTGTGAGGCATTGCAAACAGCCATCCTTGACTACATTTCGTGTAAGTGTACCGGCATGTTTGCATCTTAGTATCTTTACATCAGTTTTGAACAAAAGATCTTTTTAGCAATTGGGAAACTATATTTATCACTCTGCCTCTAAATGGAATTAGACAGTGTCATTACCATATCCAAACCGTAGTCCTAACGAAACAAATCCAAGTCAATTCCGACCAAAGGCAATGTTCCTTGGTATGTATAGCTGAAACATATAAATTTATAGTTCGTATTTACCCAAAAGAGACCAAAACGTAAGTGCAAAGGTCCATAGGGGAAAAAAAACTTTATCTAGTTTTCACATGACAGAATGCAAAAAGTTTTGTTTGAAATTGTAGGCCTATTTCAGTAAAGAAGACATTCTTGCACACAGAAATGTCCTTTATATTTTTTATCGATCCGATTTCGTCCAAACTATACTCATCCAAATGGCGACAAGACATCTGATTAAAAGAAAAATCGGACAAGGATATTTAAACAAAGATATTATATATTTATGAAACACTTACGTTCATTAATCACTCTTATTTTCTTGCATTTTAAACAGAAATATTAAGAAAATATAAAATTTCTGTTTGTCTTGAATATGTTGACAGGTATCATTAAAAGATATAGTTGGATATAAAATTTATTTATGGTCAATTTATAGCAACAGTTTCAAAATATTAGAATGATCAATTGGTCAAACACAAGTCTACTTGACCAAGACCAACTATCCCGTACGATTGAAAGAAAACTGGTACGTAAGTTATGGCGCTCCAGGAACCCTGTCAAGAGAAGCACGTAGCTCAACACAAACAAGGATAACTTGGTGACAATTTCATATCTCAACTCGAGACACATTTCTTGACTTTGAGATATGCAACCAAGAAAAACATATTTTGTCCATCTCTGATGATATATTGATTTCGATGCAAGTTATATATTTGTGTCTGTTTTAAGTTAAGAGTCATGTGTTTATGATGCCTGTAATTTTGTAAAACAATTTAAAACAGTATTCTAAACGTTTTAAAAGTCTTACGACCTATATAATGGAAAATCTAGCTTCAAAGCGTCTTACCTCTCTAATGATAGTTAGGACGAAGCATTGTTTAACGCATGTTGTACACCTCAATGCATAGTCAATAACCACGTTATCTATTAACCGTTCGCTTCTGCGTGTTTTACACATCTGGATTCGAAAAAAAAGATACTGACATAAATCTTTCTATGAAGGGAATGTTTGTAAACCACCATTAATACAACCAATTTCAGAATATTAGTGTCAAATAGTCTAAACTGCATTTTAGGAGCTAGGGTAAAACACTTTTAAAGACTAAAGGCAGCCTCTAGATATCTTGCTCTGTGTATAATATCATACATAACATTTTGATATTTACTCTGGCATAGCGCGTGGTGTACACGTGAATCCATGGTTCCTGGCCACATACCTTATCTGATATCTCCCCGTATCAACCTATTAGGACATTTTTATCTCTTGCATTCTGCAGACAAAACGTATTTAAGTCCTCACCATATGATGTCTTGTCAAAGTGAACCGAACACGCTTTAGAACTGGTGTCATATAAACTCGCTGGTCCAACATGCAGCTCGTAGTCTTTGCAGTATTTCTGCTGGTGCCATACTCTCTGGCTCAGATCCCCGCATGGGGAGGATGCCCAAAGGTACAGGTTAAGGAGGACTTTGTGCTCTCAAACGTAAGTCTTTTTCATTATTACCCCCGTAAAATTATCAATATACTTGTTGACTGATTTCTATTTGTATCAATCGAAATTTCCCTTCAGGTTTAGAACTGAAACATTAGTGTGGGCCTAAAAAGAATATCTTACCACATATAGATTAGTCATCCTCCAGAGAATCACACTTTTTGTATTGCCAAAATGGTGTCTGCAAGGGCCTGTGCACA
Source organism: Hermodice carunculata (assembly GCA_964020975.1). Classification (NCBI taxonomy): domain Eukaryota; kingdom Metazoa; phylum Annelida; class Polychaeta; order Eunicida; family Amphinomidae; genus Hermodice; species Hermodice carunculata. The sequence goes on along the minus strand of OZ026614.1, from coordinate 29,218,922 downwards.
CGCACAAATGCATCCTTGCTTGTTGACTGATTTCAGTTTTTACCAATCGAAATTTCCCTTCAGGTACGAAACTGAAACATTAGGGTGGACCCAGCAAGAATATCTTACCTCGTATAGATTATTCATTGCTCATGGAATCATGTTTTTTGTGTTGAGCAAAATGGTGTGTGCAAGTATTTCTACACATGCGCAAGGGCCTCTTTGAGTATGAAAAAATATAGCTTTATGTTTTCATGGTCTTCAAAAGCTGCATGTCTACTTGTAGCGTACTGGATAACAGTTTTTTTCTTTTCCTTTTTGGTAAAGTTTAATGATTTTATGTTTCTGGTGGGAGAGGTTAAAAAGTGTATATATCTGCGCCTGTTAATTTAGCATTGTCTCGCGCAGGCAACATATTTTACGATAGAACGTTTGAATGTGTTAGGCGGTGACACACGAAAAGGGCGGTTTTAACAATTCAGGGATCCCAGACTTGAGTTGATGTTATTCTTGTTTACATACTTATACATGTATAAATTACAGTAAATCACTGAGAGCTCTGGCTGGTTGTAAATTAATCTGTTTCTGGTATAAACAGTAGTTTGCTGGTCAATGTACCTAAAATGTACGTACTACAGGCAAAGTTGTTGATAGGACATTCTGCAATTTAAGGGCATTTTCTAACAAGATGCCAGATTGATTTTTGTAATTTTAAAAAGTGCATTTATCAGAAGTACGAGTGTCCTTAGCCACAAAAAGATCGTTGCATAGAGAATAAAACAGCAGTTGTATGAAATATGAGAATGAACATGAGTGAAGGTGGGATCTGATCAACAATCGTAGGCCAATGCACAATGTTTACAAATTCTTGAAATCTGTTTGTTACATATTTTAGAGTCAGCATATCATGCAGGTCCGTGAAATTGTCATATATGTGAATGGACTGAGTATCACACACTTTACCTTCATTCTATCAGTATCTAGGTAAATGGTATGAGATCCAGAAGTTTCCCACCATCTACCAGCAGAAGGGACCAAGATGTGTACGAGCTATCTACAGCTTGAAGGATGACGGACACATCAACGTCGACAACAAGGGATACGACAAGTAAGCTGTTTGCATAAACTCATCAAAACAAATTGGCAGGAATTTTTTAGGCTATATTTGAAAGTCATTTTACTAAATTACACACTCAAACTCTGCCTAACAATGCATTCCATCACCCAAGTAATAGTCTCAGAGTCTTTCAGAGACACACATTTTGACTTACCACGTGGAAATGATTTGGCATTCAGATAAGGAAAGCATTATAACTCACTAGAATTGCATATTATTTGCTTTCGAGATAAAAGTTTTTGCACTATTGTTCTAACATTTTGCTAATCATAAGTCATATATGCCAAGTAACTCAAACATATATTGTTGTAAATTTTATCCTCAGAGATAACAACCCTGACGCCATTACTGGGGACGCTTATAACCCGGACTCCACATTCCCTGGCAAGCTAGCCGTCCGTTTTTCAGAAAGTAAGCTATTCAATATTTACGATACAATGATGTATGTTAAACGTACATCGTAAATGTACTAATATTTGCGTGTGGACATATTCACGTCACATTTTAGACTGTCAATTTAAGTTTGATTTCACAATCATGGGCAATTCTTCCTATGAAACTTGTAAAAAAACTTTCATTGTGTTTTTTTTTGTTTTGCTATTTGTTTTTCTATTTGGTTCTAGCTTTTACGCTTTGGTGCCATCATACAAATGTCAACACAGACGAAGTGAAACAAATAAATTGATAGGATATCTTCAGACGTAATAAAATTACTTATACGGTCAATTTGCGACACAGCATTGGACACTAAAATGCACTTTTTTCTTAATAGTAACACTTTACCACAGCTAACAAGAACTTATATGGATATTGTAAGACATCATTTAGAACACCAAATTTGATAGTTGCATACTTGTTCTTAGACGTTTTAAATTATGTCAAAAATGTGTATTCTTAACCACATTTTCTTTGAACATATAAATTAGGTAAAAAATGTGTGTTTAATATAATTAGAAAGTTTTACTTTTACATTCTGTTCACAAATAATTCGTGGAGCACTAATAATCTTCTAGTATTTTTTCTACGTTGATTGCAGCCATGGACTATGGTCCTTACTGGGTACTGGACACTGACTATGTCAACTACTCCCTTGTTTTCTCTTGTAACGAGTTGCCTCTCGGTATCGCCCACTTTGAGTCCAGTTGGATTCTTGCCCGAAACAGGACTCTACCACAAGCCACTGTCGACAGACTGACCAACCTGGCTAAGGGCTACGGCATCAAGGTTGATGAGTTCACCATCACGGACCAGACTAACTGTCCCGAGGCCTAAACTCTGACAAGCAAAGAATGATATTATATTTAATTTATTACATGTTTTTTGTACTTGTTTTTTATGACAGAATAAAATGTTGATTACATACGAGAATGTTTTCCTTAAAAACATTTCTGGCAACTGAATTAGCTTCTAATCACTACCTTCATGCACATCGATGTGTCAGCATCTGTCACACACAATTGCGTCTGAGATTGACTTCAAAAAATTTCTTTTATGCTGTCCAAAATACAATACCGCCACAAAAACGTTTGAGCTCAGTTATCCCGTTAATTGCTCCCGGGGTTTGCCCCGAGCTTAACGGTCATGTCGCTAAAGATAAACTGGCCAAGAGGCTTCTATTTGGCCGCAACGATTTTTTCCGACCTAAAATTAATTTGTTTGTGAATCTTTTCAAAATATCATAGTTGATTGAAGGTGTTGAAATAATGAATGTATCTCTGACCTTAGTGGGAACGATACTCGGTAGGAGTATGTTTAGTTGCCTGTTAGAATCTTTATATATATTTATTTCGGTAATGTTTGGTGACCCTGTCGTTGTCCAGTGTGTCTTGTAAATATTGGTGTGTCACTCCATATCTGGAGATCCCATTGTATTCGTATCTTGATGTATTGTTGGATTATCCAGTTAAAATAAACATGTTTAAATTTAAAAAAAATGATAATTAAGATAAAAGAAATTGGTCCATGATCACGATATTATTTACAAGTGAAGTGTTGTAGACTGCAGACTTCATACTGTTATAATGAGACATCGGGCTCGCATATGCGCCCGCCTTCATCAAATGAACAGGGATAAAGGGAATCTAAAATCATCAGTTTTATGCAAATTAATTTATGGATTTATAACATTCTTCTGCAAAACCATACGGCATATGAAAACAAAAACAAAAGTTTGCACTTTTCACCAACTTCGATACTCATGTTTCAAATTATTTCTGCAAGAATATCCGGTAATGAAAGTCATTAATATCAGCACTCTCAATAACATGAAAGAAAGGGAAACGTTGAAAGAGCATGTAACAAATTCGATCAAATTCCGAAATGTATGCACACAATAACTGATGATCAGTGTTGTTGAGGGTTATCACCAAATAGACATAAAGATGACACTTACTATCACAACAACAATACAGATTAAAGTGATAACAATATTAATAACAAAGACAGCAACAACAACAACAACAGCAATAATATAAGTAAGGCTACCACCATCTCTTTTATATATGTGTATGAGCATTTTACCATTTTATAAATGTGAGTTAATTTAAATATGTGGGAATGCTTCTGCCTTCAATTTTCTGTCACGCATTTAACAAAGTAATTGCTTGGATGAATGTTTCTCTTTTAATTGACAGACAGACAGACAGACAGACAGACAGACAAACAGACAGACAGATAGATGGACAGACAGACAAACAGATAGATAGACAGACAGACAGACAGACAGACAGACAGATAGATAGATAGATAGATAGATAGATAGATAGATAGATAGATAGATAGATAGATAGATAGATAGATAGATATCAAATTATGCGGTGCGCTATTAGGGGTAGCCTTCCTTATGACACATTGAAGAAAATGTTCAATGGACGTGTATATGGCTAACCGTGCAGTGATGTCATCTGCAGGCTCCTCTACGTTGAGCCATATAATAAAAGCATGTAAGATCTTGGGTCATAATGGAATACAAAGGTCATCCGGGTAATGTTGACCGGTGATAAAAGGTGATTAAGTAACTTCGATTTGTTTTTTAGTGTTACTAAACCATTCAAGGAGAACAAAGTAAATGACCATGAGAGATAATGAGTGTGCGATTTTATTGTTCGATTGTTCCCGGGTTACCATGAATCCATGTGTCACATGTGGCCTGTTCCTGGGTTATTATGAATCTATATGTCACATGCAGTTAACATTTGATCAACATTTATTATGATGATTAAGACAAAAGTGTTATACCTAAATACATGCAATTAGAGTAACAAACATTTTACTCAGTGTGAAGCGAATACGTCCAATTCGCTCTCCTAAATTGGAAAAAAAATCAGCATTTCTTAATTTTGCTTGGCACTAATCTCCATGCCAACAGGTCCCCAAAATACTAGGCGCGCGAAAGAGGTCACAACTAAGAGGCAAAAAGGTCCTCACATGGTACGTGTAGAAACAAGCGATGGGCAAAGCTCAGCCGGCTTGTTTAAAAAGTGACGTGTGTTGCCTCAAAACATTGAAGAACAGCTCAGCCGCGACTCAGCCAATGGTTCAAGTTGACGGCTAGGATTCTGTCCCAAAATATGTTAACTGTGATTTTATTCGGTGCAAGTCATACATAATGGATGATAAATACAGAAATGAAATGATAAATAATGATAAGGCAAATTATAAAGTAAACATGACATAAATAAACATTATAATGCCAGATATCAATTATCAAATATTGGTACAGTAAATTAATATGGTATCACAGTTACAAATAATAATACATACTAATCAACTAAAAGATATAAAATATACTGGTTGCTGTACATCACACAAGTTCTGGGCTAACAAGCTAATAAATACATGAATCGATGACATGATGGAGTGTATGATAATAATAAAAAGGACTAGCACCAGGATAATCCAATAAAGCTGATTACTCGGCTTATTTCAATTGGGGTCCACGGTTGGAAAAAGCTGAATAAATAACTAAAAACTTCCCATTCTAAAAATAAATTTAAGATATTCTTATTATGATCTCTCATATGATGACTGTATGATAAAACGAATTAAACAATAAACCAAAACCAGATTCTACCTGCTAAACCTATTTTGCTCTGTTTGGCATGTATGATTTTACTTCCTTTTTTAAAAACACTTAAGTTACTGATGGTTTTGATTTGAGCAGGTAGACTGTTCCACTCCTGTATAGCTGTAAAGAAGGAAAGAAGAGTGAGTGGAACCAGACAGTCTTGGTGTAAAAAAGTTGCAATTTTGCTTTCTTTTGTTATGACCATGCTGTTCGTTCAATCTTTTAAAATTTAAATGCATTTGCGGAGTCTTTAAAAATTTTAAAAACGTGATTCATCTTCAGCTGTTTCACTCAGTCAGAGACATTTAGTGTATCATGATGTCCAATTCCATCTGACCAATGTGATCCCGAGAGGCCTTGTTCAAAACGAACCTCGCCATTTTATTTTGAATGGTTTGTATTTTTTTCCAGAGTTTGGGTGAGTCCTGAATACCAAGAGGAACATGAATAATCTACATGACATTGAATTATTGCTGTAGATAGTGTTTTTCGAGTTTTTTGGTTTAGCGAAGATCCATTCCTGTATAAAAAGTTCAATTTTGCATTGGATTTTTTGATGATGCTGTTGACCATGGACTCTCCGGATAAGCAGTTCTCTATTATAGCACCAAGATATGTTACAGTTTTTGTTTTCTTTATGTCAGAGACATTACATGTTACTTTAAATTATTGAACCTTTTTAACTTTTTCTTTGAGCCCAGCAACATTGCTTCGGTCTTGCCTGAATGGAGAGACAGTTTATTATCTATCAGCCACTAGCTGCAGGTATTGAGTTCCATGCTGAGACTTTGGTCCATCGCATATGGATATTTTCCTGATACAATGAGTGTGCTATCATCTGCATATAGTAGAAGCTTACATCTGACGCTGAATATGCATGTCGTTTACATAGCAAAGAAACAACAACCGTCCAAGGATGCTACCTACGGGAACGCCACATTTGACTGTTAGAGGCTGCGATTCCATCCCGTCAACTGAAACTACTTGTTTGCGATTTTCCAAATATGATTTGAACCAACCAACAGATTCCACACCCATTGCCTCAAGCTTTTTACATAGAATGTTGTGATCGACAGTGTCGAATGCTTCCTGTAAGTCTAAGGTGACCATGCCTATATAATTCCTTTTTCTAATTTCAGATCTGATGTAGTCTGTTAAATGGATTAATCAAGTGTCAGTAGAAAAGCAACCTCTGAAACCAGACTGAAAATCATATAAAATTCTGTTTTTTTGTCAGGTGTGATTCCAGTTGAGTGTACAGAGATCTTTGCAGAACTGAAACAACTGTGAGAATGCTTACAGGTCGGTAGCTGCCTACTTCCTGTTTGCTGTTCTATTTGTCCAGAGGTTTTACTCTAGTGGATATAAAATCTTCAGGTACCATATTTGATGAAATTGAAAAATTAACAATATGGGTTATGGGAGATTTTAGAATGCTAGCACCATCTTTTAGGAACTTGGCCGGTACATTATCCAAGCCTGTGCTTTGGAATGAATTCAGACTTGTAAGAACCTTTAGAGCAAAATCTTCTTTCACACATTGCAGTTTGAATTTAGGAGGGGCAATGTTTTCATAGTATTGTTGAAATGCTACTGAATTTGTGTCAAATAACTTGGGAAGTGGAGGGAATTTACTTACCAGCTTTTCAGCTACAGTGGTATAAAAACAATTCTACCATACTGACCTACTACTGGCCAATCAGAAGGCTAGAAATCTATGGTCTAACCACTACTGCAACCTACAGTTTTTCAAAGATTAAACAGCTGAGTCCTCATAAAATTCCCCCCCCCCCCCATAAAACTGTATCTGATCCTGGAGAAGTAAGTGTGAAAGGATACCAAGCCAGAAGGGTGACCTTCACACAACGTCCAGCTTCAATTATTATTACAGTGTTAACTCCTTTCAGAAGTGTAATTTCCATTCATTGGTACAATCAGTGGTGTCTTGACCCAGTGGGACTGTCTGAGGAGGGAGCTGATCATCCCTGGGACCAGACTGGCCTGTCGGCAGGGGTGCCTCTGATGTCCGCTGTAAGGGAACGTGTGGTCTCATTTGCCATTACACTTTTCACATCTAGCTGGTTCAACTGCAGAAGCTGTGTTTGTGTAACTGGCACCCTAAATCGTGGATTTTTGGCCTCCAGTGCTTCATCTCTTTGGTATAACAACTGCTGTGTTTGAATTTTCATGAAAGAGTCAAGATCATAATTTTCTTCTATGACTGCCAGTGTTTGCTTGTTGCCGCTTGCACAATGTTCTGCAGAATGAGAGCTATTCTATTTTTGCAAAACATAGGAAATTAAAATTTGTTTTTATTGCCATGGTCAAGATTGGAGAGATTGGATAGAAATGGCTGGGTTTGGTGTTGATCACCACATCAGTTTTTATTGCACTCATTACATTGAGTAGAGCATGTGGTCATGCTGTGACCATCTATGTGATGCAAGTGCAAGGCCAGATGGTAGAAGTCAGTTAGACCATTGAGAAGTGTGGTCTAACCAACCTCCTCGCTACCGCTCGGAGGTGAGTTAGACCACACTTTTCAATAGTCTAACTATAACTTGAAATAATTTGCCACTCTTCCTGGTTCAAAGCATGTATCTCATGCGCCCATGGGATACAGCAAGCCCCCTCTCGCCTCTATAGAATAATTTATTGACACTTCTAGTACCCCATTTTAACTTTGTCTTAAATTCGACATGATCTTCACAATTTCAAATGTTGCGAGGTAATTTATTGGACAGTGGCACTGTGGATGGAAAAATAAAGAGTTAAATAAATACGTTCGTGATCAGAAAAGTGACAAATTCGTTCTAGATCTAACATTACATCTGTTTCTTGCGTCAACAGAATCAGGAAGAAGGTAGCTTAAATATTGTGAAGCTTCGCCATGGATGATTTTGAAGAAGATAATTAATTTGCTTTTTTTTCTCGACATGCTGATAATTTTTCAAAACCAGTTTTCCACATAGTAAATTATGACTAGTCCCTCAGGTAGCTCCTGTAATAATTCTGCTTGCAGGTAATCTGACATTTTCCAATTGCTGACACTCCAGCAAATTACAGTTGTTGCAGGCCACAGATCCATTTTCCAGGAGAGGTCCAATAAAAAGATATCGAATTTCCAAAGGTTTCCTACAAAGCCGAAACTGCAAATATTTCAGAATATTTACCATTTTCATGCCTTTATTTATTAATTCCTTGATATGATTAGACCATGTAAAATCGGAACGAATTATGAGGCCTAAATGTTTATGATCAGGTTTGTTGGGTAGTTTTTCATTCATGAATAGTAAACCAGAGTACTGTAGGGGTTTCGTTTCCTTAGAGATTACCATACTGCTGGATTTTACAGATTAAAAGACACAAGCCACTGCTGTGGCCAATCTTCAATTTCTCTCAAGTCTGCATTAAGAATATTTGTCGCGGCAGTGGCGTCATCTACCCTGATGAACAGAAAAGTATGTCGACAGAAAGCCGTATAGATGATTGCACAATGTATACAATATCATTGATGTAAAATAAAACAATAACGGTCCCAAGACAGATCCTTGTGGGGCAACTGCTTTGACTGGCCCGATATGACGGCCGCTGTGCTAGGTAACGTTCAATGGCCCGGCACTCGCGGCAAACCTGGCCCGAAAGCCTTTGGGGCCAGGTTTTCAGCGAGTGCCGGGACGAATAAGGGCCGGTGAACGTACTTAGCACGTACACGGAGGCAACTTACTACTTAAACACTAGAAACACAAAACAAAACAAAACAAAAACAACACAGATATTACGGGTGTAACTGTTAATAAGTCGTCGATTTTCACATTCATGCTAATTAATGTACACATGTATTGTTACCATATTTTGTATTTCATAGACATTTGCCAATTTTGTATTGAGTTTGGATATGTTTACCCCCCCCCCCCAAATAGAGGTTGAAATAACAACCTGGAGATGGAAACAAACGTACATACAAAAAACCGTCACCACAACAACAGCAACAACAAGAACAACAATGAAGACGACAACGACGATGACGATGATAATGATAATGAAGAAAGAGAGAAAAAAGGAAATTGCCTGTCTGTGGCTCATATAATTAAGATTGAAAAACATATGTATCTTATATTTTTGTCTGTACGTTATGCCCATCTTGGGCACAGCTTAGGCAAGCAGAAATGACGCCATCAGCATATTGGAATAATACACCCCGTCATTTATCAATCTCCTTGCCAGTGCCTCATTTGATTTAAAGAAAGACATTTGTTTGGTGACAATTGGTATGCAGTCTCTAGTTGCGGGCTGTGTGCAAACTTTGCGATTTTGTAGAATGGCATGCAACTGGTATTCTAAACATAGGAGATGAAATCCAAAATTGCATTAATCTAAAGTGTCACTAGTATTTTCCACAAGAGGGCTCCGAGAAGATGGCGTGCTCAGCTGCGCCAGGTATATTCATCCCAAAATTAGCCCAAACGTTTTTGTGTTAACTTCGGCTTCACCATGAACTGCGCAAATAAGAATAAAGCAAAACTGACCCATATACTTAACCAATTGGCCGAGCAGTTTCAGACATTTTTTAGTTGTTTTATACATACAGGAACAGTTCAGCATCTTGAACTCAACTGGGTAAAGCGTCATGCAAATATAACTTGATGAAATGAATGCACAGTCCAGAATCTGTGTGACATTGGAAACAGCCATTTGTAGCCTATTGTCGTGTAAGTGTACTCACATGTTGGCGTGTTAGTATCTTTATATCAGTTTTGGACAAGCGATGTTTATTAAGTTGGAAACTATATTTGTCGCTCTGTCCCTGAGTGGAAGAAACTCTTGCACACAGAAATGTCATTTATATTTTCCATCGATCCAATCTCTTCCAAACTCTTGTCATCCGAGTGGGGACAAGACACTCTGATTAAAAGACATATCGATAAGGACTTTTGAAAAAAGATATAATATATGTATGGAACACTTAAGTACCTAAAATCACTCTTATTTTTCGGCAGTTTAAACAGGAATATTAAGAAATTGTAGAATTTTTTGTTTGTCTTGAACATATTGACAAGTAACATTAAAAGATATATTTAGATATAAAAGTTATTCTAAACGTGTTAAAACGTCTTACGACCTACCCAATGCAAAAGCTTCTAGCTTCAAGCGTCTTACCTCTTTAATGATATTTAGGACGAAACATTGTTTAACGCATGTGGTACACGTGAATCCACAGTCCCTGGCCACGTTATCTATTAACCGGTCCCTTTTTCATGTTTTACAAATATGTATTCGAAAAGATGATACTAACATATAAATTTCTTTGCAGGGAACGTTGGTAAAACACGGTTTATACATTCATTTCCAGAATATTAGCGTCAAGTAGTCTTAGCTATATTTTAGGAGCGTAGATAAAACATTGCTTTAAACCTGTTAAATTGTCTTACGACCTACCCAATGCAAAAGCTTCTAGCTTCAAAGCGTCTTACCTCTTTAATAATATTTGGGACGAAACATTGTTTAACGCATGTGGTACATGTGAATCCATAGTCCCTGGCCACGTTATCTATTAACCGGTAGCTTTTTCATGTTTTACAAATCTGTATTCGAAAAGATGATACTAACATATAAATTTCTTTGCAGGGAACGTTGGTAAAACACAGTTTATACAACCAATTCCAGAATATTAGCGTCAAGTAGTCTTAGCTGTATTTTTAGGAGCGTAGGTAAAACATTGTTTAAGACTGAAAGCCTCCTCAAGTTTTTATTGCTCTATCATTGTATCGTGTATAACATTGTACATTACATTTTGATATTTATTCTGGCATAGCGCGTGGTGTACACGTGAATCCATGGTTCCTGGCCGCATACCTTATCTGATATCTCCCCATATCAACATATTAAGACATTTTTTATCTCTTGCATTCTGCAGTCAAAACGTATATAAGTCCTCACCAGACGATGCCTTGTCACAGTGAACTGAACACGCTTTAGAACTGGTGTCTTGTAAACTTGCTGGTCCAACATGCAGCTCGTAGTCTTTGCAGTATTTCTGCTGGTGCCATACTCTCTGGCTCAGATCCCGGCATGGGGAGGATGCCCAAAAGTGCAGGTTAAGGAGGACTTTGTGCTCTCAAACGTAAGTCTTTTTCATTATTACCCCCGTAAAATTATCAATATACTTGACCGATTTCATTTTTTTTTCAATTAAAATTTCCTTTCAGGTTTAAAACTGAAACATTAGTGTGGACCCAATAAGAATATCTTACCACTTGAAGATTAGTCATTATCCACACAATCACATTTTTGTATTGAGTAAAATGGTGTGTGCAAGTACTTCTACACATGCACAAGGGCCTCTTTGCTTAGAACAAAATATAGCTTAATGTTTTCATGCTTTCCAAATGTGTGATGTCTACTGGCAGCTTACTGCATTATATATTTTTTCTTTTTTGTAAAGTTTTATGATTTTATGTTTCCGTTGGGAGAGACAAAAACTGTATAACTCTGCGCCCCTGAATTTAGTATCGTCTCGCACAGGCAACTTATTGTACGGTAAAACGTTTGAATGTGTTATGAAGTGACGTACGACAAGGGGGTTTTAACGATTGAGGGATCTTAGACTGGAACTGATATTATTCTTGTTTACATACTTAAACATGTATAAATTACAGTAAATCAATATACAATGTTTACAAACTCTTGAAATCTGTATTTTATATATTTTAGAGTCACTGTATCATGGATGCTAGTTAAATTGTCATATATGTGAATGGACTGAATATCACACACTGTACCATTTTTTCAGTATCTAGGTAAATGGTATGAGATCCAGAAGTTTCCCACCATCTACCAGCAGAAGGGACCAAGATGTGTACGAGCTATCTACAGCTTGAAGGATGACGGACACATCAACGTCGACAACAAGGGATACGACAAGTAAGCTGTTTGCATAAACTCATTAAAACAAATTGGCAGGAATTTTTAGGCTATATTTCAAAGTCATTTTACTAAATGACATACCCAAACTCTGACTTACAATGCATTCCATCACCCAAGTAATAGTCTCAGAGTGTTTCACAGACATAAATTTGCTTTGGCATGGAGTTAAGGAAACCAATATAAGTCAGTAGAATTGTGTAGTATTTGCTTTTGAAATTACGCTGTTTTTGCACTATTGTTTTTAAATTTTGTTATCATAAGTCTATAAGCAAAGTAACTCAAACATATGTTGTTAATTTTATTGTCAGAGATAACAACCCTGATGCCATTACTGGGGATGCTTATAACCCGGACGCCACGTTCCCTGGCAAGCTAGCCGTCCGCTTTTCAGAAAGTAAGTTATCCAATATTTAAGATGCAATGATGAATTTTTCAGGTATATCGTAAATGTACTAATATTTGCGTGTGCAAATTTTCACGTTATATTTTAGACCGTTATTTAAGTTTGATTTCACTGTTTTGAACATAATGCCTATGAAAATGAGTTAAAAATCCTTCATGGTGAGAGTGTTTTTTTTTTAGTTTGTTTTGATTTGTACGCGTTTGTGGCATCAGCGAAATGACGATACAAATGCAGCTAAATTCTATAAATGTACATGACAGCTTTAAACGTACTTAAACTTTAAACTTTTTAGATTGTCAATTTGAAGGAAAGAAATTGAGAGTAAAGTGCAATTTTTGGTAAATAATAACATTTTTACATCTAACAAGAACCTACGTGAATATTGCAACAGATCATTTGCAAAACAATGAATTTGACAGTTGTAAACTTTTTTTTTCTTAAATGCATACTTTGCTAATATACTTCTGGTATTTTTTCTACGTTGATTGCAGCCATGGACTATGGTCCTTACTGGGTACTGGACACTGACTATGTCAACTACTCCCTTGTTTTTTCCTGCAACGAGTTGCCTCTCGGTATCGCTCACTTTGAGTCCAGTTGGATTCTTGCCCGAAACAGGACTCTACCACAAGCCACTGTCGACTGACTGACCAACATGGCAAAGGGCTACGGCATCAAGGTTGATGAGTTCACCATCACGGACCAGACTAACTGTCCCGAGGCTTAGACTCTGACAAGCAAAGAATGATATATTAATTTAATTTATTACCTCTTTTTGTACTTGCTTTTTATGAAAAAATAAAATGTTGATTACATACGAGAACGTGTTTACCTAATAACAACATACCTGGCTACAGATTGAGCTTCTGGTCACTGCCTTGTTTGAAGTCTGATGCATGGTACGAGTAGTACAATACCTCCCAGTCAGGGACTTACTTAGTTTTCAAATTTCTAATTTTATTTTACATGGCTCTTATGATAAAAGTAGTATGGTTGACCGACGGCGGCAAATGAAGATCGCCCCCCCCCCCCGCGGCTCTGATTTTAAGTCAGGATACAGATAATTAAAGTGTGTGTGTCAGCACACACTTTTCTGTTTTTCTAGGAATTCTTTATTTCTTTCTTTCTTTCTTCTTTCTTTCTTTCTTTCTTTCTTTCTTTCTTTCTTTCTTTCTTTCTTTCTTTCTTTCTTTCTTTTTTTCTTTCTTTCTTTCTTTCTTTCTTTCTTTCTTTCTTTCTTTCTTTCTTTCTTTCTTTCTTTACAGGCAAATTTGTCCGACATTTCATTTGAAAAGTATAACACGTAGAAACTCCAAACTTGGCACAATTATACTTCTATAGATAAAGGCTGGCCTTTTCATAATGAGAGGTCATGCTTTTCAAAATTATGCAAATGAGGGCTAATTAAAGTTTTAAATCTTCAATATGTTATATACAGTGCATTCCACCTAACCTGAGCTCTGGGGGCCGTCTCATTAGTTGTGACCACAGTGCAGTAGGGCCAAACAGCCTATCACTGATCTCTTTGTCCTGCCACTCAACCCGGCTGCTATAGTTAGTGGTGTTTGTAAACAGGTCCACATGGGTGCTGCTGTAGACATTCATATGGGTTTTATTTTCACTTTTGTAGCGTCAAATAATTGGATTTTTTACAAAATAATCCGGCTGCAGGGACACCATTTTACCGTGGAGCTGGCCCTGCTATGTGTCTGCCACCCCACCAAACACACATGACCAGTGACAGTGAATGATTGGTATCAAATGGCCAGCTTATTCCAAAGTCCTGGCAAGTGTAACCACATCAAAATAAACCCAACCCTTTCCTCCTTAAGTTTATGTGTATTTTATTACCCCCAAGTAGATTTCACTCATAATCCACAGCCTTTATCAACATTGAAAGACATGTGGGACATTTTTACAGGGGTGTCACATCTCAATTAAACTGCAAACAAGCCATAATCCTGGTATATATTTTGCAAGATGTGACATCAAAATGACCCTTTGAAAATGTGGCATCCCTTAACTCATTCAGGACAGAAGTCTTCATTTACTGTCAGTAAAATTTGTATCAAAGGGATACACTTAGTATTCTTATCTTTTAAATGAGGGGGTTCTGATTAAAAATTTCTGACAACCATAATAGAATATAATATCTGCTCATGATTTGTGATATTCTGACCTTTTTTATTTGTTTCACACATTGTATTAGTAATGCAAATTTGAAAGAATTAGCAAAGAGCATATCCTTTGGGTTCATCACTGAATGAGTTAATTTTGTCATATAAACATTGGCTGCATTGATCGAATGGCTATGTCTGTTTGGTGATTTAATTATAAGTTAATGTTTTCTTTCTGGACACCAGTCAGTTCAGTGGCTGTTAAAGAAAACATTTTGGGCTACATTATTTATATACAATTACACAGTCCAGGAAATGCTCAAGATCCCTGCTCATGCATTCTATCATTAAAGTGTGTGTGTGTCAACACACACTTTTCTTTCTTTCTTTCTTTCTTTCTTTCTTTCTTTCTTTCTTTCTTTCTTTCTTTCTTTCTTTCTTTCTTTCTTTCTGACTGTCTGTCTGTCTTTCTCTCTCTCTCCCTCCCTCCCTCCCTCCCTTCTTTCTTTCTTTCTTTCTTTCTTTCTTTCTTTCTTTCTTTCTGAATTTGAAATTTTCAATCTTGAATATCTTAAACAGTATAATAGAGATGTCATTCCAACTTCTACCCGGGGGTTGTTGACCATTGACACCTAATCACCTAATGAATAAAAAATAAAAGTTGTAGCAATTTAAATAATGTAAAAAAAGCACCATTAGAAATTTTAAATCTTGAATAACTTCAAAGCTATAATAGGTAGAGATGCCATTCGAACTTCTACTCCTGTTTTATGGAAAAGTTGTACATTGCCATACCAATATGCTTTGAAGACACACACACTGATTTGCTATGCAGCAAATCATTTTTCCTAGTTATTAACATTTTCTCAGTGATGGCAGGACAATGGCAGACGGTCTGGCCGACTCCCTTCGGCCCCTGTTGCTGTCCCCACAACACGATAATCCAGGCTCCAAGGAGAAGTCTTTAGTAAAACTGTTTAACTCGTTTTCAAACTGTTAATATGGTTTTGTACTGTTGTTGTATCATTCTTCTTACAGACTTCAGTAGCTACTTTACTTTGTGCATGGTGTATTTCATCTGTCTTTATTATTTCGATGTACTCCTTTGAATGTACTTTTAGTTTCTCCGTTCGCGGAGGTTCAATAAAAATAATAATTGTAAAATAAGCTACCACCTCCACAAAGTCCACGTTATTCTTCAAACTATCTGTGCCTTCTCGTACCATGCATCAGGCTTCAAACATCTTTTGGCTTTTCAAAGTAAACCTCCTAAAAAGAACATTGACTCCTTTACTCCATTAATTGCTTCTGTTCGCGCCCGCCGTATCGTTCATGTCGCTACTGACAGACTGGCCTAGATTTTTCTAGTAGCAACATTTTCCAAGATCTAACTTACATTTTTCTGAAGCTTTTCAAAATTTCACAGTTCACGAAAATCGTTTCAATGGTAAATGCATCTCTGACATTGGTGGTAACGATATTGGGTTGGAGTATCTTTAGTCATCTATTAAAATCTTCTTGTACAGTTATTTTGTTAGTTTTTGCTGACATTTGTGTTAACCTGTGTGTCCTGTAAATATCGGTGTGTCACTCCATGTCAGGATGGAGATCCCACTGTATTAGTATCTTTAAGTACCATAGGGTTATTTACATAAAATAAATATGGTTAAATTACGAAAATAAAATAAAATAAAATAATAACAATAATAATAATAATAATAATAATAATAATAATAATAATAATAATAATAATAATAATAATGATGATGATGATGATGATGATGATGATGATGATGATGATGATGAAGATGATAATAATGATAATAATAAAATGAATAAAAGAAACCCGGTCAGTGATCACTATATTACTCAAAAGTGAAATGTTGTAGCCATGCAGGCTTCATATGCTTATACAATGAGGCATCGGGCTTGCGATTATGCACGCGTTTATCACACGAACAGGGATGAAGTGAATTAAAAATCATCAATTTTATATGTAAACTTAGTCATGGATTCATGACATTCTTTTGCGAAAACACACAGCAAATGAAACCAGGACCAAAAGCTTGCACTTTTCATGGGTGTACACAAGAAAGCTACGAATATAGCAGTACTCAGTGAATTAGGTGAATATCCCCTGGCACTTAAAATATATCCAAAAATGTGTAAGAATTGGTTACCAATTGTGCACATGAGACCCGATACATTGCTTTATGACTGCTTCCTTTGTAACGTTGATAACATTGAAACGGGAAAATTTAAATGGATATTGTCATTAAGATATGTATTCCAGATGTTTGGTTTCAACAGAATGTGGGAGAATGTCGGCTATAAGACTGAGGAATTTTTTTCAAAAATTTTGGACAAAAGATTAAAACGACGATTCAATATTCAGTGGGCGAAATCTATGGAAAATAACTGCGGAGAAGACAAAAAATTAAGAACTTATACAAAATTTAAAAGAAACTTTGAAATGGAGAAATATCTACTATTAATTAAGGACCGTTCATTACAGAAAAATTTCACTCGATTTAGAATAAGCGCCCATAATTTAAAGATTGAAACTGGTAGGCATAAAAGACCCCACAAGATCCCGTTAGAAGAAAGACTGTGTGACAATTGCAATGAAATAGAAGATGAGATACACTTAATAACAACCTGCAAAAATTACGATCCTGAACGTCAAAATTTATATGGCACCTTAGATGATATTTTCCCTTCCTTCTCTGATTTAAATGACACAGATAAATTTAATTTATAATGCATTTAGACGATAGTGATAAAATTGTTTCTGTGATGACTTTTTTCTCGGCCGTTGTTGACAAAAGGGGAGCATTTTAGTGTTTTTTGTTTGTTTCTTTTTTGTTTGTTTGTTTGTTTGTTTTTTGTTTGTTTGTTTGTTTGTTTTTTGTTTGTTTGTTTTTTTTGTAGATTGGCAATTCTTTACGCCTTAAGTTCCTTGTCAAGATGCAAGTTTTCACTGTGGTATTGAGTATTTGTGTTTGATGTTTTGTTTATTTGTGCTTGTATTGTGTCTCTGTATCTATAGCAAAATATTGCAAATGTAATTGTGATGCAGCTAATAAAGTTCATTTCATTTCATTTCATTTCATTTCATCCACTTTGATACACATGTTTCACCACATTCCTGCAACAATAACCGGCAGTGAAAGTCATTAATGTCAGCACTCTCAACAATATGAAACAAATGGAAACGTTAAAAGAAATGTAACAAATTCGGTCACTTACCGAAATGTTTGAACACAATAACTAATGATCAATATCGTTGAGGGTTATCACGAAAAGTACACATAAAGCTGACAATAACTATCACAGCAAAGATAAAAGTGATCACAATAGCAGCAGCAACAACAACAAGTATATAATAAATAAGGCTACCGCCACCGCTAGTATATATCATTATCAAAAATCCACGGTTTTATAAAACACATGTTAGGTAATTTAAATATGTGTATGAATACCTCTGCCCTCCAAGATTCTGTCACGTATTTAAGATAGTAATTGCTTGGTCGAATGTGAGTTTGTTTTTAAATTAATCACTGCTTGGTTCTCTGGACAAACTTTTCCCTGTCAAATTCACTTTTCTTTTGATCAGAGAAACCTTAAAAGTCCCTTGTGCATGCCACATCGGTAAAATATATAAATGAATGAATGATTGAATGAATGAATAAATGAATGAATGAATGAAGGAAAGAACGAACGAACAAACAAGCAAGCAAGCAAACAAACAAGCAAGCAAAAAACAAAAAACAAAACAAAAAAAACAAACAAACAAACAAACAAATAAATAAATAAACATGCTGTTCGACACGAAAGTCGCGTGTGCTATCAGAGTTAGCTTTTCTTATGACACGTTGAAGCAAATGTGCAATGAATGTGTATAAGTGTAACCGTGCAGTGGTGTCATCTACAGGCTTCTCTCCGTGGAGCCATTTGATAAAAGCATGTAAGAGCTTTGGTCATAATGCAATACAAAGGTAAACCAGGTTGTGTTGACCGGTGATAACAAGTATTAAATTATGTTATTTTGATTTGTTTTTAAGTATTAATTAACTGTTCAAGACCTAGAAAGAATAAAGTAAATGATCACAAAAGATTTTGAGTATGTGATGTCCATGTCTGATTGTTCCCGGGTTACCATGAGTCCCTGTGTCACGTAGCTTCTTACCCGGTAACTATGAATCTATGTGTCAAATAATGTTATACCTAAATATATTCATACATTTTACTCTGGATGCAAAGATTATTTTCAATTCGCGTTCCTAAATTGGAAAAAATATCAGCATTTTTAAAAGTTTGCTTGGACTACTTTGCATGCCAACAAGTCCCCGAAATACGATGTGCGCCAAACAGGTGATAACTGACAGGCCAAAAGGTCCCAAGGTTGGCAGGTGTAAAGAGCACAGATGGGCAAAGCTACATATGACATTAGTTCCACTTAGCCCTTTCCCCCTTGAATTAAGACTGAGTCAAAAGCTTTCCTCGGCATGGGTTGGGTACTAATTGCCCAAGTGCCAAACCCATGCCGAGGAAAGCTGTTGACCTGGGTCATGTTGTCTTGACAGGTCTCATCTTCAATTCTCAAATTGTTTTTCATTGCTGTTGAAATCAGTTGAAAACGCTGAAGCAGACGACATTTGACCACCAGCCGGTTTTGCCCGGTTTAAGGGGGAAAGGGTTAATGTCACCAGTGGCTGCACCATGACTCCCAACATCATAGTCTTTTGTCTGCATGATATTTCTCTATGGTAAGTTGATAAATGCGCACAAATTGAGACGTAATGACCATAGAAAAATCCTTAGATGTATTCCCACTTTGACCTTAAAAAAGTACGTCCAGGTCTTACTGTGCAACATAAAACCTCTACGTATGATAGACATTTGTAGTATCTTTGGTATAATAAACTTTATTCTTTCTGATCATATTAAATTTAATGTCTTTCAACACCTTTGTTCCGTATTTTTCGTAATATCGTAGTTAGTGCCCCCGAATTTCAACCCATTTTGGCGTTTTGCTCGATTGACATCCTTACCAGGTTTCTCGATGTTTCATGAAAAACATTTCGAAGAAACAAAATTCTCAATACTTTCACATTTTGACCTAAATATTGCATAATAGAAGAGGTGGACCGACAATATCGAACTCTACCTAGATTTTCATACACTTGAGAAATCGTGAAAGTTGAATGGGGCTATCTTGAAAAATGTGGACTTTTTATTCTCACAAACAAAAGTTTCTGGACAGATGGGCATGATTGATCGCATAAATTCTTCGACCAGAGCTAACAAAGGGAGCAAAACTGCACGTGCATTATAGTTGTAAAATTACACAGCATTCGGAGAAATCTGCTCACAAATGGGGGTGCTGTGAACAAAACTGCTATGGTTTTCCAATGTCCGGCATCACTACGCACAGAGATATCACTGGTCGGACATCAGCCTGCAACACATGGACGCTTCAAGACTAAATGACTGCATAATGACATTTGTGATCAGAGTGCTTGTTGGCTCAACCTATGGCCATGTGCTTCTGCTATCGTTTTTCCTAAGTACACTCAAATCTAAGAGTAATGAAGTAAAATTCTGAACATCTTGGCACGCAATAATATCCTTTGAGGGAGCATGAGGCAAATATTTCAAATCTGATTAAAAGTTTCACTTTGTGACATAAAAGTTACATCCTAATTCAGATTTAAATAGACAAATACTTCCCATGGGTTCAATAAAATTCTAACCTTTGTTCTAACCTAAAATTCTAATCTTAAACAAGCCCTTAAAGGTATAAACAGAATTTAGCCTTTCATAGTTAGAAGAAAAAATGAAAATCAATTAACGAACGAACGAACGAATAAATAGATAGATAGATAGATTGATAAATAAATAAATAAATAAATAAATAAATAAATAAATAAATAAATAAATAAATAAATAAATAAATAAATAAACAAATAAAGAACACAGACACATAAAACCAGTGAGGTTGTTTTTTTTCAGAAAGTGATCCATGGATTGTGAGCAACAGTTTAGAATTTTTATACAACCTTTAAGAACCCTTTGATACGTGTGCAAAATAATTACCTTTTCACATCCTTGTTTTAAATTTAAATGTTTACTGGACAGTTAGGTCACAGAGTACACATTGTAGTAAAAATTGACAAAGCTTTGGATCAAGGACCTTTAAAAAATGTACGTTCCTTTTACATGATTGTAGTAGTATTTTTTAACCAAGGAGTCTGATTTGGTATATAGCACCCCAATATGTGCTTTCGGTTATTCCCAGCCTGTATATAATTCTGCAAAATCAATGTCAATTTGTATATAGCATGTAAAACATTTCACATTGGAGCATGTCGCAGTCCCAGTTCTTGTATCTCCAAACAAGACATGGTCAGTCATAATAGATTGGATCACCTAACCGCTGAACATTCTCTAATGTTATTTGAAGTATGGGAAGAAAAACTCATTTGTTAGTTAATGCAATTGGTAAAGGTCTTTTGTTGCCCAGAAAGGTAAATTAAATGTCCCGTTCAAAATGATGAACTCTGAGCCCAAGAATTATTCTTTTCAAAGTGCTGTCAAGATGGCAGAATATGCCTTAAAATAATGGTAACATCAGGATTATTGTCGCTGAATGTATTTGAATATTAATGTGGTTAGGTTGGATGGAAAAAGCATTGATGAGTGATCTTCTTGTGTTGACCTGGTGCTCCCTGTTCATTTACGAGGATTTATAGCACAACTTCATTTTCTTCAGTTAAATGAAGGTGAAAAGAAGTTTTTCTGATAATGTGCCATGCTCAGTGGGTGCTGGCAACAGTGTTCCCTATTCGGATTGTACAATTTTGAAGCAGTTAATAGACCAATCGTAAAACTGATAAAACCACTGCCTGATATTAACGGTTTAACTCTTAGTTAGTCGTTAATTTTCACATTCATGATAACTTACTTGCACATTTATGGTTATGACACATTTTGTTTCTCACAGGAATTTGCTTTTTTTAATTGAGTTTGGTTAAATTCTTTGTTGAATTTATATTTTAAGAAAACGGAAAATACAGGCTAAAATAATCCAAAGTTGATAAGCACGAATTTGAAATAAATTACAACAATCTGTGATATGTGGTTTTATTAAAGGTGAATTACCATTCTTTGTGTCCCAGTGTTCATTGAGTCTCTAAGTTTTAAAAGGAGGTTAATATTGAACCAAAAGAAACTCTTTTGAATGTTGAGCCTCCAATCGTTGGATTCTGGTTGTAGGCCTATTTGTGAAGTTTCAGATTTATATCTTGGTGTTTTTTTTTGTAGGTTTACAGCTATCTGATACAGTTAGAGTATTTGTGGGGAGTGGTTTACTATGCGATTATTATATACTTTGGGGGGTCATTTACAGCAACATTATAATGTGCTTTGGGAGTGGTTCACTGTGCTATTATGATATGATTTAGGTATGGTTGCGGCGGTGGTGGTGGTGGTGGTGGTGGTGTGTGGGGGGGGGGGGGGGGAGGGTCAGTGCCATGAATAAGAAACATGTTCTGAGTAGTTACCCGCTGAAGACCTTTTAATTTATTTGGGCTAATACAGCCTATGTAAAAATTGTACAGAAGGACGTGCGCAATATGGACAATAGTACTCTCATATGTTTATAGGTTAGACTGGGACAGGTTAGCTTATGGAGGATAAAAAGTTTGGACTACGGAATAGGGTAATGACTACTAGGAAGTGGTTCTGGACAAAAGGACACAAATACAATAAATACACGTGCACTTGTCACACGAATTAAAAACATTGGCATCCGTATATATTTAATGGCACATTCTGAAAATATCTTATTAAAGGCAGTGATCCCCCAACCACATTTGAGAGTGTTTTATGGTGCTATTAATTTTACGATATGCTTTTGGAGTGCTTCACTGAAAGCCGTGCACTGTGCTATTGCTCTACACTTTGGGAGTTATTTACTGTGCTATTGCTATACACTTTGGGAGTTATTTACTGTGCTATTACGATATACTTTGGGAGTTATTTACTGTGCTATTACGATATACTTTGGGAGTTATTTACTGTGCTATTACGATATACTTAGGGAGTGGATTACTGCCATTTACGATATACTTTGGGAGTTATTTACTGTGCTATTACGATATACTTTGGGAGTTATTTACTGTACTGTTACGATATACTTTGGGAGTGGCTTACTGTACCATTATGATATACTTTGGGAGTGATTTACTGTGCTATTACTAAATACTTATGCGATACTTTGAGCGGTATACTGTGCTGTTATGAGATGCTTAGGGAGTCGTTTACAGGGGTATTATGATGTACTTTGGGAGTGGTTTACAGGGCTACTATGTCTTGGGGTGGATTACTGGTTACTATAATATGCATTCAGGGTAGATTACTGTGCTTAATTACATGTCCTAGGCGTGTTTTACTCTGCTATTACGGTATGCTTTCGGAGTGATATACTAAATACACGAGGGTAAGAATGAACAACAATGTGCAGATTGTGAACAAAATAATGTTCTCTCAGACACTGACACATTGAGTACATTCTCAGTATTTTTTTTTTTTTATCAAATTTCATTTCAATCAAAAGTAGTTGCCGATGATTGAAAGTTTTGAAAACATCACCTTTTTAGTTTCGATGTCTTCTTTATCCCGACCTTAAAAAGCTTTAAATCTAGAAGAGATCTTTCATGACATAATACCCTCAGTAAACTGCTTACCATATCAAGCTCTGCGCACCCGACGGTAGACTCAGCACATACGCTCCTCTAACTTTATTCCACCTTATCTCATTACTTCCATTATAATCATAAATCTGAGTCATAGGTATTGCACGTTTACTGTTTTTTTCAGGAGCAAAATGTGTTGTAACAACAAATTATTAATCTGTGTATAATCTCAAAACTTAAGAAAGATTGAAAGATTAAACTGCTGAAAATTTTAAAATCATGATGTTTGAGTCTACTATTTTGCTCATGATTTTATATTTGGTTCATGAGAAGTGCTTTTCAGTTCTCTGGCAAAACGTACAGAACATTTACAGTAAGTCAGTAATCCTCTTCACCATATGGGCATTGAGATTGGGGACACCTCTGTCTGTATAACAAGACATGGCTTGCCTAATCTTACGGAGCCTAAATCCTATTATCTACGTGTCACTCATATAATGCATCAACAAAACAGACTAATAGTTGAATGGCTTCGATAGACGTAAAGTTGTTTCCCAATTCTCATGTGGACAAATTAAGAAAATAGGATTTTTACGCACCTGCACTTAGGCACATCGAAGCCAAACTAAGACCACCATATATGACTGTGCTCGAATAGAGGCGGAGAGGGGGCGGTTGCAGAAAGAAAGTAAACGACTCATCAGTTAGAAAAAAAACATAAATGCGTTACATGACACCGAACTCTGTTTTCTCCTTGGTAATACTGGTCAGAGACAAAGTGGATTATTTCGGTACAAAGCATGCGGTTTTAGCGTAAGACAAAAATAAGTATCCTTTGCTGCAATAAGCTACGAATTTAAAGAGAAACGGTATTTTTGGTTTGTCAGCTTAAGTTTTAACTTCATCTGTGACTGATAACGAGCACGTACCCTGTCCAATAGACTTTATGCCGGAGTGCAAATATGGAAACAAGGTAGCAAACAAACTCAAATATTAAATACCAAACCAACCAACCAACCAACCAACAAACCAACCAACCAACCAACCAACCAACCAACCAACCAACCAACCAACCGAATGAATAAATATATAAACAAACAAACAAACAAACAAACAAACAAACAAACAAACAAACAAACAAACAAACAAACAAACAAACAAACAAACAAATAACTAAATAAAGGGCCTGTGGCTCATATATTGAAAAATACAAAAATAAATTATATTATATTTATATATATTTACGAGTCATGCCCATCTTGGGCACAGCCTGAGTAAGCAGAAATGGCTCTATATGAACACTGGAATGATGCAACCGTCATTTATAATTCTCCGTGCCAGTGCCTCATTTCATTTTATTCAGTGAGCCTGGAGAAGAACTTACCGTTTACCTGTTGATCAATTAAGGTCTAGAGAGCCCAAGAAGTTTCCCTATGCAATTTCAAAGCAATTGGCTTGGCGATTTGGGAGAATATTTTGTTAACGTTTTTTTGCAAAAGATTAAAAAAAACAAAAAAACAAAACAAATTCATAAAATCCTCCACAAAATACTGAAAGTTGAGTTTGATCCTTCCACAAGTTACATTTCCAGAAAATCTTCCACCAAGAATATAGGTCATGGTTTCACGGTTTTGCAGATGTTAAAATAGCTTTAACACACAAAAATATGTTAAAAAAAAAAAAAAAAAAAAAAAAAAAAAAAAAAAATCCGGCACCACCGGGTATATAAGTTAAGGTGCAGGGGCCAGCAGAAGTAACGCTATGGAACTTTGAAGCGATCAGATAAACTGTTTTAGAGAAGATGAATTTTGAAGACATTTCCCTCCCCCTCCCCCCCCAAGAAAAATAATAAAAACTCTAAAAATCAATGGGGAGTGCCCATTTGAATAAAATTTGCAAAGAGCCAACCCGAGGTAGATCCCAACAAGTTTGCATTGAATCCGGTTGACGGTTAGGGAGAGATAAAAATGGGACCTACCATTGGCATGCCAAGTCACTGTAATCAATGGGAACGTCTGCATTAACCAGTGAGTACTCTCTGTCCCTATGCAATTCTAAGCTATTTGCTCAGCGGTTTTGGAGACGATTTAAAAAAGTTATTGGCAAAAAATGAACAAAAAATTCATAAAAATTACTCGAGTATGACCATTTGGTTACAGATACATGCATGATGCTCGTTTTAAAAACTTTCAGAACGCATAAGCAATCAGCAAATGAAGATCGTTTTCATTATATTACGCAGCCGGGTTTACCAAACGAACCAGGCGTCTGTTGATGTCGTTGAAATACCACCATATGCTAAAAAACTGTTATAGTTATGCACAGAAAAGCGAATGAATGGGGCATGGGTGTTGCTAAACAGATTGCGTCTGCCCACTCTCGAAAAACCACATAGCTGGATGGTTGGTGCTGAAGGTTGCTGGTTCGAGACCTGGCTGTTCTGTGGTCAAAAACAAAAATGAGAACACGTGTAGTGCATGCTCTGTCTGTCTTTTTGCAGTTTTGGAGCCTGATAGATATGGTTCTCAGATGATCAAGTGTGGCAGTGGCCCATGCCTTTAGATACCAGTCCAATAAGAGACCACTTGTCTGAAAGAACCATGGCTTCAGGATACACAGTAATTTGCAAAGATTGAGATTATATCAAACAGGTGACAGGCACTTCAAAGCCAGTTATCTCTGCAACAGTCTACTCGCATTAGTTTCAATATTAAAAATATAACTTAAAAATGTTAATGTAAGTTAAATAAAGTAAGAAATATCATGATATGTCTAGAAACCCCAATTAAGGATTTGTTATTGGAGCCACCTGACAATAATTATGTCAGAAGACATATCACATCTGTATAAAGTATGTTTGATACAGGTAAACATAAATATAAAATATGAGTCATGCTGGTGTCTGATCATCAATCATGATTGGTCTGTTGATACACACATACCTATTTTGAATGGTAAATATTTCAGAATATTGGTGAAAATCCTCAGTATTAAAAACACCTAAAGAATTGATTGAAGTAGTATCGTCTGCGTATAATGTAGACGCAAATTTAGGAGAAGCTGCAATTAAATCATTGATGTATATTATGAATAAAAGTGATCCAAGACTTGAACTTTGTGGTGCGCCAGTTTGAATAAGTAACGTTAAAGAGCAAATATCATCAAACTGAACATATCGTAATATGTCTGTTAAATAACTTTGAACCAAGCTAATGCAATACTATTGACTGCATGATAATACAATTTGTGAAGAAGAGTACCATGATCCGAAGTTTCAAAAGCCTTTGAAAAATCCAAATAAACAGTCACTGGTAATTCGCCCGAGTCAAGTATTTCAAAGATTGTATCCATACATTCCCAAGTAGCTGTCTCCATGGAATTTAATTTCTTAACTCTTTCAGCGCCAAATTTTGGACTGAGTCAGCAGCTTTTCTCAGCGCGCATTGGGCGCAATGGGTCCAATGCGCCCAGCGAAAAGCTGTTGACCTGGGATATTCTCTCTGGAACTATAGGCATACTGGTACTTGAATAAAAGGTCTTTTTGCGTGGAAATCGAATCTGGGATCCTAATGATAATTGAGACTGTTTGACTTAAGTAGATCGACTGTAGTCGTGATTGGCACTGAAAGAGTTAAAACCAAGGAGAGATATTAGTCTATAGCTGTTGAATGATTTTTTTAAACAGGTAAAACTTAAGCGATCTTTGATTTGTCTGGGAAAATTTCTGTGTGTAAGGACTGATTATTAATCAAAGCAGGTAAAACTTCAACGATCTTTAGTTTTGTCTGGGAAAATTCCTGTGCGTAAAGACTGATTAACAATCAAAACAAAGGAATGGGATATAATTGCTTTGATACTTTTAAGTAATTTCAGAAATACCATTGTGCCCAGCACTAGATTTATGTTTGAAATTATCGATAATAATTGTGATATTTTTGGACATTGGCGAAAAGGAGGAAGAATAATTGGTTGTTAAGGTAAGTAGAGAAAGGAGGAAGATGTATAGAGTCAATGGTAGCGGCCTGACTAGGCCCAATATTTGTGAAGAAGGTGTTTAAAAATTCTCCGCGTTGTCCCCTTTACTAAAAATTTTTGTACTGTTGATTTTTTAAAAAGGAATTTCTATTTTATTTTCCTAAAGGTTGATCGTATAATATCTTACATTTTCTTGGTATCCTTTTTGAGAAAACTGATGGTAAGAATAGTTTTGCTTCAATTCCCTAACATTTCTATCAAGAATATAAGTGTAAGTTCTGAGGTTTACCTTTAACGTGTTGCACTCTGTGGTATCTTGATTGAAACATTTTAATTGTTTAGAAAGATTAGCTCGAAAATAAGACTTGGGATATGATTAAAGTCAGAATTAATACTTCTGACGATATCTGTGTTACATGTATTTAATTTACGAATAAAATTGTGTATGTATGTATGTATGTATGTATGTATGTATGTATGTATGTATGTGTGTGTATGTATGCATGTATGTACATGCATAGCTGCAAAAGTAATGAGAATATATTGTTACTATCAAATATGGCCTAAGGTATACAATAAAAATTTAGATTCTTAGAATATTTTAATCACAGCATATTAAACTTCAAAAACGGAGCCAGCGATGTGTCTGAGTGCCTCAGTTCTTCCAAGATCGGGAGTAAGGGTGTATACTTGCCCATGTTTTGATATTGCTCGAGAAAGCGAGCTTTTCATATTTGTAAACTGAGAACCTCCCAGTGGAACAATCTTAAAGTAGTTGATATCTTTTTGCACTTGAACTTTTATATAAGTCTCAATCTTTCCTTAAAACATCTGACAATAAAAGTTAAGTAATAGCCCTGGTACGCTGGGCCTCTTACCGCGGTTATCATTCCCGGTAATCCTTCTTCAAAGGCCCTCAAAGGACCCGAAAGGCTTTTGATTACAGAAACGGAACAAAAAAAAAAAAAAAAAAAAAAAAAAAAAGAGAGAGAGAGTATGGTACTTTTGTGCCGAAAACGAGAAAACGCTAACACGAAAACACGAAAATGCGAGTGCGAAAACACGACATATTTTCTGTCGTGTTGTCGCGGTTGTGTTTTCGCATTTTCGCCTTCGTGTTTTCTTGTTTTCGCTGTTCTGTTTTCTTATTTTCTTGTTTTCGCCTTCGCATTTTTGTTTGAGACTTCACTTGGCGGTTTGTATAAAATGTGCGTCCTGGCATGCGGACTGCGTCCAGACTATTATCAAGTCAGCTACACAGAAGGATTTTAGGTCAATTTTGTTTGAGCAGAGTCACCTGCAGCTTCGATCTGGTGTCCTGTATAGCGGGCATTTTTAGTGAAGAACCAATCGGATGGCTCAAAGTACCTGCCTTGTCAGAATGTTAAAACCACGTTTCCAGAGCTTTGGCCTTTTCCATTCTGAATGGATGCAAATTGAGTTCAAGTTTTGACAATTCACATATCTTGCAGAAGTCCCAGTTCACACGACCAGTCCATACGTAGGGCCGTTTTGATTGGGTCATGCTTGTACCATCAATAAATGATGGCGTGCTCAAAAACGGTTTATTTTCATTTGAATATTCCACTGCAACTGGTCATACTGTGGTCATCGCCTTTAATGCCAGCCTAACGTTATGAATTATCCACCATTGGACACCAGATTTATGGGGTTGGGGTGGCCCGATCGCTTGGTAAGGTAATGTTAGGCAGGCCTGGTCATATTCCTTGTGAAATAAGGGGGGGGGGGGGGTGCTTGGCCGATATGCTATTGAAATTACTTTATTACCTATTAAAGTCCTGTTACCTCTATTGCTACCAAGGGGAACGTCAGGGCAAGCTATAAATGAAAATTTGGTCAGGTTCCATTGAATAAATAGAGTTTGATCATGATTTCAAATGATGACATCTGTCACGTGTTCAAGGGCACAAACAGCACGGATATACAAATATCCCATGTGTCATGGATTACACAAAACATGACAATGTGGCCATTTGTACTATTGGGTTTATTTCTCATGAAGTAACTTACAGTATACGTACTTACATCCCACCGAGAGCTCATAAAGGTAAATGTACATTGCCCTGTTTGCAAAATGTCTGTATCATCCTGGGGGTACGTCGTGCGTGGGGTCAGGAGTCACTCCACTGCAGCTGTGTGAAATGGGGGCTTAAATTGATCTTTGGTACCCACTACAATATCTATGTCTGGGTGTCAATTTTGTTTTTCCAAGAATTCTTTTTTCCTTCTTTCTTTCTTTCTTTCTTTCTTTCTTTCTTTCTTTCTTTCTTTCTTTCTTTCTTTCTTTCTTTCTTTCTTTCTTTCTTTCTTTCTTTCTTTCTTTCTTTCTTTCTTTCTCTCTCTCTCTTTCTTTCTTTCTTTCTTTCTTTCTTTCTTTCTTTCTTTCTCTCTCTCTCTCTCTTTCTCTCTCTCTCTTTCTTTCTTTCTTTCGCTCTCGCTCTCTCTCTCTCTATCTTTCTTTCTTTCTTTCTTTCTTTCTTTCTTTCTTTCTTTACACCAATTTCTCTTTCTTTCTTTCTTTCTTTCTTTCTTTCTTTCTTTCTTTCTTTCTTTCTTTCTTTCTTTCTTTCTTCTTTACAACCAAATTTGTCCGGAGTTTTTTCTCAGACACTATTATTCCGAAAACTACAAAACTTGCAATGTTGACTGACCTACCAGTGAAATTCTGCACCTGGTTTGGAACAGTCATGATGTTTAAAATTATGCAAATTAGGGGCCATTGAAATTGTATAAGCCCCATATCTTCCAAACTATTGCAGATAGACACAAAATTTCAATGTGTATGTACAGGTTTGTGACACCTGCTAATATAATGGACAGAAAACGAAAGTTGTATAATTGCAAATTATGCTAACTAGGGACATTGAAAAGTTTCAAAGTTGAATATCTTCAAAACTATTATAGATAGAAATGCCATTCCAACATCAATTAATGGATCTGTGGCAAAGTGCATCCAATGAACCATGAATCAAGGTTGTATGATTCTGATTCATACAAATTAGGTGAATGCACAAAATTTATATCTTCAATAGCTTCAAAACTATTATAGATAGAAGTGCCATTCTAACTTCAAATTATATTGTGTGACATAGCTGCATCCAGTGAACCATAAACCAAAGTTGCAGGATTCTAATTTATGCATATCAGGTGAATACCCAAAATTTAAATCTTAAATAGCACCAAAACCATTATGGATAGAGGTGCCATTTCAACTTTATTCTTTATGTTTGTGACAAAAATGCATCCAATGAACCATAAAGCAAAGTTGCCGGATCTTATTTAATGCAAATAAGGTGAATACACAAAATTTAAATCTTGAATAATTTCAAAACTATAAAACATAAACCATTCCAATTTCCATTTGTTGGTTTGTGACATAACCGCATCCAATGAACCATGCACCAAAGTTGTAGGCTTTTAATTTATACGCAAATTTTGCAAATACACAAAATTAAAATCTTGAATAGCTTCAAAACTACTGTGGCAAGTGGTGTCATTCAAACTTCAGTTAATTAGTTTGTGACATTGTCATATCCACTGAACCAAGAACCAAAGTTTTAGCATTTAATATAAACAAAGTAAGCTGGTATACAAAATTGACATCGTGTTGAACAATGTCATAGTGTAGCATTTCAAACTGATCTTATTTTCAAGGCACCCAGACAGATTTGTTGTGCAGCAAATCTTCTTTTCTACTTGTCTTTCTTTATTGCTTACTTTCGGCATATTAATTTCAGCGATACGCAGTATGCATATTAATTTCCCACCACAAAGCACGGGTTTGACGCCTGCAATCACGGGGAACGTGCGGGTCACATCTCTGTCACAGACGGGGCCATATGCTCATTTCTTACAAACTTAGCGTTTTTTTTTTTTTTTTTGAGAAACATAAGTTCACAAATGCCAAACTGTAATTCATCTAGTACTTCCCCAGCCATAGATAAGAAAAAAAAATCCCATCTGCCTTTAATAAGTATTCTTTATTTCCAAAGTATAATAATATCCAGCTTGTCCACACAGGTACCGACCCGTATCTCGCCAAGCAAGACCATGCAAATAGGTATGCACTTGTGACAGCAATACGCAGTATGCATATTAATTCCCCCCCCCCCCCCCCCCACAAAGCACGGGTTTGACGCCTGGCGATCACGGGGGACGTGCGGCTCGCATCATTGTCACAGACAGGCCATATATGCTCATTTCTCGCAATATTAGCATTTTTTGAGAAATTTAAGTTCACACGTGCCAAACTGGTATTCTTCTAGTACTTCCCGAGCCATATATAAGAAAAATCTCCATATGTCTTTAATAAGAATTATGTTTTTCCAAAATATTAGTAATATCCCGCTTGTCCCCACAGGTACAGACCCGTATCTCGCCATATCTCACCAAGCGAGACTAGTCAATCAGGTATGCAGTTTGGGCGTTAACTTAATATGCATATCTCCTGTTTAATATGCAAGTCTCGTTTTGAACACTGTGAGTGTTGGGAACAGCTGTGTGGGATTGGTCACTGCATCCAGGCGGGGCTTGTTCGCGACGTCACGGTATCACCCATAATTTCTTTGAGGGATCTGCTGCACATAGGCTAACCACTTAGATCCCCTATTGGATCCAAACCCAATACTTTCTGAATTTATGATGTTTACAAATTTCACTTCAGGTGATTACTTTCCACTTGACCGTTCACCTTTGTGAGTGTAGCTTGCAGCCCTTTATTCTCAGGGAGGGACTAGGGTGTATGTGCTCATTGCTAATCAACAAATCGGCATCTGTGTTATAAGATCCCCCCTCTAATTCCCTTTCCATTTGAAAAAAATCCTTTGGATGTCCATACTTGATCCATGGACATACAAACAGAAGCTAACCATATCTTCACAAGTTTTCTTCTGGGCGTTTTTCACCCCTCCTGTCCCTCAGTCTCAAGCCATTCTTGAAGTCCTCTGTGCTACACCTATTAACGAGCCTCTCGGTACCAAGCTTTCCACAAGCCAGTTCGAACAATTTGTCGTGTTAAATTCTAGTTTGGGCTGATCAAATCTCTCCACTAGAGTCTGTCACAATTCACAGTTAGGTTTCATCAGACTGGTCTGAAGTATATCTATGCTATGCTCAGAAATCCGGACACTTTGTGAAGACCTGTCATCAGGCTCGTTTGAATCGCCCGTCATTTTTTGAGATGATGCACCAGATAAGCCACGTTACCTTACAACAGGCCGTGGCGCTTGACTGGATTTTGTTTCACGATAAACACAGGATGGCCCGTGCTCTGGCAAATACTGTTATATGTCTTTCCCATTTTTAGTGTTTTATGACTGTCAAGAAATGGGACTATGAACTGAGAATACCACACAGTACTTGTACTCTCTTACATTTTAACTGCGGACATCCATATGTTGACCACATAGACTCCGGGCATACAGGTCTGCTGTAAATGACCCTGATGAAGAACCCTTTCATACTGTGAAGAACCCTTTCATACTGTACATAGTTGTAATATATTATGCAAAATAAAGTCAGTTGTCTACAGTAGCCTTCACAGCCAAGACGGATATTTGAGTGCTCTTCCAGGCTTGACATCTTACACGAACCTACCTACCTGTATGTGTCTTTCCACATCTCTACATTGACACAACACTCTTATCAGAGTATAAGTAACATTATGAGCTCACCAAAAGAACTCTGGAAATGGGTTCGATAATACCTTAGCAGACTGTAATTTAGTCATTTCTTAGAATCGTCTTGCAAGATAGGTATCACCCTGGGTTTGACCCTATTCTATACGCCCTTCTAAGTGGACTGAAAATAAGTAAGTGGTCTTAAAGATAAATGTACGTCTCTTATCTTTCACAATCAGTGGTGGAACACCATAGTGAGACGTATGTGTGAAAATGGGCTTTTCTTCTCACGGTAACATGATATGTCCGCATAATTTACTGGCTTTTCAGCTCAACATCTGTTGACTGCGCATTGTTATATAGTTTTAAAAGCATCATCGAAAATTTAGATAAATGACACGTTGCGTATTTTTTTATTCAAAATGCAAAAGTCTTTTAATGCACAGGAACTAGACCTTTTGTGAACCTGATCATGAGCCACGGAGGGCGTAAACGACGTTTTGCTTCCATTTTGTGACATGGCGACAATGTAAATTATTTACATTTTCTAAACACACGTATATGATTCTGTGGCTAGTTCCATCAAGCAGAGACAAGATAAAAATAATAACAATCTGTACGCTGGGATGAGACAGTTTTGGAAAATTCAAATGCGCAATATTCTTTTTTTTTGCGTCTGATAAATGCTCTCAAGGGTGGACAAATTGTCTGAATGGCCTGCCTTGATGGTACACAAACACATAAAGAATATGAAATATGGAAGGTGTATGACGGACAGTTGTAAAATATATATGTACAGTCCTTTCAAGAGATCTAGTAGCAACCATTTAGTTTGTTTGCTGCAAAATAAAATATTTGTTCCGGCGATACACCATTATCTATACTTTATGAGTGGATCTATAAACAAATTGAAAAGTGCTGGCACAACTACAAAGAAACTACCATAGCATAACAACACGGGAAAAACATATTAGAAATACATAACCATTAACAAGCTTAAAAACCACACAGGTCCCCAGCAGCCCTAAAAGCCCTGGAAAAGGCTGGTTCACATTTTAGTCTTTCTTTCCTTAGTACTAAAAAAGGTACTCTGTGAATCGTTACTGTGGGTAAGTTTGTGCAAAGCCGGTTTCAGTTTCATAGGATCGGTCTAAACTTGTTGGGGTACAAAATGAAACGTGTGAGTCAAAAGCGGTTTGAACACTCTTAATAGGATGTGAAGTTGGCACATGCGCACTTTTTGTATTCTGGATCTTTTAACATTGTGTCCTTGCCACTTAATCCACCGAACTGAGTGATGACCACACATGAACACTCACTTTAGTCTTTGCATGTACACTTTATCTCAGAAACATCAAGCTTTGGTTCCAGAAAATACACTGTAGTCAATCACTGGTCTGACTCATTAAAAATACAACAAAGGGTTTTTCATTGATTTTAACCAGTCTCCAATGTGCAGTTGAACATATTTTTATTATTATCGAGCAATCGCCATGAGGGCACCCATTTACTGTGCTTACTCTTGCCTGCCAAGCCCAGCAAAACCTGTCAGACCCCTCTGCAGCCTGTCATCGCAGTGTATGCTTTATATATCGTTCATGCAACTGGTATCGTGCACATAACACTGGTCCATCTGACCGAGACTTTTTGTCACTAAAATAACACCCTGTTATATTCCTATCTGTGATCCTATCCAAGCAATTTACCAACCGTAATATAATATGCAAAGTTGAATGTTAGCACTTGAGCCACAGTATGTAAAGCCCTGGTTTCGATGATTGTGAGTTCAGGTGTATTTAAACAGATAAAACAGCATAAAATATCCCGACTTTTTCATTTTGGTGGGTGGGTGGCTTGCTGAAAGCTGTTATTTTGGTGTGTTGTGCGTCTGATGAGTACAGTGATTTGGATTGGATTTACAGAATCAAATCAGCCGCCTACTTTTCTTTCGTGGCATTGAGATTCTGTGAAATAAAGCTATCCAAAGGCAACCACTCTGTCAGTGTAAATACATATTGTAGGATGTATTTTGTTCTCCAAAACTGTGTCATTATTGGGTAATTTTCTACAATGCAAGCCGTTACCGGTATAAATGTAACTCATTTCAATGATGGAATCAAGTCAGTACATCTTAAAATTCGACTGAAGCAGATACTTTTATCGCACACAGAACCAGGATTTACCTCACTCAACAATTATATATATATATATATATATATATATATATATATATATATATATATATATATATATATGTGTGTGTATATATATGCATATATATATATATATATATATATATATATATATATATATATATATATATATATATATATATATATATGTGTGTGTGTGTGTGTGTGTAATTTCTGTGGATGAGGTTTCCCTTTCCACTCTGAGGAAGACTTGTTAGATTTCCGTATTTGATTTTGCGAAGAAAATCACAATTTTTTATGTCTTCTCCTGTATGCTGAATTGTGAACAGAATGACAAAATGCTGATGAATGACAATGGTTTCCAGTGTCTCGATATTCATTTTGACGCATTCACAGCCTTAAAGCCTCCCATCTTCCACCATTACAAGGTCCTTGTCCGCACATACTGTTTTGTAGAGTGACGAATATGGAACTTGAGAGCTTTCCTGCAACTGGTCAAATAATTTGGCACGTGCGTCTGAAAATACTCGGCATGCTGAATCAAAGATTGCTGCATGAACAAACAACAGCAAACAGTGATGTGCCAATTGACTACAAGCCTAATCTTCTCGATGAAAACTTGTCGTTGGTAGCCAGAGTATGCACCTTTGTGTGATTCTTGGAACACCAATATAGCACACAATTATAGCATTAATTTTGGTCTACAAACTCAGGTATCATGTTTTGTAGAAAGAAACGCATCCATTTAATGATTTCTTGGAGTCAAACAGTTCTGTCTCAAGCAATTAAATGGGCAGGATACGAAATTGCACATATGTTTTTCCTTGGCACTGCCAGCAACACAACAGAAAGCTTAGCGAGGCCCTTCTCAATTTCAACTTGATTTACATCTCTGGTAATACTGGGTATCTCCTGGTATATATATATATATATATATATATATATATATATATATATATATATATATATATATATATATATATATATAAGGTGATAAGGTGTCAGAGACACTGTCTGGAAGCTGTTGAGGCTCAATATCGTGAGATCCCTGACCTGCCATATATGTCACCCTGTTCAGAATCCATGAGCATTGATGTGTTCAGCATTTGGGAGGAAGATAATTTGTCTCGCTTTGTTTTGTTCCGAATATCTACCCCATTGAACTTTGCTGTAATTTTAAACCCTTTTCCATGGAATATAGCCCACCTGAAAAGTGAATGGAGTAAGGAAGGCGTTACCGTGCAAGGGATGTTTAACCCTTAGCATAAAAGTGACTGGAAGAGGCAGGATACTGGAACAGAATAAATATTTTGAGCAGAAAACGGCTGCATGAAATCTTGGGGAGGGCATGAAATCAATGGTTGAGAAACTTAAATTCTGCCTTTAAGGAGTCAGAACGGGCGTTTTGAAGGATCCAAACATTTTAAATGTTGTCTTTAAAGATCCTTAAGCTTTAAGGTAATCCTAAAGGAGCCCAAAAGCTTTCAGGCTGTCGTAAAGAAGACTAAGTCCTTAATGAGTCTTCAACATATTGCACCTTTAAGTTTGCCGATTTCCTTTAAGGACACAAATTGCTGACCTGTGGTAAACGCGTCCGTCTACAAGATCCCACTATAAAATATCTCTAATGTTTCGTATTAAGCCGAGGAGAGGGCAGTTTAAGAATAAAGTTATCTTTTTTTGAAGGTGCCACAGAGATTTCAAGAGATTTGAAGCGTGCATCATTGGTCTCGCCGAGCATTATTTAAATTCATAATTCATTTACTTCGTGTGTAAAAATCATACAAACAACATATAAAGCACACATCATGAGTATGCCGGGCCACAATGCCCTTCAAAATATAAAAAACACATATAGGTCAGATTTTTGATAATGCCAGGGATGCTGATAATTTTTGAATAACATAATGGACATAGAT
Organism: Hermodice carunculata; assembly: GCA_964020975.1. NCBI lineage: Eukaryota > Metazoa > Annelida > Polychaeta > Eunicida > Amphinomidae > Hermodice > Hermodice carunculata. The sequence continues at coordinate 29,181,928 of OZ026614.1, read as the reverse complement.
ATATGATACCATTTTATTGTAAGACCCTGAATAGTTGTAACATTTTGACGCCTGAAGGAAGGGACAATATGCTTGTTGGTTATTCGTAGTTACGGCCGCCATGTTGAAACAAATGAGATTCTAGCGAGATCCACCTGATCACTGGACAGGCCGGTGCGTCTTTCAGACGCTGACACCCCAGAGTGTGAAAACCGCGTCTGGCTTTAAGACATACACGGCCCAAAGCGTGAAATATACGTCCAGGCGTGAAGACATGGGATCCTTGAAGAATGATCTTTAAGGGTGGAATCTTTTAAAAAATTGTCTTAAAGGAAGGTAGTTTTGGACGCCTTTTTTTCCGAGGACCTACCAAGTGCTGGTGCTTGCGCAGCAGCCAGGAAGTGGCTTCACAGACTCCTGCTGGCAGTGTCACTAGTGCACTCCAGAAATGGGGTAATAATCCACGATAAACAGCAATTAGGTAATCGGTTGCCCAATGAATCTTAATCATTAATATTATAGGCAAGGCCTTGTTCGTCCTGATATTGATTTGTCGGTTGTCTTTACTTCATATGCACAACTGTCTCTTAGGGCATGCACACTCTTGCAAAGAGGGTATGGAAATAAAGGCTGGAGGTTTTAGAACAGTCAAACACCACATTATAAGATAGCATAAACAAGTTGAAACTCCACTCATAGCAGACCTCCGTGAAACGAAAAAACCTCAAACAAGACCTTGCTTTGTGATCTGTCTTATCAAAGAGATGGTATATCACTAGAATTTGATGAATGATGTTGAAATTACAGTTTCGGACTGATTGAAACCACCGGGTCATCATCTTAAAGTTATTGAAGGGGGTACGTCACAGTCACTCAAGACGTAAAACACACATTACAAAAAAAAAAAAAAAAAAAAAAAAAAAAAAGGCTACCTAAATCATTTTTGTTTCAGATGGGAAAACGATTTCCTTGATTCCTTAGACCGATTGTGAAAAACGATTGCAAAGCCGAATCTCTCAGGTATTTGTCAGTGAACAAAATCAGCAGTGGCATTTTTTCACAGCAACTTTGTCTTTATAACGTCGAACTAGGACATTTAATACTGTTTTGGGCCCTGTATTTGTGCGAATGAGATAATGTTCAAGCACAACATATAGCTATTATATTACGGGTTATCTTGTTTAGATGTTGGTAAGCACACAAGTGTGCATTACAGAGCATATTGCTCAAAGTGGAAAGTAGTTCTCCTGTGGATTAATCGCATAATGTTTATGATAAAATAAGGCAACTTGATGATCAAAAGCGTGATCTACCATTCATAACAAAAGGAAAATGCCTTCTGGATACATGTGTTCAGTATCATTCAAGAATTAATCAACTCAAGGGACAAAAACCTCTGTATATGGTACGACTCTCTCTCTTTCTCTCTCTCTCTCTCTCTCTCTCTCTCTCTCTCTCTCTATATATATATATATATCTTTATTTTGTACCACAAATAGAGTACAGTTGTAAGAATAAATACACATTATACATGTGATACATGCAAGTTAATTCTTCAAACGGTAAACACCCGGTGAACTTGATACCAGCAAAAGTGACTCATACAGTACAATAAAGCAAAGTGCAGTGCAATTGATATTATAATTCAGCTTTGGCGGAGTAGTTAAACATTACCTATGCATGTGCAAGCCATCAAAGATTTTAACACCAATATAATTTTTAGTCCGGACGCTAACTTTCTTGAGCATGCGTGGTGTGATGACAATCAGTTGTTGTGCAACAAGACGGTTTTAAGTGCCGTTGAGCAATTTGAAAACTTGGAACACCACCTGATGCTAACACCGAATTCCTAAAGTTGACTTGCTCACTTGTTAAGATTGCCTCCGTATAAGATGAAACATAGTCACTGGAAACTGTCTTACTATGACAACTTTGTTAGGTTAAGGGCATACGAGTGTGCCAGACAACTAGACACTTGTTGAATTTCGAGAAAATAGATATATTGCAGGCAAGTAGCTTGCTTGTCACGTGGTGCTTGTCCCCTGGAGCGAAATTACTAAATGATGCAGATCGCTTGTCTGCCGGCCTTGAAGCATCGTGCAGATACAATGTTTGAAAAAAGCGTGCTGTTAACCTTGGTGCCGAAACACAGAACGAAGTCTGAACTTTCAACTGTTAAATCTCTGTCAGAAGTGGAAATCTATGTTGATGAAAATAGTACCTAAAAGTTTGACATATAAGTAGGCATGTGATTTTCGTCCAATCAAACATGCCTGCCAAGTCTGCTCCTCTGTGTGTGACAACTACTTAGCGCTGCAGCCCAGAAACAGTATTGCACTTTTTGTCGGCATAATTGCTGGGATGATTTTTTAAAAAAAACCAAACAAATCGTTCAAGGGCAAGAGGAATGAATCCTTGCAGCACATAATATTGATCCAAATCCATCTTTTTTTAATGTATCAAATAATTTGACAGATTGTGTTCTTTCAAAAAATAATCATCAATAAAACGTGTGTCATTGCTCCTGGCCTCATTGGCATCAAGTTTGGTCAGAGGCAAGGAGAGGGGAAGCGGCCAAAAGCATGGGTGAAATCAATGAGAACAACACCACTGAATCGCATATTTTTCGTCGTTTGGCGCCATTTTTCCGTAAGACCCTTTAACTCTTTAACCACTAATTTTGACAAACGTCGATAATTTTTGCATCGACGTAATGATACTAGATTCATATTATTGTACACCAGTCTTTCGGCCCAGCCCCAACCTTCCTACAGTTACCGTAAGAGAGCACTGGCCTCCTCAATGGTTCAGCAGAACAGTTATCTCTGGCAGGCTTTGGGCGCAAAGTCACCAAAGAAAGCTGTTGATTCAGTCAAAAAAATTACTGAAAGAGCTAACGCTTTTTCGCTCAAATCGGCCAAAAGCGCCCCGATGTAATTTGTCTGCCTTAAAGTTTTCACTTATATTTATCGTTATTAGAACATATTTTTGCTGAGATATGATGTAATACGATTCATGGTGGCACGCCTAGGTCAAAAGGTTTCGTTGGCGTCGTTTGGGAGCATGGCGCCCAACCGGCGCGGTGCCAAGGATAGCTATTGACTCAGACGTACTCTGACCAGCAATGGGTTAAAAATATGTCGACATCCATCAGCTTTCTTGCAGCCGGAGTGGAAAGGTGTAAAATACACTGCAAAATATGTTCATCATATGTGAGGATGATATTTCGTAAAAAGTGGAAAACCGACACGTATGCTGACATGCCACTTTCTAAGCAATGCCATCAGGTTGCTTATATGCAGGTGATATTCCAGAAATGTTTGAGATGGGGGCACTGTTGAAAATGTCAATAGATGAATTAATTACTGGATACAATGGGTGACAAATCAAACTGCCTGTCTTTTGAAGTATTCTCATTACAATGTAATGATGACCAGCGGCTGTCATTCTATTGAGCTTATAAGCTAACATGTGAAGATATACTATGTGGATGATCCTTGTGATAGTTAAAACAGTTTCACAACATCTGTCGTGAAGTTGCAGTCTGAGTACGCAGGTAAACTTGGATCTGTATTACATTAAGCGACAATACTGAAATAAAGGTTATTCATAATCTCATCAACATCTAAGGGTTCAGTCAGTCAATCATAGTTTAGTGTCTGTAAAAATATGCTTATATGCATCTATATTATCACTCCAAAATGTTACATACAAGATATATGGTCACTTTTAACACATTGCTCTTTAAGAGGTATGGATCAAACACCTGTATATACCTGTTAGATTTTCGAAGATCAAGCTGATATTCATCGAGCTCTGTAAGTTCTGTTAAGAGGAGTAATCAAAGAACAGGCACCTCTAAGGACATACGAAGTCCATTCTAAAAAGGTTATTATGGCCAGAGAGGAAAACATATTGGGCGCTCTTTAAGAAAACGTCAGATCCTGTTTCAACTCGGAACTGCATGGCTTAAAATGGAACACTATCAGTAACATCTAGGACTTAGCAATGGACGGTGGTTTCAAAACCCACAGTGTGTTGCTGGCAACGTTTCTCGGTAGTTTGTGATATGAAAGTGAGCGGTGTTTTGACTTACACGGTATGTTCCTAAATGACTGTTATTAGTCAAATTACGTCACCCTTCTTCAATATTATGCCTACATATTGAGGACATGTACAGTGACTTGATAAAGGCAGAGTGTTTTCAATATATATGTGTAGATATTTGGAATAAGTCTTCCTCAAATTAAAAATCCTAATTGGCCTAATGCTCGTCACGTGGGTTTCTCCATTTTCTTTATGGCAACGCGCGAGTATATCAGTATCAAAATAGCGGAAAAAAATGTTAGTATACCTTTCAATAAATGTCAGGGATAATTTACCTAAAACCCGTCACGTATGGTTCTGTAATTTTTATCAGGACTACACACGAGACAGTCAGTGTCAGGATGATCAGTAGTAAACGTGCATCTCTTGCCTGGCAGACGGCGACGCAGATGAACGCAACTTCCGGGAGCGCGACCATTTGCAGTTATTTATCCAAAAACATTCACACTTGCACACCCTCAAATCATTTGGTAGTGATCGACTCATGTTTATGACTTCAAAGTCACCACTTCCTTCATAACATCACTTCTATATTAACACCACCACCCTCTTGCGACTAACTACATTTATTCAGCACCTTAGGTAGTTTTAATAAGATTATATATATATATATATATATATATATATATATATATATATATATATATATATATATATATATATATATATATATATATATGCAAGAAAACAGGTATGGCATACACAAGAATACAGGATCAGACCAGTTGAGCCTTGTGTACCAGGTGACTCCAGGTTGCCTTGGTGCACTGACAGAAGCTCGACCATTTGACCCAGTGCAATGTTGTCCATTGCCTGAAATGCAAACCAAACTCCGGGGTACCACAGCCAGCGGAGTAGACAGAATACGCAGCTTAGGTGTGCTTTGGAGGCAATTTTGTCCATACAATATTTGTATAATAGTATCGTGTAAGGAAAGAATTTGGCATCATACAACGATTATGACAAGATTGTACCTAGTGTTTAAACAGAGAACCACTTCGTTTTGGTTCCTCGAGTGATGTAAATTTTTGTGTGCTTGCTTTGAAGTTCCCCTAATGCATACTATCTGCCAGCTTTAGTGAGGATGCTGGAACTGGACCAAGTACCATTAGCACGAGATGAATAGAAGCCTGGACATCACGCAAACAACACCGTGATGATCGGCACATGCAGTCACCCAGGGACAGATATAAACACACACTGTGACCAGACTGTAATGGCAGCTAGATCTGCCAAAGAAAAATAGGTCTGCAGTGTATTTGATCCGAGTTGGCAAGGCGATTGAATATGAAATCACAAGGCAAATGTGAATCGGTTTGATTGTTTACGTTTCTAACTGATACTGATTACTACCGCTAAACGGGGTACCTCCAATGACAAAATATAGCTTCATGCAGGCCAAGTAGCAGGTATTCACAGGTCTGCAATTGTCGCTTGATCATGTATAAAAGGACTTCACACTTTGTAGCAAAGTTCTTCCGGCAGAGTTGGAACACTATGTTATATTTTACAACAGAAAATAACTTTATGCGTCGATGAATTTGTTCGTAATGAAACAAGAGAGTCATCAGGTGGCAAATGATACTTACGTGATCAAGTTTTCTTGAAGACGCTGCAATCTTGGAGGCAGTCTCAAAAGAAATAAAGTGTATCGTAAACTTACACAGCCACAGCTGCTCATATGTTGCATTTTGTAACTCAAGCTTACATGAATGTGAAAAGTATGATCCCCTTGTCATGGCCCCAAACAATGGAACTTTGGAAAATGTGTTGACCTGTTCATTCTGTGGGACTATAGGTACAAAATAAGTGTTTGCTATTCCAACCAGTAACACTTTGTTCACTTTTATTAAGAAACCTTGGACTATTTTGCATTTGATTGTGGGAGTTCAGAATGTGTATTACCAAATGTGTTTGGTGATTCGCCACAGTGAGGCTGTACTTCCAAGCAACATAACTATGGGCCTGAACTACTTCCATATTCATGCGCTTATCAACGTGGAGTGAATAGTCTTTAACCCACTTGATTTAATCTGAACAGGATCAACAGATGCCGGTGTTTTGGATATGAAAGCTTTTATATTCTAAACAATTATACTAGCTTGGCCAATATCATAACAAAACCTGAATTAGGAAAAATAACTCATAGCTTAGGTCACCTCATGTTGCATCAAAACGTCTATTTGGTAGTGATGGATGAAGAATGGGAGGAATAAGAGTTGTTTGTTTCACTAATTTGCAAAAAAATGTATATGCCAAAACAATTACTGCATGGATACTATTTTATTTGGGTCAAGCGAGCGATGTATATTTTGGGTTCTTTCGTGGAAGTTGCTGGAATTTTAATTTGTGAGTTTGCATGCACTGCAAGTGCGAGAAATCCTGGGTAAGAATCGAACACGACACCTCCTAGTCAGCAGGACAAGCCACACCGAATAAAATAAATAGGCTAACTGGGTCTTTGGCCTTCTCAGGCCTACCGGAACCAGAGCATATACTGCTGGGGGGAAAAGATGCCCGCCCCTTCAACAATATGCACGTGTTATGAGGATGTGTGTGGGGAGATTTTCTTTATTATACCATTGCTTTTTACATCTCTTTTGGGAGGAAATAGCGATCCTTAGAACGACCTTTCTGGTTGTTGTTGTTGTTGTTGTTGTTGTTGTTGTTGTTGTTGGGAGGCAGCATGCATTAAAAGCCATTGTGACCACCACGCTTCTGTAAGCAAGCTTGGACCCACTTTGGCATGTTGCTTGTCAACTTGGTGATCTCAGCCTGGGGGATGTGATTCCAGTGGTCTATGAGCCTCTGTGCCAGTTGGTGCATTGTGGCTGCGAGTTCTTCATAGTCATCCCTGATTCGATGGCTAAGCACATCCCACAATTTTTTCGATGTGGGACAGGTCAGGAGAACGGGCTGGCCATGGCAACAATGGGATATTGTGTTACTGTAGATACTGCATGCTGACTCGGGCACTGTGTTTCATGCGTTATCCTGTTGAAACAATAGCCCTGGATATTGTTGGATCCATTCACCAACTGTCAGCAGCATCTCATCCACGTAACTCTGGTCTGTTAGTGTCCCATTCACCCTTATGAGAACTGTTCTCCATGTTGCTGTAATTGCTCCCCCCGCCCCCATCACACTGCCACCAGCATAGCAGTCATGTTCAACCATACATCCTTCTACGAACCTCTCGGAAGGCATTTCACCATCGTCAAACCCTTATTCTTCCATTGTTGAAATCCAAGCAGAATAGGGATTCATCTGACCTCATCACACTGTTCCATTGATTTGTGGTCCAGGCTGCATGTTCTTCACAACAATGTACCTGTCGTGTCTTGTGTGCAGAACTGAGAGGCATGCGGATGACAGGGCACTAGGCCTTCAGTTTGGCCGACATTAGTCTCTTGTTAATGGTAGACTGTGATGCTCTGATGCTGTGGGTCCAGCGCCACTGCTAAAGATACCTTTTGGTGCAGAGAAACCTATGCCTCTTCACGTACTGGATCAAGTCAAGGTCACCCGTCCCATCTGACAGTCTTGGTCGCCCAGATCCAGCCTTCTTCTGCATGTTCTGGTTTCCTGGAAATGGTCCCACCACCTTTTTACCGATGGCCTGGAGCACCCTATTATCCTGGCAACCTCCCGCTGGGAAAGACCAGCCTCCAATTCCAATGATTCTGCCCTTGTCAACTTTAAACAGTTGTGAGTGACCTGTAGGCCATGGCATTGTGGATTCACATTGATCCCAGTGGTGCCATGGCCCCTTTATAAAACCCATAGGCCGCCCCATATCAGACAAACCTTTCGCACCCGCCTGCTGTTTTGTCTTGTTTTCAGGACATTTTGTGTGTCAGTGTGTGACTGCTCAGGCATACCCAAAACTATCCTTTTGATGTAACATAATATTCCATGCGACACCCATATTTTCCATATAAAGGCATATGTACAGCGGCCCATGTTAAAACAATGGGGGTCGCATCTTTTTTCCCAGCAGTATATGACAGGTAGCCACCGTTTTTTTAACTAAAGCAAAGTCAATTGATCCTATTGCGAATATAACTAATTATCCCCAGTTTCCTCTTGGTTTAGAGGTCCGACCTTCCAAAAATATATGTTATAAGATCGGTAATAATGATTCGTAATGAACACAAAACGAAGTACAATTGGGTTAAAGTGCTTGCAGATCTCGAATACAAATGCTGAGCCGCCCAGCGAAAAGCATTAATTCTCGACTTCGAGATCTATGCGGGGTAAATTAAAAACTACCTACCTATCTACCTATCTGCCCAACTGCCTACCTGTCTGTCTGTAGATCTCTCTATCTACCAACCATTTGGCCGTCCAATGAGTAATATTACAAGTTAAAAGGTTTCTGAGGCCGAAACCTATCATGATTATCCAACAAACCTCATTTGAAGTTGTCTCCAATAAGTGATTCTGTTTTATCGTGATTAATTGTTGTCATTCTTTTTACGCCTGGAAATATAGCCCAACAGTTTAATGATGGGATCAATTGTATATATATATATATATATATATATATATATATATATATATATATATATATATATATATACAGAGAGAGAGAGAGCGAGAGAGAGAGAGGAGAGAGAGAGAGAGAAGAGAGAGAAAGTCATGAACCAATACATGGACAACGACAACTGAATAATGCTGCACGTGGCCCATTGTTTATTTTCATAAACACTGTTATTAGGGACATACGCAAGGTTTCAAAACATTTGTGCACAAATTAATGTAAATGGATTTCCGGGAATTTGCAAAAACAGCGGATATATGGAATTTGGAGAATAGACATTTTAATTCAACTTGCCAATGAGATATATGTCTGCTGTTCATAAACTATTCATGTTGTAGTTACTGATGAGTAAATAATGACAAGAGAGTTTGATTGATGTTGAGATTCAAGTGAATTAGCACTTCAACTTTGATGCAAAAGCAAGCCGCCTGAACACATGATCGTCTCATCTTTGAAGATTGAGCCAACCACATGGATTTCATCGGCGCAGCTCATATATAAAGCACTGAAATCAGTATGGACAAATTTCGATTTAAATTTTGGAATATTAGAAGCGAAATGATTGGGATAATACCCCTTATCACTGGCTATGCAGCCTGTCTTACAGAAAAATAACAATTTTATAATAGATATGTATTATCCGATTAGCTTTAATCATTAAACTATATTACACTTACTTTACGAGGGTACACTTTCGTGATTTGCATACAGATTGACGCCAAATAATGATGTGTCAAAAGCTCAATCTTGTGGCCATTGATTTGTAACACAATATGGCAGCCAGACCACTATATCTGGTGTATCTTAACAACAGAAGGGTGCCAGACGAACAGCCGGCAAACAAATTGGGAAAACCATGTATTTCTTCTTCTTTTATTTAACACTGAATGGGTGGAGTTATTACATTGCATTGCATTTCAAAATTGAAAACGATGACTTAACTTGCATTTTCTTACGATTCAAAACCACTCAACACTTCTAGCATTGTGCACTATCATGGGAAAACACTTTTTTTATGTTCGTGCTCTGACAGTTTTCTGTTTGGATGAGAGTAAGGTAAGCATGCATATCTGTTTTCAGATTATCATCAGCGGGTTTGTCTTTTATTTTTTTCCCCCACAAATTCATGACATGTTATGTAATACGGCAATACGGAGTTTATTTTACGTACGCATCAATGTTCCATCCCGTCATCTTTCTCATTATTGATGCTTATTCAGTTATGCTTAAAAAACATATCTGTCAAAAAACCTTTGTGTCTGAATGAAGATTCACACATATTGGATACCACAGCGACAACAAAGAGTTCATATCCTATCAACACAAAAATGTACAATTTTTGACATAATACGTAGACCATTCTACACGAAAAGGGTTTAAAAATATACAGTTGACATCGATTAAAAGCATTGAAAGACATACATATATATTCATTTGCTTGTACTTAGTATAATACGTCTGCAGCAACATATTTTTTGCAAAATTGTTCATTTATAATAAAAAAATCGACTTTTATAGAAACACTTGCTGTAATACTGACTGTTTCAGGTGATGTAAATTCTTTATGCTTTACACAGGAAATATTGTCGCTGTATACAACCACAAGCATCATGTCTCATATGAGCTTTCCTTCCAACCACAAGCATCGTGTCCCATCTGGTTGTTACCTCCAACCACATGCATCGTGTCTATAAATGCTCTTTACTTGCAACCACCAGCATTATGTCCCATATGGTCTTTACTTAAAATCACAAGTATCATGTCCCATATGGTCTTTATTTATAATCACAAGTATCATGTCCCATATGGTCTTTACTTACAACCACAAGCATCATGGCCCATATGGTCTTTACTTACAACCACAAGTATCATGCCCCATATGGTCTTTACTTACAACCAGAAGTATCATGCCCCATATGGTCTTTACTTACAACCACAAGCATCATGTCCCATATGGTCTTTACTTACAACCACAAGCATCATGCCCCATATGGTCTTTACTTGCAACCACAAATATCATGTCCCACATGGTCTTTACTTACAACGACAAGTATCATGTCCCATATGATATTTACTTACAACCCCAAGCATCATGTCCCGTATGGTCTTCACTTACAACCGTCGAGTTTTTGATGTAACATACTTTAACAATTTCAGACAACAACAAAAAAGGAGACATTTGTCCTTCACACTATCATACTAATACGAAGACAACACACACAAAAACTTTTTATTGTATTAATCTGAACAGGTCTTTTCTGAGACAAAGCATATCATTTAGAATAAAAAAGCTAAGGCGGATGGCACTTGAATCCACCAGCGCCTGAAAACCACAAAAGCTCAATGGTGATAAGTCATATAATTTCCAGACCACTCCCACATAAAAGAACAAAGACATTAGCTCATTAGTTGTAATGAGAGTTCAATTTCATATGGACGCCACATTAGCTTGCTGACGGAGGGGTATAAGTACGAACGGTAATTTTGCTGCATTATTTGTGCCCAAAATTCATATCAGTATTGTTTAAAAATTCAGAGATTATAACAACACCTAAAATTACATTATAAGCCATTCTGAGCTGAGCATGGATATAAACAATCCCCATTCAAAGCAAAGGGTACGTCATTGACCCCATAATATTGCGTGTAGAAATACGTGGTTATCAACCTATAAAATATAATCATGCATTTCTATATAGGCCTTCAGACGCACAATTGTAGGCTTCAGATAAACATCCACTATTTTGGCTTTCATCTTTTATTTTATTTTTTTTAACCAAAGGTAATGTATGTGCTACTTGAAGTGTTCACCAAAAACTTAATGACCAGTCTACATAGGCAGAAAAAAGTTATTTTTATTCTGTTATTCTTACATAGAGAGTAACAGCACATAAATGTTCTTCTCATTATATATGCAAATGTGTTATTTCTCTTTATTCATTCTTAGGGATGAAATTATAACTGCCAGTTACTATGTTTCTGTTTGAATTAAACCGAAACCACCAATACTGTAATACCAGTTCGGACAAGGATACAAACCTGAACCTTTTCAAAACTTTAATGCAGTAAGTGTGGGAAGCATACAGATCTGGACTCGTGCAAGTTGGCTAAATCGCTACGAATCAAAGACATCCATGTACCACAAGTGATAAATAGCATTGAAGATAGGAGACCAATTGGGCTGAAGCAAGCAATATAATTTCATAGCTTATCTTTACAAGACGTATCATAGATATATTAAATATTTTTAAGACATGATAAAAGACAATACTGATATTTATAGGTTCATAAGACGTGTGTTAACAACACTTATGTGTCTTGTTCTGCATCGCGAGGTGGTCACAAGACTGTGCTGCGAGTTTAATTAAGTTCATCAATGATTTTAACGAGGTTCATTGGATTGCGATGGTTTCTGCCCTGTGGTAGTCATTCTATTTATTTACATGCACCTCAGTGACTCAACAGACACGTTCTGAGTGGAGACCGTCCAATAATGTGATCATAAAAAACAATACAACCAGTGAAGATACAAAGTGCCAATTAATCCAGCAACATGGGGTAAGATACTCGTAATTGCCGACAACTAAATACAACTTGTCTTTATCATGAAGAATGCGGTTGCCAGAATAAGTCTGACTGGTATAGAACTACCACTATTGCATGAACAAGTATTTGCTTCGGTTTAATGATAAGATTCCTGCTAAACCGACCGGTCCCTGTGTTTTGTATAAATAAAGCTGTGTCTCGTGCAGGGCCGGTGTGTGGTCTATAAGTGAGGAGCGTGTCTGGTGTCTGGTGCCTGGCCGCTGTGTGGTGTTTTGAGGCCGGTGTTTGAGGCCGGTGTTTCGCACCGGGCCGCAGTATTTTGCATAAGTGAGGCGGGTGTCTGGTGCTGGGTCGCTGTGTGGTGTATAAGTGAGGCGGGTATCTAGTACACGGCCGCTGTGTGGTGTCTGGTGCCGGGCCGCTGTGTGGTGTATAAGTGAGCTGCCTGGCCACTGTGTGTTGTATGTGTGAGGCGGGTGTCTGGTGCCGGGCGCTTTGTTTTGTACGTGTGAGGCCCGTGTCTGCTAAAGCTAATCTATAACCATTGATTCCGGGAAGTGCATCTTGTAACACCCCCTGGCATAACCGACATCGCTTTCAGACCAGTAATCTTTAAACATCAAATTGTTTTGCACGACTGAGTTTACATGCAAAATGAACTTGAAAGGATATCAAAATGCATTTTAACATGAAAGCACCAGCTCCCCTTGGCCTGACACAAGGCCAATTATTTTAAATCAGAATATGTAATAAAGCCGCCTTTTGAGGCCTAGGAAACTGAATTATGTCAATATTGATGCTAATCACACGACAGATCCTAAGAAAACATTCATTTGGTCTTGTCGATACTTGCCGCGACAGTGAAACAGATTAAGCATATAGGCAAATGCATCTATTGCATGAAATTTTGATTGTGGATTAACGCAGTTTTGACTGGAAATGCTCTTAAGGTCGTCCTATATTCTGAGCAAACAATTGTGTCTTTCGAGCCAACACAAACAACTTTTGAAGTTTCCTGCCTATATCTCAAAGATGTGCACACGACACGTGCCTACACATAAGCTGGTTGGTATGTATGTGACGTCACAGCTGGCGTTGCCAGGCTATCGTGAATATTGTCTAGTGATATTTCATCCGAATTTAAATTTTCCTTCTTTGTACAGCAGCAAAACAAGTACCTTTGGAAGTAGTCACGAAATTTTTTATCAAGAAAATATAGGATGACAGGGTTAATGCTTGAATTAAGAAACATTAAACAAAAACCAAGAATTTTGAAAATGTGCCAAAAATGATCATACAAGCCGGGGTCAAAATGATACCAGAGTAAGTAAATGTGGCGAGGAAGCCAGCAGAATATGAATATAACTACTATGACCAGTGCGACACGGGCCACTCTTTTTCTCTGTGCCCTAGCATTCACATCTTGGGATTTTTTTATCAATTCACCGCCGGCCGCTGAGTATTGTTCCGATGCCATTGGCGCTTCTTGTTGCTTATCTATCGATACCAGATGACCCGCAAGCAAGACATAGTGAGTAGCCATGATGACCACTGGTATAGCAAATATAAGCAGGAAGCGAACAATTGTGATAAATTTTGGATATACCTGACCCCAGTGATTGGGATAAATGTCACAAGTATGTAATGGGTCTGTGCTGTTCGGGTGCAAGATCTTAATGTGAGCGGCAACGCCATCTGGTATGGCAACAAGAAGGGCTAGCAACCAGACAACCAGAGCACTGGACAGCACAGCCCCTTTTGTCCTGGGCAGTATAAGAGGCCTGAAGGGACGCACAATCACGGAGTAGCGCTCCATACTAAGTACCGTCAGTGTGAATATAGAAACGGCCACCGAAACAGTTTGCATGTACTCATTCATCTTACAGATGGCATGCCCGTAAGGCCAGTCATTGAACGTGTAAATAGTGGCCGTAAAAGGCACACAGATAAAAAGCAATAAAAGATCGCCGGCAGCCAGATTTACAATGTAGATGTTAGGTACCGTTTGCATGGATCGATTCTTGCTCACAATAAACAGTAGCAGTCCGTTACCTATGGTACCAAATAGAAAAATAATAGCAAAGAAGACAGGAACTGCGACAGATACGAGGCGATCTGAAACCATTCCGTCCTGGTGTGAAGTTTGATTTAATGTCGCATTTTCGTGATTGCTGATAAAAGCTATACTTGTGTCTATTGGTGTCATTTTCACATGGTTTTCGTGCTGAGCTCAATGAAGTAAGAAAACAACACTGAAATATTTCCTGTCTAACACTTAAATGTCTTATCATGAAACACAGTACAATTTAGTAGTAAATGGAGTTCTCCATGAAAAAAAAATACGGATCCAGTGTTTAATAGTTGCTCAGTTCGGTGAACCAACGCATTGTTTGTGATCCTGTATTTTCCGTAGATTAACCTTTTCGTCGAAATCACCTGGCGATGACAATTTGTTCTGGTCGTTTATTCTTTGTTTCCAGCCGCTCGGTTTGACATGAAGCACTGAAAAGTACAAATTAGGAGATTCATTTTCTGCGGTACAAGTCTTGCAAAGCACAATGATAAGTCTATATTGTTATTCTAAATATGAACTGCTCTCTGAAAATGTGTTAGGAATGATTGGAGGCTGATTTTGTACCTCACGTGGATTTGACTGAGTATTTGCACTTGGAAATTGCATACATAAGGGTCTGTTGCCAGAGCGAGACATTTCACGCTCTCATTTATATGCCTGGCAGAGCCTTCCACAGACAACAGTTACGTCTGCACGGGTTCATCAATATCCTTTAGTGCCCAGCTCAACTAAAAGCAATCACTAAAATCCGTAATAAGCACCAAATTTGTTCGTAATTGAAAAGTTTGATTTAATTTTACTTGAAGAATATACTGACGATGATCCATATGACACAGGCACATCACTTGGGCATAGGTTTGTACCAAAATAGATTTTTGCATACCTTGCAAACAGAAATTACTTTCGGGTGGCGATGCTTAAAATTGCTGATTGAAAACCAACACATATAACTCTCCTCAGTGGCAACATGCTCAAAGATTGAAAAACCCAACGTCTCCAGCATTTGAGATATACTTGCTACTCCATTATTACAAAAATGTTCTTCCTTACAATAACTCTTTTTGAACATTTTACAGGGATCTGCAGCAAAATTTGAAACCTTTACGCTTCGGGCGGCTGAAGACGGCTTTTATAGGTCTTGTGTCCCTTGTTTCCCTTGTGTCTCAGTGACGTCAACCGTGTGCTCTTGTATGGTCCAGCAATTTGATATTGCGTCATGGACCCATATTTTGACATATCTTAATTAGTTTAGCAACCTTTATAAGTGTATTCCAGTTTTCTTTCAAGTGGTACTGTTATGGAAATTTGATAAAGGTATGTTGTTATTATTATTATTATTATTATTATTATTATTATTATTATTATTATTATTATTATTATTATTATTATTATTATTATTATTATTATTATTACTATTATTATTGCTGCATCAAAATGCTGATAAAATGAGAAAATTTTTGGTAAAGGCAGAAACATAGTGTTAGAAAACTATCACTCATTAATTGTTACATTGATTCCTCTCGTTTAGGCTGGGAGAAATTGTTACCGTCCAAGGTAACAGTTTCATCATGCACAAGTTGCGTATATATTCTCCTCAGTCCCTCAACATAGCAGTTCTCTTCTCGGTTTGTTTAGCAAATGCAACGCTTGTAAAGGTATCATTGGTATCAATTTGCATAAGTGGTTGCCATAGGACAATGACATAAAATACTTACGGGTCTAATGAGTGTATTCCCAGAAGATTCAATTTTAAACAACCATTGGACAATTTTATTAATGTTGCAGCTGTTGTGTTAACATTAACATTAGCTTTTCAACTCATCATAAAAAGTATATCATAGGAAATTTGGTGTTTGTAAATACATGGGTTCTATGTTATGTAATTTGTGTAAAAGACAGTGGAAAGTAAGGAGAACATACAGACGTACACCCTCCTTCCTGCAGAGCCCTTTACTGAATACCCACCTGAACCAATTTATCTTCACCTTAGCTATTCTCATTGGCTTTTACCAACTGATGGCGACAGTCAAACAGCACGCAGCTTGCTGTCACTAAGTCCTCTTTTAACCGTTACTGTTGCTGCTTAGTTTAAATGAGGATCGATCATGGTATTCCAAGAAGACTAATCTTGCTTAGAAACGCAAATTTTCAATTTCTCTACATCATGTTTGTTTAACCATTTAATCGTTTCTTGGTAGACACAAGCCATATATTATATTACTGTTCAAAGTATCTAATTCATATTTTCAGAACATAATCACTCTTTTTGACATAACTGAGTTAACCAATTTAAACACATGCACCGTGAATTGGGATATTGCAAAGTTCCGAGAAAATTATCTTTCAGTTGCAACTTTACTTTATACAGGACTATTTTTGCACGCTATTGTCAAACTTGAAACACAGAAAAATCAGCGGTAAATAGCAACTCCTGCGCAGGAGAACTGCTATTACAAAACTGTCAATTTTAATTGACTTGGAATCTCGTTGTCCTTTCACGGCACCATTTTCCCTCCCAATCGTTTTGCAAGGGACTATCGTCCGCTGAGTCGACTGACCAGACTGTTAAATTGATGTAACTATTGTCAGACTGGGTCTACAACTAATAAAACCTTTGACTGAAGGTATATTATTCCTCATAAATAGTAAAACAAAGTGTACTTATATGAAACCAGTAAATTGTGCAATCCTGCATTGAGGTTGATTAACCCCCAGATAATTACGTTAAAAACTTCCCAATGCAATATGAATATTAAAGGCTTAATTTTTTCGTAGATAATTTAATCCTTCTTTCCCTCGGCCCGCGTAGATTCAAGTACAGTCATACAAAGCACATGGTGAGGTGCCGCACGTTGACCTGTCACTCTAATTTCCACATGATTATTGAGGCCGGGGGCCTTCATGTATACTTTGAATATATTCCCTCCACAAGCAGTTCTGGATTTTAGTAAGCATAAAAACTGATCCTTTGAAAGACAAACCTCATCATCTGTTACTTATTTCTCCAGCAAATAGGCCTATGTTTCAAATATTTGTCAGATCAGAGCAGACCAAACAAGCCAGCGTGTCATATATAATGACGTAGCAAAGTAGCGCGCAAACAAGCTGACTGTTTGTGTTACGACAATTGAAGCGATGCTTTTTTAAATATTTAAGGAAAAGACTTGCGAAATATCACACAGTTCTTGACGTAATTGGTTTCACTTCCGTGACTGATGTAATCTGCCGCGGACTAGCAGCAAACCCGATGAAGTCCCCTGTTGACCGACTCAATTTTCATGGAAGCCGGCTGCGTAATTTTGGGCAAACATCGGCTCAAAAATTTATACATTCGTGATACGCTAACAGGTTTGACACTTTCTTGTGTAAATCATAGGAAACCATGACTTGGTTGCTTCATAGAGGAGTTAAGGACTGCTACTCATCTTTACAGAGAGTTGAAGCAGGTGCACCGACAGAATGGACTGAACTACTTACTGCACAGCAGATTTCCCATGAAATTCCGAAAGATACAGAATGCCGAATGCCACGGACCGCCGATCCCCGTGTCGCGGATCTCAAGGAGTAGCCTCGTCCTCGCGAACGCGTAGGGCGCGGTACGCGCGGGATTTTTCAGCCTCAAAAATCACTTCTCTTCCCTTCCTCCCCACCCCCCCCCCCACCCAAAACCAACAACAGCAGACGATATTTAGGTTATTGGCCAGGCTCTGTTTTTTTCTAATGAGAAATGTTGCATGCCGACACATAGGCGTTACATTATTAGAAGCTCTGGTCATTTCAGAATCAATACGTTCAAGTATTCCAGATATATTTTTATTCCTGGGGGATACATCACCGTTGAAGCAGATCTTTACGTTTTCAATAAGTTCATGTAGTGTACAAAAGACCATCGCGTTTTCACACGTTTTTGTTAGTCAATGTGTCAACCGAAATTGCATTGTAGAACCCCGAAACCGCCGGATGAGACCTTGTAAGTAAATTATGACGACCATCACAAAGTAAAGCTTAGGTGCAGCAAACTACACTTTCTTGAATATTGAGTTTATTTTTCGCCCCTGTGTAAAAAACAGTTCCAACGATGTAAAAATAATATGAATTAGATCGTAATCGAGAGTATTGTGTAAGATAGCCGAGTCTTCCAATATTTCAATAGGTACCTTTCTCTGTACGCTGGGCACCCTTCCACCTGTTACGAGTTAAGACGTGTTGCTTTGTGGACATAGTTCATTCCATTAAGTTCTGAATATTTCATGGCTAGAGGAGCATATAGTGTGATAGTCACCTTAACGTACGCATGCTCAACACTGAGTGCATGAGACGGGCTAAAAGCAACATTACCCCGATAAAATAAAAACTCCCTCGTGATGAAAATCATATCATGTCTCTGGACAAGTCACACTTCGCCAACTGGCAGTTAAAATAGCTAATCTAGAGCTCAAGAGCCTTTGGCTTTTTACCAATGTGCACCACTTACAATCATTGGCGAGACCACGCAATGCCTTTCACATTTTGGATGGGTTTGCTGAAATTGAGGTTCCCAATTTCTGCGCTGATAGTTAAAACATATTGCAAGGCTAAAGGTCGAATAAAGTTGTTTTATGGGGGCATAAGATGTGGCTTATTGCTTAATATCAACGATCAATACTATCATGACAATATCCGAAATGTCAGCATTGAAGACCATACAAACTTTTATCGATGCATTGTGAATGTATCTTCACATAAACTTGAGATTTATATTTCCAAGGTACGCATTATTCCACAATTATGCATTTTCAATTGTTGATGGACTTTTGATTCATTATAGTCACACGAACACTGCATCCCCTCCCCCACACGAGGAAAAGTTCCGTGGGTATCAAGAATGGCACCCGCTACGTCCCCCAGAAAAGACATTACCATGCCTTGTATGCACATTAATTTCAGGTGTTTCTAAAATGCAAGTATGGTCTGTTCCATATATCGAAAACTGGAATAGTTGTACCGACAGTTTTTCATCTTTATTGACGATCCTCCACAGGAATTGTCCACATAGATTACATAAAAAGTTTTAAATGTGAAATTCTGCATTCGTTTGAAGTACATTATCGTTTGTACTTAGCAGAGTAATAATCACAAACATGTGCTAGCTACGTGAAGTGTATGAAGCTGTGTGTTAACTACGTTTTGTTGACCTGTGAGTTGGACATGTGTAGGATCTGTAAACAAGATTTTTCTCTCATTGGTATCCACAGGGAAACAAAATCGGACTCATGTCATGTGACGTTGCGGATTTTTCGATCAAAAGCGATAAAAGAACTTCTTATTAGATTTTTATCCAATCTAATTCAATATAACAAAATGAGCCGCCGGAACTACGTTCACAGCTTGACTTTATCTAACGACGAAAGTAATGCTGTACAATTGGTATAAAAGCAACTGCCACACATTAGGTAGATGGCCGCCGTAAAAATGAAGTCAAGTTCACAGCGAGGAAGCAGCTCCGACATGCAGGACTTTTGGCGTAAAAAAAAAAAATTGCAATTTATCCGTTTATAGGATAAAACCGTAGAATAAAAGCGCAGTTTCACTTATGTAGAATTCCATACGACGGGGTCATGATGAATGGACTGAGACAGCACTCGTTTGAAACAGTTTTCATTGAGCTGTTTCAAACTCGCGCTGCCTCAATCCCCTCCCCATGAACCCGTCATGTGGAATTCTACATAAGTGAAACTATGCTCTCCACGTGTAAGATCTGTAAATAAGACACCCAAAACTTTGTGCTGCCCATGGGATCTGTAAATAAGGCACGTAAAAATGTGTGCTGTCCATGTGTGGGATCTGTGAATAAGACACGTAAAACTATGTGCTGCCCATGTGTGGGATCTGTAAACAAGATACGTCAAGTTATATGCTGTTTGCGTCTGGGATCTGTAAATAAGAAACGTGAAGCTGTGTGCTGCACATTTGTGAAATCTGTAAACAAAATACGTGAAGATATGTGCTCACTATGTGTGGGATTTGTAAAACAAGATACGTGAAGCTGTATGCTGCTTATACCACGTGTTGCCCATGTTTGCAGCTTTGTATTTAAACTATTTATGACAAGAACAAAATCAGATTTTAAAGTAGACTTAAATTTTGTGATTGCTTTCAATAAAAAACTGTTAATTTTTAACTGCTTCTCAAAAGTTGGGCAAAAATTAAAATTCCATGACAAGAACATTGAATAGGTCCAATTGTACGCCTGCCTGTAAGATTGGCAAAAGCATGTCGTTATTGCGTGTGTGGGGAAACTTGCAAGTGAGATCTAAGGTGTGCGCAGGTAAGCAAATTTTGACACCTTGTGTTTGGTTTCCATGGACACAGATTTTGAAGAATAAGTATCACAACGTGGTGACAGTTCCATTGAGGAATAAATTTGAATGTGTAGCGTTTAATTTTACCTTTGTATTCAAACGACTACCAATAATCACTTGGATACTTCTCACTATCAGTATCAGCAATTGCATTTTTATCTGGATGAAAATTTAACAACTTATTCTCTACATTTCCCCTGGTTCTGTATACATAACGTGCCCGGTGATTCAGGTGAAGGGCAATCTCATATATTCACCAGTTAACTGAATGCTGAAGCCAACTGCTACATGTATTTCATTTCTTGTTCCTATCTGTCACGTGCTGCCATATTTAGGTTCGTCTGTCACATTTACTTGCGCTAACGATCCACTTATGGGTAGAATTGTGCACATAAATATAGGCACTTACGCCAAAACCTTTTGTTTTCATGTTCATTTGCAACATCTGGAACATCTATCACAAAACAATTTTATTAAACCGGTCCAACCTGTCAGATTTTGTGACGTATCTAGGGATATAAGACCCCATGTTTTCTCATTTTGACTCCGCGGGTGTGGTGCTATTTCAAATCACGATGGTCCAGTCATTTGTTCAAATTAAGTCTATGTCTTGCTGTCATGGATGAAATAAAGCAAAGACACAGAGAAGACGCAGCGATTACCCTCAAAACCACGGGACAACATATACAAGAAAAGTAGGTGATCAGTTACGCCATGCTGTGAGTCACAATTGTAGAAAGTCCATCCAAGCGCGCGGTGCGATTAGCAAAGTAATCAGTCGCCGCCTTGTAGACGAGGATAAAGGTGGTGGTACATGATGGATTCAGACGCTGGAGAATATGAGCGATGCGTTATGCGGAAAGGGAATACTTAATTTATGGTGACAAAGGAAGGCACAGGTATATATATCAAGCCGTTAAATTTAACGAGACCACAGTGTACTTATGCTGAATGCACTTGCGTTTGAGGTGTCAGTTCATGAAGCATTTCCCAAGGCATCAATAAAACTAATAAACGACTCTAACATTAAAGTGAGGCATAATTAAGCCAAAGTATACATTAGTTCATTGTGTAAAGACATCTATGGCGATTCCTTGGCAGAAGTTCCCTTTTAATTGAATATGAAATAATATTTTTATTTTTTTAACAAAGCAGGCAGCATGTGCTTTAAGTTGGTGCAGTTAACGTTACCTTACCGTTGCTTTGAACATTAAGTTGTGCCGATTTTCATCCATATTTATAGCATATTTAGCTGATTTGTTTCCGTTTGGTAATGTCACACTATTTATCTAAAATCGCCCTTAATCCTTTATCAGTAAAAGTGAACAAGTTAATCATGAAATAAAACTGCTAGTTTAGCATTAAAAGCTATGGAAAAGCTATCAAAGGATTGTTTTTGAATCCATTGCATGTTCACAGCTTAAAGCAACTGTAACGTTTTATGACGTACAGTTAACTGTAAGATTTTATCACGCACAATCAACTGTAACGTTTTATGGCGTACATTTTCAGATACACGAATAATTGTGTATGTTTGTGTCATCGCCTGCTTTACGCCTGTTAAAGTTTGAAATATACAATCTTCATTCATTTCATATTGGTTCATTTCAGAAAAGAACCACACTTTATATTTTGAGATCGGCTGACTTTGGTCCACCCTCTTTCAAAGCACAATGTAAAACTTTGAGGTGGTCCAAGATCTTAACAGTTGCATGTGTAGCATCTCAATTTTTTTTAGGTTTTGTGTTTATTTTTGTAAATCACTAGCTGGATTCTCTTCAGACTTCTTTCATTCTCTTCCTGATAGTTAACAATGTACCTTAATTAAGTCTATACCAAAGTTGTTCACGAGGCAGGGATCCTATAAATTTCTCAATTTTATTCAACTTTTGATGTAACGGAAGGATCAATAATATTTCAGTGAATTATCATAACAGTAATACATCAAGATACAGCATTATATACCTTTTTATTGAGCACTGTGTCTTACCTATTATCCAATTACGACCTACTGTTGTCAGCGTCATCCATTGGTTTGTCTATCAATATAGTTGATTTCATCCTTTCTTTAAGGGCACGAAGTTGATTTCTTCTGAGTAATTTCAAAATAATAAATATGCTATTTTACTAATTTAACGGGAAGATTTATGAATTAGCATAAACAACATCTCGGCTGTTGTTAAAACTTCGATTAAAAACGTAAAAAAGGAGCACAAGTTATTCGTTAATTGTTTGCACTTCCACAATAATTCGCTTGCATACAAAATAAATGGAAAGCTCTTGATTTAAGCTCAACAGTAAGCTGTCCAGAATTTGTCCTAGTTGATTCCCTTCTTGGGGGACTGCTGCTGACATGCCATTGAATGAACAAACACCCTTCAAAACCTTTTTTCTTAGCCTGTTCCAAGTGCACAGATACTCTTTTTCACTATCATATAAATCTTTTATTCTATTCATGTTCTGTCGTTTCAGCCCTTTGAACATGATTGGTTTCTTTTGAATTTTTTTATCTCTCTTTTATTGCAGCTTACTTGGGCTTA
This sequence comes from Hermodice carunculata, assembly GCA_964020975.1. Classification (NCBI taxonomy): domain Eukaryota; kingdom Metazoa; phylum Annelida; class Polychaeta; order Eunicida; family Amphinomidae; genus Hermodice; species Hermodice carunculata. The sequence goes on along the minus strand of OZ026614.1, from coordinate 29,158,798 downwards.
AACCATTTCTTCACTTTTAATTGTTCCTTTGTGGTCTTTCCAAGCCTGTAGAAGTTCTTGATAGAATGGTTGTCTCTTATATTTTGCAGTCTTTATATCCAACTTGCTATCTCATAATAAGCGTCCTCCCATTTTCTTACGGGTTTCCTTGAAAAGAACGTTCCATGGGCAGGAATATTCGGCAAAATCTCTTAACCCACATAACTCTTTGAGTTCTAACTATCAGGTCAGCACCTCCAAATGGGAGTCCACTTTCTAGATAACGACTCATGACGCTTGTCCTTTTTAACTTGTCTGACTTGTTCCACAATAAGTGATACGTCATATTTAATTGTTCCATTGTTTGGACAGACTTTGGCACTTTCACCGTTTTTGTTATAAGAATTATAATTATTTCAATCTTTCCCATTCACCGCAATGTCTCATTTTATCAATATTCAATGTTTTTCTAAACTTTTGTTCTTCGTTGCTTTACTATTTTTGAATTTGTTACTTTTGTGTAAGTGTGTCTTTCCTTATATTGTACATCTAAGTTGTATATTTTGTGCGTTTTGATTTTGTGAATACGAAAATGATCGTATATGTATATGTCCTGAAAATATCAATTACGTTTTTCATGCTGACAATAACGTTCGAAGTTCAAATGAGCGGCATTGCATATATACATACCCTAATATAAATGTCACATTTTGTCCAAAACCATTGGTCACATCCTCTTTAGAGTTGGTTGAGGTGTACGTTGTGTAGCTATCTACCAAGCGTGTTTTTGGTAAATTCTTCAAAATGCTTCTCCTCTGAAAGCATTTAGCCAATTGATTTAACCCTTAAAGTGCTGACTTAAGATTTAGTCAACAGCTTTCTTCGGGACACTTTGCGTGCAATGCGCGCAACGTGTTGTAAAGTGACAGTAGTGCAACAATTATCCAACATCCAATCAGAAACTACTGCAAATGTCGGTAGACCTGACGCAGTAGTCTGTACCATGGTCATTTTGAAGGTAAATCAGGCTCAAGTACAAAATAAAATGCATATGTATATGTGTTTAGGTGTATGAATATGTATGTAAATATGTTTATGTGTGTTTTTGCCCCAGTTTTCCACATAGGTTACGTTATATTGATTTGTAAACTTTCTTTCAATAAAGAAATTCGTTTATAAAAATTCCAAGCATTAAGTCTGGTCATTCCTCAACAGACGGTCTAAGGTGAAGCCGTATTGTTTTAAGGCTTATTGTAATTGTTGAAATTTCAATTTCTGACATGGTCCCTCTCTTGACAAAATACTGAAATCTGGGTAGCATTACGTCTCTGTTTTTTTGAGGCCAAAATAGAGTGACCCATTCGTGCAAGGTTTCCAACACACGCTTTCTTGGAAACTCTGTGGTACTTAAACCGTATGGAAATCTCTTGCTTTCCTGCACAAAAAGGCCAGGCATTGTATTCGTCCATTCAAATTTGATAAACACGACAACATATGATGTACGGCCGTGGAATCAAGAAAGAGTATCAACGACAGTCTCGCCTGTTCTGCTTGTAATCTTAACAACATCTGTTGCCCATATAAGGTCAAGAAAATTTTTCATAGCAAAACAGCTTCACATGTGATACCTACTTTGTCTGCTGTTCTATCTACATTAAAGACACCCCATACCATGTAGCACCAGCTTTCTCTTGTTTGATCATATTGTTCACCTGTCAGTGTGTGTAGTGTTGGTATTCCAGCAATTTGTCCTAACAGATCGCAATGGCTCCTTTCCCTGGGTATCGTAGCAAGCTTTATTTTGTCTCGCATTAAACGTGTATGAAAATTAAACGTTTTGTGTGTGCATCTTACTTGTGTTATATTTCAACTTCCTATTATGATTAATTATGATGACTCGATTTGACAATCGAGCATAGGTGCCCTATTGATTCTGATTTCTGCTGTCAGTACTTTATATTTTGCCGCAAAGTGAACTGTACCCAACAACCCATGACAATAATATCACAAATTGACACAGATACTTTGCAAACAAGTTATGTGCGCTCACTCTGCAGCGTATAATATTCCTTGAAATGAGCATGATTATTGAATTCCCTTCAGGTCGAAAAACAACATATAATCAAATTTATTCAGCAATATAACAATTGAAAACTATTTCCGTGAAGAATTGTGAAAGACTAGATATCTCGTATTTCGAGAAAAAGAGGGAATGGGTGAGTGGGTAGGCACATTTCTGTTGTATATTTAAATTCTATTTTCCATGTTTATATATATATATATATATATATATATATATATATATATATATATATATATATATATATATATATATATATATATATATATGATTTACCCTTTTATTGGTTAATTCTTGGTATACAGCCTTCACCCATGCAGAAAAACACACTGCTCAAAGCAGCAATATTTAATTTATGCTACACAACGATAATGTTAAACTGAAATTTGGATGAAGTATATGGCAAAAACAGGCTTCAAGCATATCTCACGACACCTGCGTGATATTATACAGGCGACGATCTCGGCATGATGAGACATACTCCATGCTGCTTGGGCAGATGAATTCTGACAGGTCCCTGTGTCAATTAATTTATCAGATCTCTAGACCCCCTCCCCCCAAACCAGCTTGTCTGGACACAATGTGATAAAGGAGAGCTTTAATCCGACCATTGTGACGACCAAGACATGTCCTCTGCTTCTGTCTCTCTAAATGAATAATTTACTCATCGCTGACCTCAACAGGTGGGAGGCAGCCATTGAGAAACTGAAAGAATCATTTGATATCATGCATTTATTGGAGCCGGACCAGGAACACTATATCAGTCAGGTCACATAAGACACCTGCACTCGTACTACGAAACCCTTTTTGACCTTCAGCAAGTTATAGATATCACTTAACAAACTGAAGGCAGAATATAGATGATAACGCTCGTTGTAGATTCTACAGCATTTCAGACTGTAATAACATCGGCTCGTTCTCTCAAAAGGTAGAATTCTTGCGTATGAACAAAGTGGGCTAGAGGTGGGACTTTTTTAATTACGGCAGCTACCTAAAACAAGGGATACATATTGACTTTGTATATATTTTTTGCTCCAATGTTCGATTATCTTTTCGACGGGCGTGTCTTTCTCTGCACGTCGCTTGCTTATGTATCGCCCAGTTACCTCTGCGCGGGGTTTTTGCAAAAGAATCGTCTGTATTTTTTTCTAAATAAATTGAGTTGGGTTTATGTGGATCATACACTGATACAAATGTATATCGGTATCGGACTCAGGAATAACTGCCATTACTGACATATCGTATTCGGCAATAATACAAGAGTCACTGAGCCTCTAGAAGAAGGGACATACCTTTTTGGTCAAAATATCACAGGCATGTCACAGCTACTCAGATGATAGATATTTAAGAAGTACTAAAATGGGGTAGAGAAGCTGCCGCTAATAAAAATCAGCCCTGAATCAAGATATTATAAAATTTTAGGAAGGGGCGCAAGAGCTGCCGCCAATGCAATCAGTCCTTGAGCCATATATCATGAAAGCCCGTGATGGAGTGAAAGAGTTTGAGCCAAGTGCCATATACCATGGAATCTTGGGATGGAGTGCAAGAGCTGCCGCCAATGCAATCAGTCCTTGAGCCATATATCATGAAAGCCAATGGTGGACTGAAAGAGCTTGAGCTAAGAGCCATATATCATGGAATCTTGGGATGGAGCGCAAGAGCTGCCGCCAATGCAATCAGTCCCACAACAAGATATGATAAAAGTGTAGGACAGAAGAGCTACCTACATTGACAAGAAATTAATACTTAAGCACGAAGTATCATTTAAGTTCAACCCTCTATCTTGCACGCAAATTTGAGTGCCGCAGCGATTTACAGAGTGTGCCAGAAGAACTGATGACATCAAGTCTGGTGTACAAGACCGGTATCACATGTTATCAGACTTTATTCTTTCTGTGGCGTATTGTAAAATGTTTGACGATGGTGTCTGAAGTAACATCCGTAACAATTAAGCTTTGCTGGCCACATGGATATTCTAAGAAAGAATTTGCTAATCTCTTATATGAGAATGAGGGAGTGCCTTTTGATACAAGACTTTTTCTATTACATGTTTTTCGATTTGAGACGAATGCGTCAAAACAATGTCAATAATTTAAATCTATTATTTGATAAATTTAACATACACTGCGAAATAATGCACTACATGCTGTGTGTCAACGAACCAATAGTGATGTTTTAAACCATAATTAATTATTGAGATTATTGCCTAAACCCCGCTAAAACGCTTAACCACGACAGCAGCTGAAATCATTATCATTTCCATCATATTTGGACAAAGCCATTTTAAGTCACAAAGTGGATATGCATGTTACATCCGCTGGAATATGTGAACACGAAAGTGTATAACCTCCAAAGGGATGACATTCGTAGGAAAAGCTGATTTGTGAAATTTAATTAATTTTTGTGTCAGGCAACGACAGCAATATTGGTCAATTAACAGATTGAACAACAACGAAAAAAAAATGATATAAACCTTATGTTGATAGGTGAAACTGCTGATTTTAGCAAAAATGTTAATACATATACCATGACTGTTTTCAACCATTTTTGTAATTTTGTGTCAAATTTCAATTCGCTTCAATTACTGAATCATTTACAATAGGCTGTTTGCATAGCTGCATTAGCTATGATATAGGACACCCCGAGTTTGGCAGTATTTTCAATTTGAACCACAAATGAAAGATTTCTGTTCAATTGTAAGCTATCAAAGTTTTAAAACATTTCCCTGTTTTGTACTGAAAAAGTTTTGGAAAGCACCATTGTAGAAACAACAACAAAAAGTCCATTACAATTATTATCAGCGCCTATTACCATGGCATGCAACAATTTCAAAGTCAGCAAACCATAATCTGAACCACATAACCTGCCCTCACAATCATTATACTGCGGATAAAAGGTGTTGGCTCAACAGTATACTTCAAGCTTATCATGAAGTTACATACAGTAGTAGTCATATCAACAGTTAGCCTCACATTGCGTCGGCATGTAGGCTAAATTCATAGTCACACACACACACACACACACACACACACACACACACACACACACACACACACACACACACACACACACACACACACACATACATACATACACACACACACAGACAGAGAGAGAGAGAGAGAGTGTGAGAGAGAGAGAAAGAGAGAGAGAGAGAGAGAGAGGATTCTATTTGAGCAACCAAGAAACAAATATCAAGATATAATTGGGAGGATGGATATGCAAGATGTGTTCATTTGTTTTGTCTGCTCAGCTTCATCCCTAAGTCTTCTCCACAAAGTGAAAACATCGTCTTTTACATTTGGAGATGAAGTAGCTGTGTGATGAAACTCTTATCACCTAAATTTCAATCCGTATATGGGCATTAAAACATGGAAAAGAAGCTGTACCTCTTGCTTATAATATTACATACTATTACAATATCGTTTGGCAAAATGGATTTTAAAAACAGCAGTGTATAAGGTCATGGTGATTAAATAACAGTTAATATATCAGTAACCAGCTGGCAAAAAATGCAGTACTGATAACATACTAGTAAATAACAGATATAATACCAGTATGATACCAGCAAATAGTTTACAATACTAGCAACATAGTAGCAAATAAGAACCACGGACAAATGCTCCTGCAACTAACGATGGCAAGGTTGCCATGAGAGAACATCATAGTATTATGAATCCAAGACGTAGTTATTGCATCGAATTACAACTGTACACTAACTGCGGAGCTGTGCTGCGCCTTTCTTGCAGAAAGGAACTTGACAGGAAGGAGGGCAGATTCATGTATTAAGCTAGGCAAAAGTGTTTCTTTTATGAAAGTATCAATATGAGAAAGCAAAGTGTTTGAGAAAGGTCATTCACTTGGTATCGAAACATTTAGGATCTTTAGCATGTTTGGAAATATCTTTTTTTTTTTGTACGGTAGAAAAGTGTTATTTCTAGGTGTTTAAGTAACTCAATTTTTGGAGCAGGTACTCTAATCATGGTGGAAACATAGTTCTGTTGCCTAGTAACATGGGGCCAAGAGCAGATCTGCACTAAATTATGGCTGTATCCTGTTATAAATGGGGGTTTGCGTATCGCTACTTCTGCAAGGATACTTCCAGTGAAAGCAGTAGTTTCAACTACAAGCAGCAGTATTGAAGGTTGTCAGTTTATGTTATTTTAAAACCTTCATTAAATTGTGTCAAATTTCTCGCCGAAAGGCATCTTTACGTACGATTCGGTTTCATTAGCTGCTAAGAAATAAATTGAAAATGAAAAGCGACAAGTGGCGTAATGTAAAATCCGTTAAAACAAATCCCACCTCCTCCAGGATAGGAATGCTTTAAGGCAGTACGACACACACCCACATTTGGGCCAGGACAGGTTAGGGTGTCCTGGAAAGAATCGAAGTCAGCCGTGTAGCCATCTGTCAGCCCCTTATAAACACGTGAAAATGCCATATGATGTTGTGCATCTGTTAGGGACGAACCATTAGAATCGGGGGAGGGGGGGCAGTTACGCATTTAGTAAACTATACAATATTTATTTTCAGTTGCCCATAACGGCATGTTATTTTTCCATCGTACCTCACATTTCTTTTTTTTAATACTGAAAACCATGGATGCATATATTTTAGCTGCCATTGTGTAAGAAACATAACGTCTAGAAAAACATTTCAGAAGCCTTAAATATGTCTGGTCCATTTGAAAATTATGGGAACACAGAGGTTCCAAAAAGAAATAATTTGAGGGTCCAGGGGCGAAGCCCCCAGGAGCCCAGAGGTTATGAAAAAATAAGGCTCCATTTGGTGGCCTATTTTGTCACTAAAAGTCTAATGTTCGTACCCTAGAAACCCTGCAAAAGGACCCAAGTTTATGACTGCTATTCTGGGGTAAACTTGGGAGAAGAAAAAAAAAAACAGAAAAATTTTCTGAGAGCACCAGTTTTATTTATGTTGCACAGCAAAGTTAAATCCAGGCATCTGTATAAAAATGGGATAGCATCTTCAGCCATGACTTACCCTACTGTAGTCACGTAAGACACATTAATTTGCACCATTCATGTAAGCACACTTTTAATATTCTCTTTGACTCACTTAACTAAAATATCAAAGTGCAATGCTACACGGTATTACACGCTGCATTAAAAGTGTGTTTATGACCTACTAGGTTTTGGCTTTTAATTCTGGATATTTAAATGACAATTTCCCAGGTGATCAAGACAACATATGTTTTACCGGATACAAATTATTGATTACATAGACCAAAATTCGTTAGACCAAGATAGTTATAAGTTAACACAATCAAATTATTACAAATAGAAGATTTTTGGATCAAAACACTTATTTCAGTCTTTCCTTTGGACTCAATGATAGAATTTTATCCTTCGGTGATGTTACGAATTTGGACTTTGTAACTCTTGATGGCAGTCACACACTTTTTCATGATAATCAGGCTGGTATTCAAAGAAGAACAAGAAGTCACGAAAAAAGAAAATCACGGAAAAACAGGAAATTTAGGAATGCTGATACAAAAGACATTATTCAAAATTTACTACAGGCTTTCTCTAGTGGCATTGATCAATTATATATAGCTCCTAAAGCATTATCATTTCGAGATATCACCAGAATCAATGAATATTTGGGTCTTATTACACACATTTCTGCAATTTTTTTGTGAAAATGTGCATGCTTACGCAACTATTCGGAAACCAGATTCTAATAAGAAAAAAATGGATCAAATGTTTTGCAGCATTCCTTTCAAACACAAAATTACTGATTCACTGAACATTTAGTCCCTTTTCAAATTGAAATTTGTTCGTAACATGATTCTCAAGGAATGCAAAATCAAAGATGCCCCATTATTCCCTATAAGTGCGGCAACAATATTAGACAAAGTATCATGAATTACAAGAAAATTCTAGCTTCAATTACTCTTGAGGATATCGCAGCGAATCAAAATTGTGACTGTATGTCTAACAGTAAATATTCTAATTTTGTTGATGCATATCACAAACATGTATTTACAGGAAATTTAGATATAATACAAAATTCAGTTTTAAAAGAATTATAATAGATGAAAAAAGGTACAGAATTTCGGATATGTTCTGAGTTGAAAATTGACCGTATTTTTCAGGATACATGTAATGCATTTGATTCCACTGTATGAAATAGGCAAAGAAAGAAAAAAATGGAATATCAGAAATTTGAAGGATGGTTATCAAACTTGAATAGAGTCTTCAGAAGCAGAATTTATCGTTAGAAATCCCACATTAAGAATTTCAATACGGTTAATTTAAAACAGCCTCAAGTTTCAAAAGCAGTCAAAGAGCTACAAGAAAGATTTGAAATCACTAACATTGATAAAGGGTGGGTAATAAGTTTGGCATCATCAGCAAAAATATTATCTAGTTGTTTCGAAAAATGAACTTGGTATAAACAATATTTCAGACATAAGAGGAAATGACGTATATAAAAAAAAATACAAAAGATCCGTTGATAATTTGATGATACACATAAAGATTAGATGAAAAGGAATTTTAATATCAAAATTTCTGATCATAGCTGGTGCTTCAAAATGTAGAACCAAACAATTATCAAAAGAAGTAACATAGTGTTGACTGCAGTTAGGAATCATTTCCGTAATACTCTAATGCAATTTCTAGAAAACTGTGAACTAAATTGTTTTTGGAGTGTCAACAATTCTTCCGAGCTTGTATCTAAAATCAAAGATTTAAAAGCCAAAAATATCAAATGTTTGATTTTTCCACACTGTACACAAATCTACCCATAGATGCAGTCAAAATTTCTCTTTCAGAATTAATAAGCAAAATGTTTAAACATGATGGTAAACCATACATAGATATTTATTCAAAAACAAAGCAAGCATATTGGTCACACAATAAATATTCAAAAAGTAACTTTAAATCTTATACTGTTGAAACTTTGCTGTAAAAGTTCTTTTGGATAATACGTTAGTTCAATGTTCAAAGAAATTTACCCAAAAGATATCACTTTGGAGCGTAACAATTCAGAGGGTTTCAGAGATGTGTTACTGGACCTAGGTATTCCGGTCACTAATGACAGGTTTTCTATTAAATCTATCACAAAATAGATGAGTTTAACTTTGAAGTAGTTAGTTATCCCTTCCCAGACAGTTTTATTTATATAATACGTTTTTGTTTCAGATTTTGAGATTTGGTCGTATTTGTTTTAAATTTCAGGACTTTGCATCTAGAGCCAAATTTATTTAAAATAAGCGTGAGTCAAGAGGATTCAAAGATGTACTTTTGATCAAATATTTCTATACATTTCGCTTTAAATATCCGGAGATGGTTAGAAAGTTTGGCTTCACTAATTTTAGAGATTTTAGACTGGCTTGTTTTGCTACTTCCTTTTATCTTTTGGCATCTGTTTTAATGTTCACCTTTCTGACATTTTAGGCTAGCTTGTTTTCTGTTAGGTTAAACCCCCCAAGGGCTATCGGTAGCGAGCAGCGGCTTACGGCAGTTACAAGCTTGCCTTATTGTACTTGATATCTGGTCAAGAAATATTACGTTTTGATTGAATTCTCTTGACTCAAATACTCATAATTTTCATTCTTTTCTGACGTGCCCTGCAAATTTTGCTGTTAATATCCAAAGAATATTAGAAAGTTTGGCACAATAATTGTACAGATTTTACACTTGCCTGTTTGCTACTTAATTTTATCTTTCGGCATCATTCTGTTTTAATATTCAATTTCATACATTTTAGGCTTGCGTGTTTTTTGTCAGATTACCCCCTCCCCCCGAGGTGGCTATCGGTAGCAAGCAGCGACAGATCACAGTTATAAGTTTGCCTAATTGTACTCAAAATCATGTTAAGAAAAATATGATTTGATAACATGTTTTTGACAAAAATGCCAGTGACTTTCATTTCTTTCTGACATGCGTAAATCCACATTTACTCAACATAGAAAAAACTACTCAAAATTGACAATTCTTCTCAAATGTCACAAAACTGACACATTATGTTGAAACATAGACTCAGTGCTGGCGGTGAAATAGAGCTTATTTTTGGGAGCTTTTCAAAGTGAGGAGTAGGTGTTATCATGGGGTTTGTGTTATATTTCTGGTTCGGGATGTCCATTATTGCAGAACCTGTACGGATTTCTCTTGGTTTGTACAGGTGGTCCAGTTGCAACTGTTTATTTTCCAATCACTGCGACTGAATATAATGCCCCAGTTTTTTCCACTTCAGTTATACACTGGCAGGTAGTTTAACTAGGATACGCTATCCAGCTAGGAAGGGTATATACTGGTTCAGGGGTAAGTCGAGGTGTTCTTATTTGAACTTGTACTGTACAAGTTTAGTGATTAGGTTTTATTTGACAGGTATTCTTCTTTTATAATGAAGCTCTGCATTTTTAAGCAAAACGGCACGTAGTTAGCTAATTCATCATTTGCCACGTTCATATTAATTATTCATTATTATGTGGGTTGTCTTTGCTGTGTATTTTGCTGACACCAGGAGCCGCTACTTAGCGAGACATGCGCGGGTATAGGCTCCGAAACATGTTCTGAATAGTTACCCACTGAAGACCCTTTAATTTATTTTGGGCTACTACAGCCTATGTCAAAATTGTAAAGAAGAACGTGTGCAATGGACAATAGTACTTCCATATGTATATAGGTTAGACCGTGACTGATTAGCTGATGGAGAGTAAAGAGTTCGTACTGCGGAATAAGGTAATGACTACCAGGAAGTGGATCTGGACAAAATACAATACTGGTTTTTCATGTACAATGTCGGGACAATGTTCTTACTAGCATCACAAGCATATAGCATTGATCGCTTGAATTTGAAAACAAATCTAAATAAAGGATAAATAAAATCAGACTTTTGGAAGTTTGGTACTTTTGATGATCTCCTGCCTAAGAAGCATGATTTAGTATACTTAAGATAAATGAGATTAAAGAAACCCACTAGATTCTACATGCCACTTACAAAAAATCATAATTCTAAAAAAAACTGCCGTAGATGCATGTCACTGGGAAAAAGTACATCCAATTACACTCTATAAAGTGTTTGTGACACTATGAACCCTGATAGAGCACTGGAAGCAGATATACATCTGTTTGAACCTGCACTGTAAAACTGACTTCAGCTTCAAGTTCATCATAAAGCGACCTTTCATTCAAGTACCTGCAACCGTAGCTTTCATTCAGAAGTTTCATCAGAAAATTTGACCCAGATTAACAGGTTTCCTCTGGGCACTTCTTGGGCCATAGTACAAGTGCCCAGAAGAATCCTGTTGTCTCAGTTTCAAATGAAGCACTTTAAGGGTTAAATGGAAATTATACCTGCATACATTTTATGAAATAAGTAAGACCATATTGCCACATCATCACAACAATAGTGAGTATTTTGCATGTACTCACAGTATTTTTTGTCATGGCTGGGCAAGCTTGGGACTAGACAAAAAAAAGATGAAATAGGTGTGGGATGCAGCCAAAACATTTTAATATGCATAATAATATCCATGTAGCACCTTATGAAATGACTAGCACAGTGCCGGGCTTTGTTTATCTGAAAATGAGGGGGAGAGAGAGAGAGAGAGAGAGAGAGAGAGAGAGAGAGAGAGAGAGAGAGAGAGAGAGAGAGAGAGAGAGAGAGAGAGAGAGTGCTTGTATTTAATGAAAGTAAATTATGATTACGAAATTCCAATTCAGGTACTGTTACCTCTTTCGGCGCTTAAGCTAACCACCATTGATCTCAAACCCATCAATATCATGGTTCTATAATCAAAATCTGCAGCTTTCCTGGGTAGCACTCTGCATGCATTGCGGAGAGTTTACTGAGGAAGAGTTGACTCAAGCTTTAATTCAGTAATGAGAAGTTCAAAGTACAAGTAAAGTACATTCAAACAGTGTGCCTATGTTGCACGAAAATGGGTTATATAAATGAACAGAATATGTGAGCCTGTCACCAAAGTACTTATGTTGATATACAAACTCTATATAAGAGTTCTAGCTAATTTATACGGAATATTTAAAGGGTAACATTAGCTACTAAGAGTTTTTAAAATTGCTAATTGAATAGTACTTTTTTTACTATAAACAGTACCAAATTTTTACTCCTGCAAGCAGTACTTTACTTTTCAGGTAAATGAGGCAGTACATTATTTTGTTCACTTATTTTGAGATGTACACCATTTATTTAAAGAAATACATGTCCCCCCTAAGATTCTAACGGTTGGTCTTTTATCCTGTTTCCAGAAGAAAGGTCGTTGACAGTACTGCTATATTTCGGGAGTAGTAAAACACTTACTTTCGTACGTATTAAGTTTTTGTTTCAACATAGTGTAAAAATTAAAAGGAGGAACTAAAATGGGCGATCTTTGCCGCAAGAGGTAAAAATCTCTTTTTATCGGATCGACACCGAAAACTAAAAAAGAAAAAAAAATCGATGCCTGCAATACTCTAAAGTTCTAAATGTCTTAACAGGGATCTATTATGATTTTTTCATCCCTCTAGAGACTACGTCATATAATTTGACGGCCTGGTTTTTCGAGGTTATGACATGAAAATAAGCTCAGTTGTGATAAGGTTCTGGCCACCTGCTTAGTTATAAGCATTGAATGCAGGTCGAATATCCTGCTTTATATCCCCTTGGCGCCAATTGTATTGCACTGAAATTTGACATGCCACGTCACCAGCACGATCACATGACCGAAAGCAGGCAACATTTCATCCACGATGGCTGGGATGGCTGGGGGAGAGACGTGTAACGTCAAAATTCAAAGTCTCCGATGTGTCAAAAAGTGGGATAAATTCACTGATGTTTTATGTAATATGGCGATCATTTTCTACTTCGGCAAGGTATTACCCTCGTCTAATATGTTCTGTTTCGTCGTATTATAAATAATAATGATAATGATGAAGATAATTTCACGAGAATGAACATGTTCAGCAAAGGCTCATCTTCGACATGGAATATATACAAATGGTATGAAGATACATTGAAGACTATACGATGATGAAACAATTACACAGAATAAGAATATATCAAACCATGAGAAATAGAGACAAAGAATATATTATAAAACACGAGAATACAGAGCTCAAATTCTTAAAAAAAAAAAAAAAAAAATGTCAGGGTTCTTGAAATCCTTACTTTGTTGTCAAACTTACTAAACAGCGTAAGATCCAAGTTTCTCAGATTTTTCTTTTGTATTGAGAAATGGACGTCTTGCAGTGGGTACATACAAATTGCCTCTTGCTGTTGCTCTAGATCTAGTGATGCTACTTTGAATATCCGAAACAAAGTTAAACATATCGGAAATGTATGGCTGACTTTTATTGTGCCATGCCTGATGAACACTGCTAACGGTTCTATAGGATATTCTTCAAGCTTGACGTCATTTATCTGAATGGCATGTACTATCGTATGTCCTTACACTCCTGGCCACAAAAGGTAGAAGCTAGCACGAAAACTTAGAAATTCTCTGTTCGGCTGACCATTTCAATATACTAAACAATTGAAGGAAGACACGCCTAGCAAAGCCTTAAAGCATAACGCTTGATATCAGAGTAGTTCATGCAGTTTAAAATGACACACAGAGTTAACAAAACCTTCTTATACATATAGAAGTAGCTAGGCTCTGCCGATAATACACGTTCATCCATAAAACAGTTCACTCCTCTGTCTTTTACAAAACGCAGTGGTGCTTTTTATGAGATGAATTTGTGATTGTAACAGAACGGAAGTTTCTTATATTGTTCAACATTTATAAGTCCTATATTTATGCCAAACCAAGTAATAAACTACACAAAATCGGATGACATTCGTATAATATCACTGGTAATTCTGCAATTTTTTCTTTTGGCTAATTATCCAATTTAAAATTGCCAATATGTCAACAATGAAAAAGAAGCTGCCTGCCTGCAAACCTATGCAGGTGAGTGACGAGCAAAGGATCAAACAAACGAACGAAGAAAGAAAGAAAGAAAGAAAGAAAGAAAGAAAGAAAGAAAGAAAGAAAGAAAGAAAAAGAAAGAAACGGTTGGACTTCAAAATTATTATTATTATTATTATTATTATTATTATTATTATTATTATTATTATTATTATTATTATTATTATTATTATTATTATTATTATTATTATTATTATTATTATTATTATGTTTTTGTTTTGAAAACTTTTAGTTATCGGAGAAGCTTTCGGATCTTCAATTGTGACCAACGGTGTAAAAACACTGTAAATGTATTTGTTTTATGAATACAATTATTATTAGTACAAGATACTTGGAACGATTGTGGACCATGTATACTAACCTGGTTTTGCACTACCCTGGTTCAAGGTTCAGAACGTCTTGATCACGATAGTGTCCTGTCAAATTTGTCCGTTGTTGACTATTTCCTTCACAGTAGCGGCTGGTCAGTTTCGTTTCCTGTCGATATGGCGCTTACCGCAGAGGCCGGTCAGTTCCGTCGGGTGCAGTTTATCTCTGTCAGTGAAGCGGCTGACCAGTTCCTTCAAATTGAAAGTTTAGATCTGACACAGACACATACACAAGGGATATAAATGTATGTCTCGTAAACAGACAAATACGCAGCGAACCTTACATACAAATTATTTGGTATAAAACTTTAAAATATATAAGGATCTTGACAAATCGACGATGTGTTTTGTTACATTGGCTTTTCTGTAGCACAACTGCTTATGATAGCCTGCTTCTTTGTCATTGATGTCAATTTTAATGCGACCTGCACTATTTTGTTTCTTATTGCTTGCGATCACGAAACATCAATATATGTTATCACTTTTTAGAAGTAATCCAATGCGAAACTTTTTAGATGGCTTGTTTTTTCTAAATAATGGCTTGTGCACGAAAGGAAAACAAAAATATTTTATAAGTGACATATCATGATTTACTAGGATGTGTTGATTTAGTTCAAATCCATCTGGTGTAAATATGAATGAATCTATATTGACTACACTGTTACAACTTTACAGCAATCTGCCAAACAAGAGACACATTGCATATACAAATAGCATCAGGAAAACCAACACTGGTCACAGATCATTACGAGTACAAACGCAGACACATAAACACCACCAGCAAAACACAACATAGAAAATAACCACATTTCTCATAGATTTAAGTGTATATCTGGAGTTGTGGGTAAATACATCAAAATAGTTTGCCTCTCAACGGTATGCAATTCCTTATAAACTGCGTTAAAAAATATATTATTTTGGAATCCTGCAGTGCTGTAATGTATCAAAGCATTTCCGGATTAGTATATGAAAAAGACTCAATAAAGACATCTTTATTGTGTTGAAGCAAATTTTTCCTTGGAATTTGAAACTCATTACGACATCACATAATAGTATTCATCTTCAAGTTCTAATTTTTGAAAGAGGAATCAGAATTGTTTTTTCCACACAGTAATGCGTAATTTCTTCATATTTCTTCTGGCTTCGAACAATATTTACAGCTTCCAAAGCGTTCAAATTCATATGTATTTGTATCTAAAAGCATCTTTTGCTTAAAGCTCGTCCCATGCTACATTTTTAATGCCCTCTGTGGGTTTTTGCATTACCTGACAAATCATGCTCCACCTGTTTTGGGGTTGAAGTATGTCTTAGCAGCAAATATTACCCTTCTCTATGGATAATAGTTTGTTTCTCGAATGAATTCGTTTGGAACTTGAATGTGCAAACCTGCTCATTCCAGGTTCATACTTATGAGTGAAACCATGAAATTGGCCAGTATGTTATGATTAAATTATGCGAAGGCAGACAAGAAGGCAGTTTCTGGTGTGAAGATATCGACCTATACAGCTGCGTAAAATATAGATGTTTTCAAAACAGTACCATGAAGTAGAATATATGAGTTCTACAAGGTGCACTAAGTACACGAGATGTCTGCGAACGTTCTGTAGCGCTCCTTTGCTTCAAAGCTTGAGAGCGGTTTGCTGTTCTAAGTTAAGTACAGCAAGATGCTTTGCTTGCATAATCAACATAAGATAGTATATACATATATAGTAAGATTTATCCTTGTGGACACCTCCGTAATCTGGACACATCCTTATTGTGGACAGATTTTTCCAGTCCCGAATATTATAAGTCATTTTCATCTAATTGGCACCTCCCTAATGAGGACACCTGTCTAATGTGTATTAAGGACACTTTTCATGGTCCTAAATGCAAAATAATCTTCCCAATGTGGACACAACATGTAAGAAAAATGCTGGTCATCACAAATTCCTTTGTCCTCAACTCTCAATAGCCAGTAGGATAGGCGTATACAATGATAATGCCCGAACAAAGGCAGGCAACGAAAATCTCAGTCACAGGCCACTAACCTTAGCATGTGTAACTCCAGTCAGTGAACCAAGTAGGCTGTGTAAACCAACATTTTGGGTCTTGTTCCATGATCAAAAACGGTTAACTCTTCATTAGAGTGGGGTTATCACCCGTACTCAGTCAACCGAATTAAAAAAACTCATATGATAAATCATAATCCTGAAACAAAGCTTGGCACAACTTGCTCACTTTGCTCTTATGAAGTCATTCATTATGTACAACAATAGGACTTGAGAGTAAACTCTACTAAAAAAAAAGCATGACACGCAGTTTGCACAAGTTTGTGATCTTTGATCCTGAATTTACACACTAAGCCTGTGGTCTGAGATAAAAACAATTTCATTGTCATACAGATGTATATATGCAGATGTATATATGTAGACGTATATATGTATATATATATATATATATATATATATATATATATATATATATATATATATATATATATATATATATATATATATATATATATAAACAGTTATGTATATATGCTCATGAATATGTTCATTTGCCCCAGAGGTCGCACAAGTTTAACAACTGCCTACTGTGGCGCCTCTCAATTGCGGACACTTTTGCTCAGTCCCGATAGTGCCCGCTATTGACAGGTTTCACTATATATATATATATATATATATATATATATATATATATATATATATATATATATACACAATTTTTTTCCTCGAGATGTTTTCTGGGTTCGCTGAGTTCTCAGAGATGTGGAAGCTGTTATAATCGCACGCTTATGTCTGTGTTCTAACACCGACATACTGGTTGTCATAGAATTCTTTGTTTATTTCTTCTCTACAGCCAATTTCGTTCGAAGTTTTTCGCGGACACCATGCCACCGAAAATACTACATTTTGCAATTATTGATATAAAAGTGTAATTTAGCAGCTGTTTTATAACAGTCGTCATGTTGAAAATTATGCAAATTAGAGCCATTTGAAATAAAAATACGAAAGTTTAAGGCGGCCATTCAAACCTTAATTCATAGATTTGTGCTCTGGGGGTATTCAATATACCACAAACAAAAGCTATAGAGTAAGGGATACCTGAAGAAGTAAAATTAGGTAGATGTGTCCGTCATTCCTTGAATTCTTTTGTGCTACAGTAGCATGCAATTCAGCTTTAAAAACACAGTGATAGATTTGCATTGGAAGCAAATCTTTTCTAGCTGGTTCGAGTGCTTCCCGTTCGGGCTTTTCTCCTTCTGGGATAAAACATCATGAATATTATTGACAGGGCCCAGTGGAAATACGTTTTATGATGTGTGCAGTCCAAGATTTACTCGACGTGTGCTTGCAAGAATTACACTTTGACCGACATGGCGTTTACAGAAGTGGTGGATTTGCAAGAATTCGTCATATGCGATAGCTGCCCGCACAATTGTAACTTCCCGGGAATTTGTTTTGAGCACGTCATATTTTGTTTTGAATCAATTCAGACTGATAGACATAAATATTTGATGTACCCCTGTAGTAGTGGACTGACACTGACAGAACAAGTTTCCCTTCGTTTTACAGCATCGCACCGCCAGAGGAAAGTCTGTTAACTCATTCCATACCAGTCCCAGATTTTTCCGTATAGTTACCTGGATTTAAAACGACAATTGCATATTTAAATTCTTCATGAAAAGAGTTTTTATCCAAGTACCAACATGCCTGTAGTCTTCCGTCAGGGGGTCTGGCACTGCCTAGCCAGTAATGCTTCAGCTTGCATAAAGGCAGCTGCAGCATGACTTGCCAAGCAGTGCCAGAACCACTTACCAAAGCCTGTCATCATAGCATGGAATGAGTTAACCCAAGAGCAGGGATCTATCGTCGTTGCGAGTCCGAAGAATATTTCACGATGAAAATATTTTGTTTTTGGTTTAGTTTTTATTAAAGAAATAGTAAATGAAAGTGTTAAAGCACACTGTTTGACATATATGTACTTTTGACAGGATTAATGGCGTTTTGCCGTCGCTAAGTTGTCAAATAAGCGTCAATGTGAGGTATTGAACAAGCCTGTACTCTTCTTACAATTGCTCCGAAAAATTTCAATTTATTGTTGCGAGATATGCTAGGATTCAAAAGTTTAGCCAATAAATGTACCATATGACAGGGGGATTTCTGTGAGTGTTTAGGCAAATGATTCACATGTGGATAACGTTCTCAAAAAGAACAAACCGGGCATCTTGACCACGTGTAAAATGGAGCAGTATGCATCACACACACACACACACACACACACACACACACACACACACACACACACACACACACACACACACACACACACACACACACACACACACACACACACACACACACACACACACACACACACACATATATATATTTTATAAATGATATTGCAGTCTACGTAGCCAGACACAAACATGGATTTTCTATCGTTGTACCCAGAAATTAATTCCCTAGACTTTCTTTAGAATTTGCTTGTTTTGACAAAGTAACATTTGGCACACTACTTACACTGCCATAATGAATGAATGAATGAATGAATGAATCAATGAATGAATGAATGAATGAATGAATGAATGAATGAATGAATGAATGAATGAATAAATAAATAAATAAATAAATAAATAAATAAATAAATAAATAAATAAATAAATAAATAAATAAATCATCCTTTACAATTCACATTATTATTTGCACTGTCAATATTTGTCAGTAGAAACAGTAGGTCTGGGTGGAATGGATGTCAAAGGGCCGGGTGCCTGTAGTATAATAGTTTTATTCTAGTCGAGGCATCTTCTTCAGGGCCATTGCTTCAGGGACTCGAGTCCTCCTGTGTTTTTCACGCCGAAGACTGGGACTGAGCCCCAACCCTAATTATTTCGCCCAGGATTACATCCTTCGCGGACCTACTGCTGTGTTCCGGCAGTTCAGACAGTAAAAACGACCTAGAATTGACCGTAAAATTACAGTGTGTTGATGTTGCAAATATAAAGAGATCAAAAACAAATCTCAAAACTATGGCTCGAAGGGTAATTGTCTTGGTAACATTGCAATTGAGACTTTAACGTACTGTAACGTTTCAAACACTTAAGTGAATTTAACATAAAAGATGTGCATACAGTTAAAGGGCCTCTGGATGACAATGGTACCATGAAGGGTTCATCTTTTACCATTTCTAAAGCTAAGAAGTTAATCTCTTGACTTGAAGACAACAACTCACCGAGTGTTATCGGTACATAAGATGTGTTCCTGAAACACAAATACAATTCCTGAAACACGGTAGCTTAATGAGAAATGTTATCAATTTGAACTAGTGTAATTGCATTTTAAATGCAGGCATCATTCTGGATCAGTCGGCAATGGGTATAATTCAGCCTTTTTATGAAAAAGTCACATTGATGAGGTTGACACTACAGGAACATAACCCTTCGGAGTTGTAGGAGGAAATTGTTTATATCACTAATATAAAGCAGGCTGTAATACAACGCAGAAGCTATTGGCTCCATTTGACTGTCTGACTAAGAACTGATGGGGCAGGAAAATAGGAAAATAGAAAAAAAATCGATATCTTTAACATATTTTGAAGTACCTTTATGGACTTTGCAAACACGAAACATACATGGTATTGTGTGAGCTTGTTTGTTTCAATTTGCTGTCATCATTTGCTATATACAAAGCATACTGAGTCACAAGTGTAGGCTGATCCCCGGGAAGCAATCAAAATTGCTCTTACGATGTATAGACTTGCCAGAACTATGAATGGAAATGGCACCATTTTTAGTGATTATATCAACAAAATTAAAAGTAGGCACGGATCCTAGTTGAATCTCACTATTTGTTAATGCATTAACTTTATTTTGCAACATTTTTAATTTTCACGTTTTTTGCTTTTCAAGCTCGACACATCTCTTAAGTCCTAAGATTCTCGGAGAAATAGAATATTGACATTGTCCTTCTCTGTGTCATTGTCACCTGCGACATTATTGATGCTGTTTATTTTAACAATGTTCTGATGTGGTTTCACGTAACTATAATACAAAACTTAATGACTATAAATCACATTAGCAAACATTAGCAAACAGTAATAACTGCCTATACTTGTACAATTCAACAAAAGTGCGTGCATAACTTAATTATCTATATATGATTCTGCATTCTTTTTATTATGATACTCTTCACAAATAGTTCAGCCAAATTAATAAATAAAGCCCTGCACTGAGAAGTCCTGTACGGTATCTGTATACCCACAATAATACATGGATGGTAGTCTCTGTGAGCACAACGACGGCCAGGCTCCTTCCGTTTTCACAAGGGGAAACCTCTGATCGCAGTTGTACTAATGAGGGAAGGGTACCTATGTATCACCATGGCCTACAAATTAATTCCTCATTGCCATGTAAAATGGTACGTTAGCTTCCTCAGGTGACCGGGTGTTACGGGGCAAAACACATGCAAGAGTCGATTATTGACCACCGGAAGAAGCTTGTACTGGTACGTAAATATTGCCGGCAGTTTTCATCGACTCCGTTTTAAGGGTTTTGTAAAAGTTCCGTAACCTAAGGACTATAATGCCATTTGTCTAAACAGGCCAATTATAATCGGTCAACTACACCATACTGGTTCTGACTCAACCAATCAAAACAGCTGCACCGCCAGTCTATTTCACAAAGTATGCAGTGTTTATCCTGGTCTCTGGACTGAAGGAATGCCGTAACGAGATTGGGGAGGACTCAGTCCAGGCGTAATATGCCCAGGAAAGATTCAGTCATGTGCGTGATGAAGATTCACTGCTTCAGTACTAACATCACAGACTGAAAGAAACCAAATTCGAAGCACAATTTTCTGGATTCAATCAACTGTGTGCCTTTCTCATCATGGTCCTGTCTCCATCATACGCCAATTATTGCGTCATTTCAGTTAGTACTTTCACAGGGATAAATACTGCTTCAGTGTACAGAGATACGCTAGCCTGTTAAGATATTGTCTCGAATTTATAAAGTTGTTCAAACTTAACTTTGCCTGTATCATGCAATGTGGTTTTTTCATATAAAGGTACCTTTTAACGACACACCATTAAAAATAACAGCATTTAAGAGCATCACTGCTTTGATAAGTACAAAATCCCATCAAGGGCTAAAGAACTGTGACACACAGTTTTTCCCCTGAATTTTGGAGCCAATGTAAATCATTTAATAAGCTTAAAATTTCTGTATAATTGGTAGAAACTAACAGACATTTGTGCATGGAAAGTATTTGATTTCAAAATTACCAAAGTAATGAAACAGTACACATATTTCAACGCATCCCAGACTCCCCTTGACCCGTGTACGCAAAAGCTGAATATATCTCCTCTTTTGTTGAATCGCGATCATTCTGTGGCCACATTAGCCACATAAATGACTGAAGTAAGGCGAGGGTTAGGGAGGTCTACTGCGTTCATACCTGGGCGACAGCCGATATCCAGGAAGAAAAGAGAGCTGGGGCGTACAACTCGCACTTCCACGTACCCACTTTAAAGACAAGTAATGAGATGTGGCGAGTTTAATCATTGCATGCTTATACCATCAAGTGTGAAAAAAGCTTTGCTCATATAACATCGACTTAGTTTTCTATTTAATTTAATGGAACAGGTTGTGCTCTCCACCAACTGGTGTCCAGTCACGATCTGTGCCAACGGGTATCCCCTAACATTTCCCAGTACAGGCAAAGTGCTGAAACGCCACGCAAATGGGGCCATGTTTCAAAGTCTGTTGCCTGAACCTGGGCGTCTCCAAAAAGGCAGCACGCAAGCTGAATGACAAAAGTGCATCATCACCGACACCTTGGAGCCTGCCGGCGTTTGTACAGGTGAACCAGTTCCGTGGGACACAGACACTCGTAGTGTCCCATGACAGGCATATTCAAATCGTTTGTTTCACTTCTAATTTAATGTCCATCTCATCTTGTCATGGTACATCTTTTCATTTCTGTGCTGAAAGTGTTTCCAGTTTGAGCGCTCTGCGTGCCTTACTGGGCACATGCAGCAATTACAGTAAGCAGCGCACTCAAAGGTCGGCTTTGGTTCCACCTCGTGACACTAATGACAATAATAATAATAATAATAATAATAATAATAATAATAATAATAATGGTACAGTGATGATGATGATGATGACGACGACGACGACGACGACGACGACGACGACGACGACGACGGCCACCTCTCCACATGGGGACATGAACAACCTGGTTTGGATCATAGTTGAATCCACATGAAAAAGTCATTGACAGGAACGTTATTTATATATTATGTACAAACTAAAATAAAGCAGACGATGCCTGTCATAAATCATCCTGCCAAAGTGTAGGATTGGAAAAAATCAAACAATCGTATGAGGGACAAATAAGATATATATCGCTATTATATCTACCTGATATGAATTAATAAAGGACGAGTATACAGGGTAGAATTATTGTTGCACTTTAAATATTGTACACACATTAAAAACCCATCAACAGTCCAATATGCACTTCAACAAACAAAGCTGTGTTATGATCCCAAAGTTTGCGCGATACCTCAGAATAATCAGGAGGAGTTTAACACATTGGGCCAATGCCAGGCAAATTTGAGGATTATAATGGACAACGCTCACATATGAAATTACGACAAGAAGTTGACAAACACAGTGTTCTCATTTACTAGAGTAGGTATCTTTTGGTGTTTAGATCAAGGCAAAATCGCAAATTTTCATTGAATGGGCACAGATAAAAATGTCAGGAAGGTGACCCTTTACAAGGAGGGCACCGATCGAACGGGCGTAAATCTATGGTGCGTCCCAGATGCTGACAATGATATTTAGAGGCATAACATTCAAAGATCACAAATTGACAATGCTGCAAGAGTGTAACTACGTTTGGCTTATAGCTGCACGCAGATCACATTAGATCATACCCCTCGTGGTATTTTACTGCTTTCTTGATTGCCTTAAACATCAATATGTACTTTTTTCCCCATATTTATGACCTCCGGGCTAAAACTAGAGATAAACTACTCAATGAGTCCAAACTCTAGCAGGCGTAAGGATATACACATTACACACGTACCTTAACCTTTTCCTTTACAGTAATATATATATATATATATATATATATATATATATATATATATATATATATATATATATATATATATATATATATATATATATATATATATATACATATATATATAAATCTGATATCATTTGGCTCTGAGCAGGGAAACAGAAAATACATTTAATCATCTTTACTTTCCTTACAGAGCAGGCACTTTGTTCTGACAAAAACGTCATCTCTTCAGATCCCCACTTTGGCCCGAACAGCAAAACACGGGCCATAAAATTTTATGAAAGGAAATGCCGTTAACAATTTTATGGGAGCAAAGTATACTGCACAGATAACCTTGTAATCGAGATTTTTTGGGCAACTCTGTTCGGGAGTTCAAAATCCTTATGCCTATATACATATATTGCGTACCTAATTCACCCCAGCGTGTTCATTTAAATACATGTACTTCTAGTATTCAATGCTGTTTGTTTTACGGTTTTTTTTCCTACTGTCTAGAAATAATGATACGTAAAGATATTTACATTTGCACGTACAAACACATTCTAAATTTTGGTAAGTAAAATATCCATTATTTACCTTACAAAATGCTATTATAGTCAGCTTATGGCTATACTTTATTGCATTTGTGCCTTTAACCCAAATAAATTAAAGAGTCTCCAACGGCTCACTACTTAGAACATGTTTCATATACATTTTCCCCCACAAGTATACTTAATTTTAAATTCTATTGGCCTGTATATGAAAGCTGTATATATAGTATTGTATTTGTGTCTTTTTGTCTAGAGCCACTTCCGGCTAGTCATTACCCTATTCCGCTGTCCAAACTCTCTAAACTCCGTAACCTAACCTACCATTGTCTAACCTTTATAAAATCTATAAGTGCTATTGTCCATGTCTAATGTAAATATTTAGCTTAGACAAAGACAACTTACATAATAACGACCAGATAGGAACGTGTCAAATGATGAATCAGTTAAATAAGTGAAGCTTTGCTTATAAATCCAGGGCTTCAATATGAATAAAGAATACCTGTCAAACTAAACTTAATTGCTGCATTTATATAGTACATGTTCGGAGAAGATCTAATTTGACTTACCCCTGGAATAGTATGTACCCTTTGTAGCTGCATAGCTCACCTTAGTTTACCAACTGCCAATGCATCACTGAAGTAGAAACAAACTGGGACATTACATTCAGTCCAAGTGATCATAAAATAAACAGTTACAACTAGACCACTTGTACAAACCTAGGGAATTCCTTGCAAGTACTGTAACAACGGACATCCTATACCAGAAATGTAAAACAAATCCGATGATGACACATACTTCTCACTATGAAAGCTCCAAACAATAAACACAATAAAGCTCTATTTTGCTGCTAATTCTGACTTAATGTTCCAAAAGAATGGGTCATGTGTGGGACATTTGAGTAAATACTATCAATTTTGAGCAATTTTTGACATTGAGCAAAATGTGCACTTAGGCTTGTCAGAATAGAATGAAAATTATTACCATTTATGTCAAGAAAAGTATTCAAAATATAAGTTTTCTTAACCAGGAACTAAGTACAATTACGTAAACGTGTAACTGTCGTAGGTCGCTGCCTGCTACTGATAGCCCCTGGGGGTTTAACCTGACAGACAACATGTAAACCTAAAAGGTCCGAAAGGTGTATATTGAAACAAGAATGATGCCAAAAGATAAAATTAAGTAGCAAATTAGGCAAGTCTCAAGTCTCTAAAGTTATTAAAACCATACTTTCTGACAATATCTGGATATTTACAGCAAAATTTGTAGAAATATTTGATCAAAAGTACATCTTTGAACCCTCTTGACTCAAGCTTCTTGTAAATAAATTTGGTTCTAGATGCAAAATCTTGAAATTTAGAACATATACGACCAAATCTCAAAGTTTGTGACAAAAATGTATTATATCCAATAGTCTCCGAAATATTACTCTCAGGGACAGGATAGGTAACTAATTCAAAGTTAAACGTATCAAGTTTGTGATAGACTTTTATACAAAACCTCTCTTTGGTGATACGAATATCCAAGTCCAGAAACACATCTCTGATACTAGCTGAACTGTTACCTTGCAGAGGGATAACGTTTGGGTAAATTTCTTTCACTGAAATTTTGTACATTTACAAAAGCAATGTTATGAATTATTTTGCATTGTTTGATAATATTGCAGCCATCCGAAAGTCCGTTTGCATCAATAAATCCATGTACTTAAATTCAAGCTAGTTTAAACATATATCAGCAAGTAACGAGGAGTTGTTGATACCCATTGAAATGCCATTTATTTGTTGACAAAACTAATGGTCCACAATGAACAAAAATATTATCCAAAAGAAATTTTTATAGCATCTATCAAAGTTTCAAGGGTGTACGACTTTTTTAAATATTTGTTTTGCTTTAAAGCTTTGATTTCAGATCCAAACTCGGAAAAATTGCCAATACTCCAACAGCTATTTATTTCACAGTTTGTAGAGATTACATTACAGTATTTACGGAAATGATTTCTTTTTGCAGTCAAACACAGTGTTTCTTCCTTTGATAGTTGTTTTATTGTGCCTTCTGAGTCACCAGCTACGAATGTTGATACCCCAGATTTGCTGTTGTTAAATGTCTTACATGTCGCCAAGAGTAATAACGTGCAATACTTGAGCATGCTAATTACTTGATCTTCACTGTCGCAAGGCAAGCATGACCGTTTCCGTGCGGTACTATAAAATTTCTTTTATTATACATATCTGCCAGATTTAACATTACAAAAGAAAAAAGTGTGGGTTAAAGATTAAATCCTTGATTATAGATTTAACATTATAAAAGGAAAATATGTGTGGGAGAAAGATTACACCCTTGCTTTTACTCCTTGAAATATATCAAATCATGTCCTTA
The DNA here is from genome assembly GCA_964020975.1 of Hermodice carunculata. Lineage (NCBI taxonomy): Eukaryota > Metazoa > Annelida > Polychaeta > Eunicida > Amphinomidae > Hermodice > Hermodice carunculata. The sequence goes on along the minus strand of OZ026614.1, from coordinate 29,132,441 downwards.
AAAAAAAAAAAATGTAGCACAACCTCCGATTTTGTTTTTTGTCATACATCATGATTTTTTTGAGTTCCTTTTTCCATAGCAGCAAATAGAATCCTCACTTTCTAACATTTATATATGCTATTGTTATATGTAAATGGATAACCAATGTTTGTTTTGTTCGCCTTCCTTAGATTACATAGCTCTTTCAGTGCCTTCAATTTCCTAGTCTTCCAGTCTCCAGTGTTTTTATGTGTTCCATGGAACTCTCAAAGTATTTGTTTGCGGCTCAGATATTCCATTTGTTGTCCCTACAATGCTGATGTTAACAGTTTGTAAACATTACAACAATAATACCTCGGTAATCGAAGATGATACCCTTTGATTCTTTTTATGAATGGCTGGAATCATTGATTGTTACCAGTTGCACATACTTTACTGAAATTGAATACAGCTTAAATGACGATGAATTATCATTTGTTTCCAGGTATTCATTTGGTGCTCGATCAACCCTGAAAGCGTTTGTTTTTTTTCCTTGTTTTCGAATAGCAACACTGATATTGTCGTAATTTCCACATCTGGAGTATAAACTGTAGGTTCACCACTGTAATCCAAAAAGATTACTTTATCATTTACTGCATCATTTTATAATCCAAATCAGAGAGACCTAATATTTTCCACTATTTGCAAAGAGCTTTAAAGTTTAATTGATGACCTATAGTTGAAGCACAATAAGCCGGATCAACGATTTTTCGAGGATAACGTTCAGCCTGTTTTAGGTATTTATGCATTCATCATTTGCAGTATACATCTCCAGAGCCTGTATCTTAAATTTCTGCTATTTAGTCAGCTTAATGTTTCCTCTTTTTACCTTTTTACTCATATCATTAGTATCTTGGTCATGTTACCATTCCACAACTTCTGTTAAAATAGGATCCTAGAAAAAAGAAAACGGGATAGAGCAAAAACGGTATCTACACGCTAGTTGGCATTTGAGAAACCCGGTCCAAGGCTTTTATAACCTGCAAGCATGCTGAAATCATCATTTCCATAACGTTTATAAAGCTTTACGATCGCCCTCATAGGGTTATATGACAAAAGTATTGTGTTCACTAGTTCATCTTTTATTTCAATTACTAGATGATTTACGTTGTGTGCGAAACCGTCAGTTGCCAAGACATGAACAATTACTGATTTTAAGGGACCATGTTGCAGTGTTTAACATTCTGTCTTCAGCATGACCCAAGATACGAACTTCTGTCCCAGATACTCTACTGATTGAAACAATAAATCACCATCAGAACTACACAATATATGATATCACCATTAGAACTACACAATATATGATATCTGAAGGCCAGTATGATCCTATTAATTAAAGTCTCCAACAAGTAAACAGTCAAACGCACACGTTTTCCAAGATCTTACATTAAAAGAATTATTTAAAAATTACTCAAAATTGACAGTATTTTCTCAAATGTCATAAACCTGACACATCACGTTGATACATTGACTAAGGGTTGGCAGTGAAATAGAACTTAATTGTTTCAGGAGTAGGTGTCATCATGGAGTTTGTTTTGCATTTCTGGAACATGATGTACATTGTTGCAGTCCTGGTTTCTACAGATGGTCTTGCTGCAACTGTTTATTTTACGATCACTCGGACTAAATATAATGCCCCAGCTTGTTTCCACTTCAGTAATACACCGGTGCGTGGTTTAACTAGGATAAGCTGTCCAGCTAGAAAGGGTACATATTGGTTCAGGGGTAAGTCAAATTGTTCTTATCTGAACCTGTACTACACAAAGTTAGTAATTATGGTTTGTTTGGCAGGTATTCTTCTTTCATAATGGAGCTTTGCATTGATAAGCAAAACTTCACGTAATTAGCTAATTCATCGTCTTCCACGTTCATATTTATTCATTATTATGTGGGTTGTCTTTGCTGAATATTTACCTCAGACAAGGAGCCGCTACTCAGAGAGACATGTACGGGTAATAGGCTCCGAAGCATGTTGAGTAGTTACCCGCTGAAGACCCTTTAATTCATTTAGGCTAATACAGCCTATGTCAAAATTCTAGAGTGGAACGTGTGCAATATGGACAATAGTACTTCCGTATGGATATAGGTTAGACAGGGACAGGTCAGCTTATGGAGAGTAAAGAGTTCGGAATGCGGAATAGGGATATGACTACTAGGAAGTGGTTCTGGGCAAAAAAACACAAGTATTTGCCATAAATTGGGCAGTAAAATTTTCGGTGGTCGGCTTATCAATACCACCATTTGGATACCTCCGACGATTAAATTTTTCCCTGCTTTGAAATGTAACGGATATCCTGATTTTTTTATGGCAACCCTGTGATTTCAGTACATTAGTATCTCACATAGTGACATGAGAATGTACCAGGAAAACAGGGCCACCTCTCGAACTTTTCGATTATTATTTCCAGTTTTATCTACTCACAGTACCAGTACGGATAATTTGAACAGCTCCACCATCTTGATGAAAATTCATATCTTACTACAGATGTAAAGGTATTTGTGTCTTTTTCTCTAGAGCCACTTCCTGGTAGTTGTTACCCCATTCCTCAGTCCGAATTCTGAACACTCCATAAACTACCTGTCACTGTCTTACCTTTTTAAATATATAATTGCTATTGTCCATATTGCTCATGTTCTTCTATAGAATTTTGACATAGGCTGCATTAGCCCAAAATGAATAAAAGGGTCTTCACAGAGTAACTATTCAGAACACGTTTCGGAGCATGAAACCGAACATGTCTCTCTGAGTGGCGGCTCCTTGTCTAAGCTAAATATTCTGCAAAGACAACCTACATAATAATGAAGAAAACATGAACGAGTCAAATGATGAATTAGCTGAATAAGTGAAGCTTTGAAATGAATTTTCCCAAAACGTTTTTTATTTTATCAGTCGGTGCCACACCAAGGGTCTGCTTATTACAGTAGGTTATTGTAAAATCTTGAAATTTCTTTTTTTACTTATATGACCACATTTGTGATGACATGGTATCTTGGCTTTACGTCTGATATTAACCGCCTTTTCCTCCTTGGCAACTTTATTTTCGGTCGTAAAGCATCTAATTTTATGATCATTGCAGCCATACCCTGCACAAATATAACTTTTAACCAGGACTTTCTTGCATTTCGAGTGTCCGGGTACCTTGCAGATTTTTAATTTTTAAGTTTGTGTGTGAACATAGACTTCTTGTTTTTGCTCAAATACTCTATTTATTAATTAATTAATTCATTATTAATGAATTTATTTATTTATTCATTCATTCATTCATATTTCTGTTTATTTATTTTACTGTGTCAGTTTTGTGGTCAGGTTTTCACGGACACTATTGTTCCAAAGAGTACCATATTTGGCATCCTGACAGAACTTGTAGTGAAATTGTGCACATTGTTTGGAACTGTCATGGTGTTAAATGATCTAAATTAAAGGCATATTTATGTGAATTGTAAAGCTTACATATCTTCAAAACTTTTCTAGATAGAGTTGCCATTTAAAGATTAATATGTGGGTCTATTGCTAAAACAAAATCCCACAGCATGCAAAGTTGAGAAGTTAAATTTATATTACATTTACTGAATTTCATGTTGAAAATAATGCAAATTAGGGGCAATTAATATTCCAAAAGATCCATATCTGCCAACCTATTACAAATAGACACAAAATTTAAAGTAGTATGTGCAGGTTTGTGACATCTGTCAATCTAATGGACAGTGAACAAAAACTGTAGCATTTGAAATTATGCCAATTAGCAGCACTTGAAACATTTAACAGTTGAGTATCTCCAAATCTATTATAAATAGAGGTGCCAATCTAACTCCAATTTATGGGTTTGTGACATAGCCGCACCCAATGAATCATGAACCAAAGTTGTAGCATTTTGATTTATTCGAATTAGGTGAATACACACAATGTAAATCTCTAATAACTTAAGAATTATTATAGACTGACGTGTCTTTCAAACTTCAGTTGATAGTTTTGAAGGATAGTTGCATCCAAGGAACCATAAATAAAAGTTGTAGCAGTTTGTTTTTGGCAAGTACACAACATTCAAATTTTGAATGGCTTCAAAACTATTATAGATTGAAGTGCCTTTCCAACTTTCATTTATAGGTTTTCGACATAGCCGCATGAAAACAATATTGTTGCAGGAGTAAAACAAATACTGAATTGGCAATCTTTAAAAATTTTCTAGGCACACAAACTGAATTGCTGAATCAAATTTTTCTAGTTTAAAACTGTGCTCAATTGTACGAAAGCAACAGCCGTTGTTCAGGCTGTCTATCATCTCATCAGAAAAACCGGTTTGGTCATCATTCACACCAGACGGTCTAACTGTCTGTGGATTGTAGCTAAATTGTTTGTAACGTGTAACAGTGAACAACTGTTCTTGGTTAGAACTAGTAGCAGCATTGTGTTCCTTGCTGCCATTGTTGCTGGCACCTGCAGCTTCTTAAAGGTCAGGTGGGGAGCCTACATTCAGGCATGACTTCCCTTGCCTCACGGGTTGACCACACTGATTCTGGCCCATGACTGATCCACTCAACCCCCTCCCTTATTTGGGGGGGGGGGGACCTGTAAGACTGGCGCTAAAGCTGGTATATTTGGGATGGTCCGTGTTGGCACAGTTATGGTAAGCTTAATAGGTAACTGTCTGTATATTGAGATCTAAACTGTCACAACATTCAAATTTCGGTTTTAAAGACCAATTCCTTTTATACACAGACTCTGTGCCGCTCATGTTTACTGAGATCGCGAAACAGAGAGGGCTTAATGTCGCTTTGCATGGAAGAAAGATAAAAAGAAGGAAAGAAAGAAGGAAAGACAGACAGAAAGGAAGAGAGATAGAGAGAAAAAGAGCTCTGTATATCGACACAAGATATTTGCAGGACTGCGTGGCGGCGGCGTCGTCCATTGGCTTCTGTGTCTGCGTGTATTGACAACGCGGAAGCTGAGTTAAAGACATCAATGTGCTTATGCTTTCAGAGAGATCTAAATGCGGAAATAGGATAGGTGTGTCAGCGTGCTGCTACCTGTAGATAAGCGTAGATGAGATACCTAGATTAAGTCCCTCCCATACCTAGAAGTCCTCCCATACCTAGAAGCCTGATGATGATGTGCCCGAGACCGTTTAACCTCTTCTGGACAGCCGTGCAAGTTACAATGATGAATTCCATTCTGTGTCCAGATGAATCAAACACCACATCATCTAAATTTTATCACTGGCAAGATGATGTTCCAGACTTTGAAAAGCACATTAAAAAATAATAGATTGCTGGGAAAGCTACATTAAGGACCACATCTGGAAAACCCAGTTGAACGTAAGGAAATGGAACAAATGTTACTTGCCTGTGTGGCAATTTTTGTTCTGTTCATTGGGTCAACGCCAGGAGCAGTTAACGGTACTTGGAATAGAAAGAGTGATGTGTTTTTTCTATGAACACAAGCAACCACCAGGTTAATATTTGAAATGTATGATCTTGTAATGTTCAATCGGATGAATTTTGAAATTTTATCAGGCTTTTTGAACCTGTTCTACTGGGCTCATACCAATATGTGCAAAGGTTAAATGGCCATTAAAATAATACATAAAACGTTTTTGGGATTACCCGCATGTATTTCACTTTTAGCTGTTTTTGATGCACTAAGACAACCATATAAACATGGATCCATAGAACTGTATTCGTGATTGATTAAGTGGGATATTAATGTGTGTAATACAACTACAACTACAACAACAACAGCAACTACTACTACTACTACTACTACTACTACTACTACTACTACTACTACTACTACTGCTAATAATGTTTAGGTAAACTGGAAATCATTCTTGTCTTAATACGAAAGACGTCAAATAGTATATCCTGCTTTTCTAACATCCCTTTCTTGGTAAATCCAGTCTTGTCAGGTGACACTTTATTTCTTTGTCTTTTTCCTACGGTATAACATAACATTTTCTATAACATCGTAAGTGTCTTGAATGTAAAATACTTTCTTAGGACCCACTATCAAATATAGTATTTCCTTTCGCATGTCATATTAAAATGCTCCAAATTATTTTTTTATTTATTTACAGTCAAGGTCATTGTTTGATACCTGATACTGATTTCTTATTAATCTGCCAGCAGCGTACAATCTATCACGGTATCCGATCTCGCTAAGAAAGGCTCTTGAAATTCTTGTTTGGCAAATTAATCTATTCTCCTTTCTTAAAATTGAAAATTCTATTTTCAATAGGGCATGACCATATGTATGTATGTATGTATGTATGTATGTATGTATGTATGTATGTATGTATGTATGTATGTATTTAATCTTGTCACTAAGCGTGTGTAATTGTAAGTGGTACTGATCTACACTTGTGATTTTAGTACCTCTTATGTGTGCATATATCATGTCTGTATCCGCCCCTGCAGATACATAAATATAGTAGTGAAAACTAGGTCTCATCGAAGTTCAGCCATCAAGTCTGTACTCTTTCAGCTTTTCCAGTGCTTCTCACAAGAGCAGTTTTATAAACTCAAATTCCTTTTAAAAATACCTCTGATTAAATCACCAGCATACCTGTATTTCTACAGAAGTCAAGAATGGTCCAGGTTAACATCTATCTTCGGAACACCGAGGAAAATTGTTGACTAAGTTTCCCCATAGACTTGTTTGAGGGAATCTAAAATAGAGTGAAAGCTTCAATCAAACTTGCGCTATATATTGGTATTTTTAGCTTTCCCCATAACACGTAACTTCAAGCCTATTTCAACCGACTTGACTGAGTTATTAACGGATGTATTTTTAACTGACTGATAGATGGGAAAGTATTCAAGACGTGGAGTGATATATTTTTCAACGACTTTTTATTGTGCCTGTATTATATTTTTCTTACTGATTAAAAAAGATAACAACCAAGTTTTGATACATTTGTATAAACAAATTTGCTCACCAAAAGGGCTATCAGTAACCGTCAACATTCATGTCCCAAAGGGCTTACACACAAAAATGAAGATCAGTATTTGCTGTTAACAATTGAAAGTACATGCAGCAGATTTTACACAACGTTACATGCTTTGATATTTTCCAAAAATAGCAAGGTTAAGCACAAACCACATTATAAATACTGCATACTGTTCATTAGAACAATCTGTCTTCGAGCGCACTTGGCAACGTTTCTGATCATAAAATCACACGTCAAGTAGACTGATAGAAATCCAATGTACCAGTATTTTAATATACGTACAGTAAGTGAAAACGCACAACAGGGTTCAAAATCTTTATTTTGTGTTCATAAATTATCCACTCTTTCAAATACAGAAACTCAACAATTTACTGGGAGGAATGTGCAAGGGCATTGAGGTGTGGCATAGACTGGCTATTGCATAACGTCCCCTCAGTGTCCTCTAATTTCAAAAGTCACACCTTTCTAGCATGTATGGCTACCACTGCCAGTAACATAGGCAAAGCGTCTGCATCCCATGCTTCAGGTCACATGCTGTAGTCTGTAGCGAGGGATGTGGTCCTTCCTGTAAGGCCAGAATCAGTTGTCAGCTGGTCTGCTGGGCCTTCCTGCTGGAAACTGGCTGGCCAAGCCGATTTCAGAGGGGCTCAATTGGACTCATGTCTGGGAAAATGCTGGCCTCGAGAATCGCCAAGGTCATGCAGGATGTGTGTGGAAAGTTTGGGAGATGGATCTGAATAATTTTGTCAATTCACCACTGAGTGGTCAAATTGCCATCCACAACCACCAGAGGAATTCCGTGTTGCATGGACTTACCAGCCCAAACCATGACATTGGCACCACCCCTGGGTTGGCTTGATGCATGCAAAAGCAGGCGTACCTCTCATCACGTCTGTGCCACACACTTTGCCGGCCGTCAGCCCTTTTTAAGCAAAAGCGAGATTTGTAACAAACATCTCTCCACTGTGCCTGTTTTGTGCCTGCCTGGTTCCAACAGGCATGTTGGCAGGACCATACCAAGATGCTGTGATGGCCAGCAGTGGTTAACTGATTTCCCTTGAAAGCTCTTCTCGTGACTGCTGGGTGGGGGGAGGGGTGGGGAGTCTTCCTGGGGTTTCTTTGGCTGTATGGCTAGCTGTCTGAAATCTGTTTCACAGACTGAGGAGTCGTATTTGTCTATTTTATGGTAAATCTTGCACGCCCTGGACATTGTTTCAAGCTTGTATTATTGAGGGATATGTCCATGTCTTGAGGTTTTTATTTTGTTTTGTTTGGTTTTTTTGTTTTTTGTTTTTTGTTTTTTTTGGAGGGGTGTTTTTTTGGTGCGAAAATCGTGTTTTAGATTATGTCCAGAAGTACCTGATATGCTGCCTTTGCTCGAGTAAAAATGATTTCTATTGATTGAATTGATATATGATATGATATGATATGATATGATATGATATGATATGATATGAAATGATATGATATATGATATGATATGATATGATCAAGCTTTAGATTCATTGCAGATGCAGTCATCGGTTCTTGTGTACAACGTTTTCTCCTATGTGTGAAGATTATCCTATGGGTATGAAGGATAAGGTTTTAATTGTAATCTTTCATTTGATTTGTCACTCATTGGTTTTAGGTGGTAGACAAACCAATGAGAGGCCATGGTGCATTTAATAAAATACCGACTCTTCTCACTTTCAAAATGGCGTCGTTTTCAAACTTATTTCTCCGATAGAACTTCGATTTGGTGCGTATTTGCCGTTTTTTTAGACAAAGGAGAAAGAAAATCCAGTACGGGTGGCCCATTGGGGTTAACGTCGGGATATCTTGTTGGCTTTTCATGTTTTCGGGAGGCTGTGCCGAGCGAAATAATGAAAATCCAACAACTCGTGATCCCGACGCTATCCTCAATGGGCTACCAATACTGGATTCTCTATTCCTGACACAGTTATTACAAATAAACATACACACATACATACTGTATACAAACATACATAAATAGATATAATCTCCATGTGATTACACTATTAGCTAATAGAATCTCGTATAAAAACTAAAATTAGGATAGGCTATTAACAGAGTATACCATGACCACGATGATGATGAATTTATGAAACAACCCTCCAGAGATATCACTGGTACCACCATACACCCACAAAGAGTAAGACAGACGTACAAAGTTAATGATCAGGCTGAGCAGAGTTTGTTAATCAAGAAAGCTGTGTGACTGGTTTTTTCAGTTTTGGTGTGTCTCAATCTTTCAGCAGTTCATTCACAGAAGCAGTATTTCATGCGTCATTAGGTTACATGTTAGGCTCATTTTGCGGCATTTTTACGACATGCGTGCAGCTCTAGCAACATAAATGGGACAACAGAGAAATGATTTCAAGGGTCAAAACCTCTCACGTTGAACTAAATCATATGCTATGATGTGTGATTCTGAAGCATCCATTATGAGTTGACAGCTGTCAGCCGACAGAATAGAATTTCCTCTTTCGCTCACTCCTATTTTTGATTAAACTATCATCAACCATCCCTTTTCATTAAACATGATATCAAAGATGAAAGATCCAGGCGTAATTATGTTTTTAATGTTATTTTATTGCTTTCATTGAGAGCATAGGGATACACATCATTTAACTCCTTGCTGGTTAGACCAAGACCGACTCAACAGCTTTTTTTGGCCCGGGTCAGGCGCAATTTGCCCAGCCCGCGATAGGGAAACTGTATAGCTATTATCCATACAGACCCTATTGTTATTTATCACTTTTCATTAAATGCATCAATTTGAAGTGAGCACTTTGAGGCAGACAACAGTTTACTCTCACTTTGAGGAAATTTGAGCGAAAATAATCATGAAAATTTTATCAAATGTGTCCATGCATTTCAGTGAAAATGTCCAGAGCGGCAAGCAGGGTCTCACTCCAGTACCACCGCTATCACTGTGTTTCTTTTACTGAATATATAAATATCTCATGCATCACTGCTAATTATGGTCTACTAGCTACCATTTGGTGTGTATGGTTTACTTCGTGACCAAATAGAACACAATCTACTAAAGCAAAGAGGTACAAGACCATAAAAGTGCTGTGAGAGAAAGGAGTCTTCACCTGTAGTAAATCGGATTGTAGAACTCAAATAGGATTGAGCCATGCCCTAATTAAATTGGATTTTAATTCTAAGAAACGATTTTTCCTGTAAATAGACTTGCTGGAAAGATTTTAACCCTTTGTCAGTGAATAGTAGGATTTTCTTTGTGCAAAAATGATGGAATTATCATATTTTTTCAATGCAGCAAATATGTCGGCAATATTTTCTGACATTTTCTAAATTTTATGTGCACAATATTCTAGAATATTTGCCTTCATATTTTGAGACTACTTTATTCTGAATATATATATATATATATATATATATATATATATATATATACATATATATATATACATATATATATATATATATATATATATATATATATATATATATATATATATATATATATTGCACCGCATCATTACATTACTGTTGTCAAAGGATGACGTAAAAAATAGTGTTTGTTGCTGATATTTGCAAATCTTTACAAAGATGAAAAACTATGAAACGGACATTTTCAGTTATTTTACTGATTCCATATATCCAAATTAAAAAGATAAAGACAAGTCTTTCTCGCACTAGGGCATATAACTGGGAGGCGATTTAATTTTTTTACATGTGCACAGTATTGCTGTGATGCATAAGTTTACATTTTCCTGTTCTTTCATTGGCTTCCCATCATTTGTTCTCGTGGATCACAATTATTTCCAGAGCGCAATGTGCCCAACTCGGGCAAAAAAACCTATTGACTTGGGATATGAGATCGTGATAGATTTAATCAAATTCTCGGCAAAATTGTTTTAAATTTGCACTGAATTTAGTGTAAAAATGAAGCACACGATAATTTACATCCGGCGTTTGTGGGCGATTTGAGCAGGACAGAGTTAAATTGGACATCACGATGCAAGCGGTCACCAGGAACTAATTGGGTGGCGAAATGAGGTCATATCCGCCAGAGCAGGGAGTTTTGAATCCCTCAATTTCCATGTGTATGCAAAATAAGTAACTTGAATCAGAAATGATTATGTATACCAAATGATGGATAGGTAGTCTAATATTTTTCCATATGTACTATGTATCAATGATCAATATACACAGATATGGTAAAACTGTACCTCGACATTATTGATATTTAATTTCCCGTAGCCTAGTACAGCATATAGCCAAAAACCTCATTTCAAAGCTGTGTATGGAGACTCACAGTTGTAGTCTTGAACAATTACATGATATGTATGAGGGTGTCACTGTGAAGTCGGGGCCATCCAGATCTCTTTACCACCAGACATGTTTTTGTCTGGTGCACATAGTGGCCATGATATAGAAGATTTAAGCACCCTACTGCATTAAAGATATACAAAGGAACAAAATTATAGTTAGTATTGTTTGAACAATTGCACCAAATTCAAATTCTATCAAATTTTCACTTTCATTGACAAAAATACATGACGATGGACAAACTCGTTATTCTGTTCTCCTAATTGTCACGCATGACGTATGATATATTTTAGGGTCTAGTCGCGATGACATTGTCCCATAAATTTTTCATCGTTTTTTCCGTAGACTGGCGCTTGTTTGGACTTGTTGCGCCTCCTTGCCTTCCCAACCAAGCCCCTCTTGTGTCACAAAAACCTTCAATACACAAATTAAATCACAGGGGAGATTTAAAACGTGTTTCACGGTCACTTCACCAGAATTGATGGTGGTCAGACAACTCGATATTCTTGCCATCTCAGTTTACAACAAATATACATTACTTGGAAAATGAAATATAGGGAATACCCAATATATCATATTGGTATTAGGAAATACAATATTTAACGACCGATTAAAATTTCAAGTGAACGTCAATACTTTGAAACAGAAATGTTTCAGTGTCGAGAAAACACGCTAACGTCCAATCTGGCAGACCGATATAACCCACACCCGGCCATGCATAAATTTGTTGGCTGACGTATTGCACTTAAGTCTGTCGCCGTTTGTTATGGCTTGTCTTCCACATTTCTCCATTTGATAAATTTTGTACAAGCCATAGCAGTTTCCACAATGAAACAAATAAAACATGTGCTCTTGCCGCATACCGATTTTTCTCATTACCACCAAATGAAATTTGCCATGCCATCTCTATAATTTAAAGGTGGATCATTATACCTGTTTCTACAACACTGCTTAAGCATAAAGTTTCAATGCTATTTTTATTTTTTTGAACAATAACATTTTTAGGGGCCTTTAAGGTAAACATACGGCTGTGTTAGTATTTCTATCGTATGGTACACCTCTTTTCGTGCATTTTTTAGTATAGATGACTTAAAGAGTGCGTGTATCTATATTTTTTTTTTGGGGGGGGGGGGAAGGGGTGCTAGTGGAGTGACACGTCCAGACGGAGGAGCTCCCCCACCCCACCCCTTCTAAGCGGGCAAATTTCCTAACAGTTTCATATTTCAGTTGACGGGTTACTTGAACCTATATTATGTTAGCGTTTGGAAAACCCAGTGAATAGAAGAAAAAGAATCACATATTATTAACAATGGCTTCAGAAATACATATGTACAAAATAAAAGGCAAATCTAACCTAGCTTCTTGCACGAAAAGAATTGCAAATACATGTGGCCCTATACAACAGACCGACAAACAAGAAACCAAAACAGATAATCCCAACACTAAAACACACTCAAAATCAGACACACAAAACAAGTAACACACCAAAGAAAAGCTGCTTTGCATAATCCTAGTTTTAAGTCTTTGAAGTCTGCTATATTTTAACATAGGCTTACACACGTCTGCAATTTTTTTTTTACAGGCATAATAGCACTGTTGCTGATATCTAGGCTTGTTTGACATATACACATTTGCTGTGGGTTAGATGTCCTATTTCATGATCATCTTGGTGGTAGATTGACTTTGTTGCGATCTGGCTTCATAAGGGTCGTATCGAAACTCAGCTGCGTGACGAGTCAGGTGGACTTACCTAAACTAAAGTAGGCCTATCAATTTTCTACCTCCCTTCAACAGAAATATATATATATTTTTTTCAAAATTATTATCCAAGCGTATAATATTTTTGTAGAAATAGTGTCTGTTTTAATGAGATTCGATTTAACATGTGACAGGGTCGATTTTAAACACTGTTGATCTCTCTATTCTGACGACTGTGTCAAGTCGGAGATGTGTGCTACATGTATTATTAATAGGGGGATCGCTGTCGTATTTCGATGTTCCGTATAATCAAACATAGCCTACATGCTCGCTTAATTTGTGGGACGCGTGCACTTTATAGGCCTAATCTTTACGTGTCACAAAATAAACACGATCATTACAATGCACACACGTTAACCAACTTTCAGCACGAGTGCACATATTTCGAAGACTCGTCCCGCAAATTATGCACGTATGTTATGTTTGATGCCATGCCATAAAATATCGCGTTAGGGTAACCCACCACAGAGATGTATTACTTAGATTTCTTCACATGAGTATTATGCTCTGAGGGGTTGAATTAGGCGTGTTGTGTCAATACAAAAATGGGATACCCGTCGGAGTTTTGTGCCTACTTTGGCGACTGCACGTGCGCAGATTATCACTGTGCTGCTGTTTCAGGCCGCTATATCTTAAATTCGTTGTACTGTATGAACATGTCTCATAGGCCTACATTTGATCAAGTCGATTAAGTTCTGGAGGGAACCGTCACGCCGATGATTTCGGTAAAAGTGCTTAGCGGTTGGTAACTCGTACAGACCGGTCATCAGCATGCTGAGGATGGCCAAGTTTAAGTTAGCACCGAATAGCCTGATCTGGCCATTGTATTCTGAATGCTGTATTCTCCAAGTAAAATACAATGACCACAGTGAGGAGAACAACGCGGCTGATGTCCAAGGATCTTCCATAGGTACACGCTGGCCTTAACGCATTGGCGCAAAATTTGGTGTTCACATTCTAAAAAAAAAAAAAAAAAAAAAGGAAGAAGAAAAAAAAACCAGCAAAAAGATAAAGGGACATATCACTCCCCCAAATGCCATTTAAAGTAATAAAATCATCAGGATCTTAAATTATCACCGGAATTGGCTTTCTAGATAAAATAAGTGTATTGGGATTCCACGCAGATAGGCTAAGAGACTCGTGGGACAACGAATGCAAATTTCTTGTCAAAGGGTAAAAATGGATTGAGTCGAAGGAAAATCTTATTGTGAATCGAGGAGCTGGAAACGTTATCATATAAAAGCCCACGCCAACCATATCGTATTCTAAATTCTAGTATTTCATGGTAATGACCATTATATTAGTTATCTTGCTCTGCAACCTAAAGCAACTTTTCAGAATACAATCTACTGGTGCTGCCAAGAAAAATATAGGCGTAGATCACAGTGGGTAAATGATGTAGACTAGTGTATGAGTTTTTCATTTCTTCTGAGTCAATGTGCGTCTGAAACAATATATAAAAAGAGTCTATGACTTCTGAACGAAACCAATGAAAAAGGTTTAAACATTTCAAGTCCCATGTAGGTGCTACCTGTAACGCGTCTCTGGTTCAATTCGATTGCCATGTAACTGCATAGTGGGGGAACCAAGGTAAACCCTACCTGTGAGAACCAGAAACACGGCCCGTGTCTTTTATCGAACCACTTACGTGCTTTATATGCCTGGCATGTGAGACACAGCTACTGTCGGTTGATGACGAAGTTCGCAGCATATAACAAGATGCATGTTGTAGAGATGCGGGGTACAAGAGAAAATAAACCAACGATATTTTCAGAGAGTGGCAACGTGTGAGGACATCAAAGAACGGCCGTGTCAGTACCGCTACAGGTGCCAGGGTACAACTGCATGCCCGACACTGGCGGTTCTCACTCTGCTTATTCTACATGTCATGTGCTATCACCGAGTTACAAGTGCCCTTCTCACAAGGAATCAGCCAATATATCGTTAATGCCTTAATTATTTGACAGACAACAATGAAAACGTATGAAGAATCGATCTGTACCATTGTCTAAATTTGTCACGAAAGATGGAGACACAAAGCTTCATAAATAAGCACCTCGTTTGCGGCAAACTAAGTTCCAACCACATACAAGTCTGTAGAACATCCCTATATGACATTGTCAGATATTACAGAACACGTTGGTAATGTACATTTATGGTCTGCCTGGCCCCTTGAGATTTAGTTTGCTCGATTTGCTTAGTAATTGGGATTTGAAATGTAAACTTCAATGTAGAGGTGGATCGTGTGTGTGCTGTACACACCTTGAACTCAGTAGCGGTTTGAATTTGAATTTTACGGACAAATAATTTCGTTATCAACTCGTACCAAAAGATAAAATGCTTTCTTTATTGCCTAGACATTTTTTAAGATACCAGCCTACTGAATTTGTCCAGTGAACAAAGTAATAATCTGCAACTATCAACATTTCTGCGACAATTCTCTCTGTCCGTATCTCCCTTTGCAATTCTTCTGTTAGGGATGGCGTTATTATATTTTACATGAATATTTTCGCTAAAAACCGTCAAGTAGGAATTCCTTACGTTTCACAAAATATATGCAGTACTAGCACTTAAAAAAACAAAACAAAATCTATGTTTATTTTAAACATGTTTCCCAAGGTACATCACTTAAATGCATCTGAATTATATTGCTGTCATCATGGACTTGTCCATCAATGGTTCAAATAATCAATATAAATAATAGTCTGTGTTCCTTAATAAAGAATTAAAAATATTTTGGAACAACTACTCAAAATATTGGCAGCTGGGTTTTTCTTCGTGATTTATTCAGTGTATTATGAAGCTCGCCGTCTTACATAGTTCACTATGGCAGCAACATTTGCACTGTTCTGATGAAAGAAACGGAGACAGCAACGTGCCACGGCGTATCTTTTACCAAACACAGACAGTTGTGCTAGAATCACATCATCTATAAATACAAAATTAGGCCCACTTGAACAAAGGTGACCCTTCCAATACCGCGGCTCTGATCATAGTGTTCTAGAGTGGTAATGTTGCCATGTGCCGTGAGTAATTGCGAATTGCAGTGAAAAAGCCCACTTATGCCCACCAACTAGATTATTATATCATCTCTATGCGGACTACTTTTCGTGAAACAATATATTGTAATAGATTAGAAATAATAAGAAAATTGACTTAATGTTGACATTATTCTGATCATGATGCCGCCCTTTCATTGAATAAAACATGGCATAAAGGCAGCGTTCCAAGTGTAATAGCTCTTCGAGAGGGTACAGCTACTCTAATGCATACGCTTACTATTTAAGAAATGACCAGGATTGCGTGTGGCGTGTGCATTGCTGGTATTATATATGCCATTGGACTTTAATAACATGACTTTGTAAAATGATCTGCTACTCTTCCTGCATCGCACAAAGCTTCTGGTATGCCTATACTTAGATGGAGCGTCTTTGTGGTCATATTTATGAACATTATCTGTTGTTACTGTGTCATCATTTCGGTGCTTTCAGGCAGATCATTTAAGCTTATCAAAACTTACAGACAAGACGGTACCAACGAGTTTCTTTTTTGATTTCATGAGTAGACATTAGTTGTGCTTGAAACAATCATTGCATTTCCACAATGACCTGTCTCCCATGCTGCTAACCATCCTTCCTTTTCAAATTTGGTCATTAACTATCCCTATAAACCGCTTAATGCTTATAATTATATATTTAGTATGTCATAAACCATCAAAATTCACTCCAAATTTTGAAATGAAGTGCCGAAATACGATATGAATATACCCCACGGGAGTGAATTCCTAACTAGTTGAAGTTTTTCAGCATTCGCAAAATTCTGTGTTCCAATTTCCGCAATTTTGATCCTAATATTGTTAAGAAACTCTATAATTCTTACTGCAGTTTGTTTTATGGAGCACAAGCATGGGGTTTTTGAGATATGCATATAGATGCCCAAGCCTGGAATAAACGTGTGAGACATTAAATATTCACCTTCGTATATGACACATCACATACATTTTTAAAACCTTTTTTTACCAATACCTTGCATGTCAAAGAACTGTTATATTTGAGAGCATTAAAAAAATCAAATGAAGAACAGTTGGACCAACAAAAGTGCATCATTCCCTTCATTCTGAATTGCTTATGATTTGGCAGTAACTGGAAGTAATTATGAGCTGATTAAAAATTCAGGCTCGGAGCCCAAGTGTGCATCATATTGCGAAGCAATGTATGTACGTGATGTATCTCAAATATTTAAATATATACTATTAATCCAGAGTACATTTTCAATGAATTGTTGAGGCAACATGCATTTAATGGAGATTAACGGGCACAAAACTTGGCTCTCATTGGCTGTGCCGCGGATTTTAATTCTAAAGTAGTTAAACAACTGAAAGGTATGAAAGCAGTATCTAACTGATACAAATGACGATATATATATATATGGTAATGTGAATTTATGTTTATGTTCTATTATATAATTTTGTTTTGTAGTAACTACCTTTAAAACACCAGGCTTAGCTTATACACGCACTTTTGAATTATGAATCAATACAGTTGCACAACTATGTACCCAAACACACAAAACCGTAAGGTAAGGTCCGTTAAGGTGTGATATGTAATACCGTGGTATTTTGTAATCAATTACATTTTTATTACATTTTAAAATATTCTTATGGTGTGAAATGTAATACCTCCGTGACATGTAATTTGTATAAATTGCAAAATAAATTACTGCAGTGATATGTAATAACCTGGTCATTTTAAGACAATAGATGGTCCCTTTTCAAAAGTGAAAAGACCTCATCAACCGATCATAGTTAAGCCTTCTAATTTTCACGATGATTTGGCCTGTATTGTAATGAACTTTTTTGACTTGAGTGTTCCTTTATGTGACAATGTAACATTTTCACGATTATATATGACCAAAATATAGACAGATAGCCCGGCGCTTCTATAGGATACATAGATGATTCAATGCAGGTTTGAACTTTGAGGTCCATATTGGGATCTATTCGGGTCTTCTGGTGCAACCTTGAAGGGTTTTGACGCAAATGACGTGAAAATTGTTTTCCGTGATCCAGGGCATCCATACAGAGGTAAATTTAATATGAATGGGTGTAACCCAGAAAGGGGAGCGAAGCGCAAGTTTGAATTGAATTTGATGTTTTATTTTATTTTATTTTTTATTGTACCCCTTTTTTGTCCGCAATCATGCAACCCGGTCTGAACGGTGGCGCCGCAGTGTGAGAGTCTGAAGCAAATTGTCGTCTGCTGCGCTGCCAATCATTTGTAAATAGTGACGCAATCTTCATAGGCGGAGACTCGCGCTGCTACGTGACGTCACGCTTTATTGTGTGAGGCATGGAAGCACGGACATGCGATAACTCACGCAGTGCCAAGTTTGTAATTTATGGTGCATAGAAAATAAATCAATGCATTCAATTTAATAAAGTAATTTGTGCACCCCTGATTTTTGCCACGCAATGCATAGAGAGTTTAAATTTAAACAGTTTATTCCTATTTAATTCAACCAATCGCCATGAACCATGGACGGCGGCCCTGTTTGAGTGACTTTGGCTGCTAACCAATGGGGACCGATTATTATCTGATTCTGCTGAAGAAAGCCAGTTTACCCATTGGCTTCCGGTCATGGACAAAAAAATCGAGCTGAACAACATGTCGATCGTGGTGGGTCCCATTGCCGTAGAGGGAGCTTCGCTCCCTATAAGCATGACATCTGCGCGGCACGTGCAGTTTATGCATGACGTGAAAATTGTGTCTGCTATCAAGAACACCCATACACAGCTTAGGGCTGTTCCAGAAAGTGTCCTCCCAGGGGGTGAGTGGCAACGACTTCAACGGCCGGAGAGTGGGTGGGTGGGGGGTAAATATAAAATTCCATGTCCAAAAGATAGGGGTATCCTTAATTAGCATGTCCGCTATATGGGGGTGTCAGCAAACATACGTGATCGGTGTATAGGGTGTAAATTTTACTTGTGGCATTACTATTTTTATGAAATATAACTAGGCCTAGGTTCTGTTGGATGGTACTGTCTTTATGCTGTAAAGTGGTACTGACAGAGAGCCTGTATACCTCTCCGTAGACTTTCGTCTATTGTTCTACCAAGTATTTTACTTGTGACACTACTATTAGTATGAGATACGGCTTTATATAGTACTTTATGCTGTTGCGTGGTATCTACAGAGCCCCTAAATACCTCTCTCTAGACTTTCGTCCATTGCTCTCCCAAGTGACAAACTTTCTTGTGGCCTTGTCATTTTTATGAAATACGGCTGAGCTCTGTTAGGCCTAAGCAGCACTTTGTGCTGTAAAGTAGTACGTACACAGCTTCATTATAACATAGCGAGGTTTTTCTGTGACTGAGTTTGAATTGTATTCATGAACACACACACACATACAAATATATATATATATATATATATATATATATATATATATATATATATATATATATATATATATATATATATATATATATATATATATATATATATATATGTATCCCATATTCTCTGAAAATACTGAAGACTATATGTAAAAACTGGTACCAAATTATAAACTCTAACCATTACAAATTGTTGTATGATGCTTATAAATGTAGCTCCGAAATTCTGTCATTGACTGACTCTAACTGGCTAAACACTGTGAGGAACACACTAAAATTAATCGAATGCGAAGATATTGGGGAACAATGGCAGTGATGAATTTGGAAATTTTTCGGCATATATTATACAATAATTATTGCAGGAGAATTTTTTTTTTCATTTGCACACTGACTTTTCTAGACAATCTTTTCCAGATAAAAAATTAAGAACATATTCAAAATTTAAATCAAAGTTTCAAATGGAAAATTACTTACTGGCATTGAAGAATATGGATGAAAGAAGAAACTTAACCCGATTCAGAATCAGTGCACATAATTTAAATATTGAAAAAGAGAGACACGAAAGGCCAGTTAAAATGCCCAGTAGATGACAGAATATGTGCCTTGTGTTCTGAATTAGAAGATAAATTTCATTACATTTTAATTTGTCCAAAGTTCTATGAAGCCTGAAAACAACCAATTGATAACGTGTCAGCATTTCTAGTTGATTTTGAATATTTAACTCTTGAAGATAAATTGATTAAGTTAATGAAATGTGATCACGTGGAAGTAATTTGGAAATTGGGAAATTATAAAAGAAACTGTAAAAATCAGAGGAAAGTTGTGATGGAAAGGTATGCTATTCTTTTGGTTCAACTAGGTTCACATATGTTAGTATGATTTTTTTTTCCACAGAATTCTTGTTATCATCGTTATCTGTTTAAGTTTGTAAGTATGCTCCCAAGGGTTTGTTGATGGGGGATTTTTTGATGTACACAGTGTTTGTACTGTTTTTTTATTTTTAGACCCATCAACAAAATACCATGGATATGTATGAAACAGTGCAGTTGCAATAAAGGTCATTCATTCATGTACACAGGGGTACTTACCTAGTTTTGCATGGGAGCTCTTACAATTCTGAGAACGCGGACTGCTTTTAGTGACAGCTGAGAAAGGGTTCCCGCGAAAGTGGTTTTGCATTTATTTGGACTTCGGTCACACACGTTGTTTTTTGCGCGTGCGAAGATTACTACAGAGCTTGTGATATTATCAATTGGTCTTGTTTTAAGTCATTTCTTATGGGACATTGATAAATATATTGAATAAAACTGCTTTGGTTTTTGCGTCAATTGATACACATATATTGCAATTAGTTATCAAGTATAGCCTAGACCATAGTTTTTGATTCTCAATTCTTGAAAATGTTTCAGCCTATCTTTACCACATTTTGAGACTTGTACCTTACCCAGGTAGTGAAAAACTATAAGTGATTTAGGGTTAAACTTTGATATCATAATACAGTTTTAAACCCTACGAGACCCAAAATTCCTCTCGGTAGAACTAGACATTGATTTGCCATTCTCCTATGCCTTGTCTAATCAGTACTTGCACTAGCATTATATCTGGTTCTGTGGGAAGGCCCAGGTATTCTCTCGTTCCAAGTAGGCCTAAATGCTTATCTCTATCTCCGTCAACAGTAGGCCTGCTGCTACTACTGTAGTTGTATCACTTGGACTCAATATACATACTAATATGCCAAGGTTTCAAGTGACTACCTAGTACCTGTGGTTCAAATTCCTTGAGGACAGGATTAAATCTTTTTTTTTTTTTTTGCTATGGCCACATCTAATTTGACAGCAGAGGTTAGCAATGTTTCTCTCTAACTTCAAGCTAGTGACTACCTGTGGTCCAAAGTCTTTCAGGACAGGATTAAATCTCCTTTTCCTATGGCTACTTCTAATTTGACTACCTATGGTTCAAATTCCTATAGGACAGGATTAAATCTCCTTTTTCATGGGTTTGACTGTGTCTGCTGCAAAAACCCCAGGCCCAGGTTAGTTCAACGGCACTGGTAGCCTACACAAAATAGACCTACTTTTAATCCAATCTGACGCCAATGTCTGGATCGGTATGGAGGGCTGGTTCTCGGGCCACGGGAAAGCTTTGCCCCCATGGGGTTGAAACCTTAGCCTGTGAGTGTGACGCGGTTGAGGTGAACCCACTTCCTTTCCAGCGTGGAAGTCTTTGAATTCATTTTGTATGCATAGTGCCTGCCTTGAGCGACACAGTCACAGGATTGACAATGCTCCAACCACATTTGACGTGATAGGGATGGTCACTTGGGACAGGAAATGATGCATTAAGGTGAATTTATTGCGAATTTAACAGTTGCTTTTCAGATTTTAAACTGATATTTATTCACATAAATGTGAATATAAGTATTGAACGCCCACATTTAGATTCATATGGACGAAATGATTGATGGGGCTGTTAAACCCACTCCGCGTGAGCCACTGTCACTGAGCCACTGAGCCACTCACGTGGCTCACGCAGTAAATGGCCTCAACACGACAACAGTCACCTACAGTCATTTCGTCCATGTGCCTCAAAATGCTGGAGTTTAGGCCAATATCTACACATGGGAATATATCTAGGCTATGCTACATGTAGGCCCTATATGCCTTTAAAATTAAGGCGTGGTAAGGATCCGTGATCTTGACTTTAAGTCCCAAAGCAGACAGCCAACAATAATATACGACCTATATCGTCATTTATAGGTTAAATTTGTGTGGTTCATTAGTCACAATTCGAAATGCAAATAACTATAGGCCAGACGTAAATATTGGCAAAATATGATTATTATCCTGAAATTTGTATTTTGTTTCATCGATTGATTGATTGATTGACTGACTGATTGATTGATTGATTGAGGTGGTGCCGGAGGTAGCCTATGTGCTTCAAATCTCACAGCAGACAGGCGACATTTAAAAAAAAAAACAAACTTCTTAGGCCTATGTAGAGATGGGGGTGGGGTGGGGTGAGGGTGCTATATCGGACGGGCGACGTCGAAAAATCATTGAATCCTCTATGTATCGTATAGAAGGGCCAGGCCATATGTCTTTATTTTGGTCATATTTTATCAAGAAAATTTTACGTATGCATATAAAGTAACACACAAGTTAATAAAGTTTATAAAATCCAAATCACTGTGAAAATTTGAAGGCCTGACTATGATCGGTTGATTAGGTCTTTTCACTTGTAAGAAAAGGGACCATCTATTGTTTTAAAATGACCAGGTTATTATAGGCATACCACGACAAGCGGAAAGGTTAAATGGCGTCAATTTCATCGCTTCAGCGTACATTTTTTGTCGGTATAGTCGCAATTTGCAGTCTTGATGCATAAAAAGTATACAAATCGCATGGTCTTTCAAGCCAGGTATGGGAAATAAGACACTGTGACGTGGAATGACTGTTTAGTTATCATTTGACACCGCGAAAGGAACAGAGTTATACATTTCACCACAGTAATTTATTTAACAATTCACCGCAATTACAAATCATGGCGGTATTACCTTTCACAAAATAAGAAATTTCTGAAATGTAATTAAAATGTAGGCCTAATTTATTACAAAATACGGCGGTATTTACATTTCACACTTCACCAAGGTCTTCAAAAACCATATAGTTCAAAAAAGCCGATGCAAATGTTTCTTCATTTTTGCAGAAGTTTGCTAAGATTCTCTAAAATGCAGACGTTTCTTCATTAAGCTGCATTCCAAATTTGACACAAAAGTGAAACGTAAAATGAAATGAAATCAAAGGCGCGAGTCCACTTAAATCTTTTATATTGTCTTTGATGCTTATGGCGTTTAAACGACAACATATTTATTTTAGCTGGATAGCCCTATAGTACATCGAGATTGTGCAAATAAAGCAGGATCGCCAGAAACGGAGAGACACACACGTAGGGCCTACATACATAGCACACAAAACAATACAATGGTTACCAAACATTCCCGCTACAACTGTAAATGGATATTCTGGTGATCAGCGAAAAAAAACCCCCTCCAGACAGGCATCGTTATTCATTAAAACGTTGGGAGTCAATAATATATTGCTGTAAAGCTTTGCATATCTGTAAGTTAAGATCTTCAGATAGGTCCTTTCTGCCAAACATGAAAATCTCAGCCAGTCTATCACGAGCCTCCTGAGGTCGGGGCGAACCCTTGGAGCAATTAGCGGGGTTAAAGAGTTTAGAGTTTTTTTTCTCGGAAGGTTTTGTACTTTGGACAGTAAAAAAAGAAATGCTTGGAGTCTTCTGTAGGGTAGGAGCAAGCGCAGGTACGTTGAGAGATAATGGTGCCTTTGTAAAGATCGTAACCCAATTTTGAGAATCCAAGGCACGGCAGATGTTAGCAAATCTTTGTTCCAAAAGGTAGTGACCAGGAACTAAGTCTGTGGCAAGAAGTGCTATTTTTAATTTCGTTTTAAAGATTTGGAGGGGTAGAGAGTCTCTTATGTCGGAAGGAAGATTGTTCCATCGTCTGATGGCATCCGGAAGAAATGAGTATTCTAGACGAGAAGTTCTACATTTAATGCGACGTACAGTGCTAGATGGGCGGCGTGGGCGACCAGTCGGATAATGTGGTAAGATGTTAGAAAGGTAGGTAGGGGTCAGACCATTGCACATCTTAAAGAAACCGATTAACTTGAAACATTTGAGTCTATCAGAAAAGGTATTCAAGCCAAGTTCTCTCAATAACTTGTAAAGTGACGTCTGTCGGAGCTCTCCTGTTCAGATCTTGGCGGCATCAAATTGTCTAGACTCTAGCCGATGCGTGGTTACCACTTATATCAAAACCCGCCGGTACTTTTGGACCTGTATCCACTATCGGGTCAATCTTTTCGCCCCCTCTCCATTCTTCACACACCAGGGGGTCGTGGCGGGTCCTACTAGTGCTGCTTAATTCAACGCCTCAGGGCGACTTCAATATCTGATACAAAACCTCTACTATGGGGCCGACCGCTGGCTACAACTGATATCTGTATTGCGGTATATTTACATTATCAGGTAATGCTCACCCTGGAAAAGTCCCAGTATGTATTGTACATTACATTTATTCGACAAATTAACCTTAAATAAATAATAATAATAATAAAAAAAAACTTTCTCTTAACCTCAATTGCACACAAGTCCTGTTTTAAAGGTGCTGTAATGACCGTTTGCCCTGCTAACTCAGAGAACGGACACCTGGAACCTAGCGAAATATTACGCTAACGATCATCTTACAAGCGGGGCAATGAGGTCAATAAATGCTGACACAATTGGGGCTATGGTCTAAGCTGTTTGACCGAACAACTGTGGCTATGGCTTATTGAACTTTGTGTTGCTATGCTGTTTCACCTGCCCAAGTTAACCCTCCAGACAAGTTGAATTAAAAGGCTGTGTTTGAGTGTGACTTAACTGCAAAATAACGGCACATGACGGCCGCTTTCCCGATACAAAATCTTTCAACTTGGGCTATGGCTATGCTGTGTCACCGAACACCGTGGCTATGCAGCTATGCTTTTTCCCCGGCCCAAGTTAACCCTTCACTGCAGACAAGTTGAAATAAACTAATGTGTTTGAGTTGACTTTACCGCAAAATACGGGCACACGACGGCCACATTTGTCGAAACATGACAGTTATGTGATATGTTTAAAACTGATCTTCTTTCCCCTTTTACACATTACCTCACTGACGTCAGTTGAATTTGTTACCTGGGCACAGCCGAAGCCGAATTAAGGCACTTGTTGTGAAAAGAAAATCCAATCCCCCTACGCTCCTTGTCCAATATCCAGGCACTGTCTGTGTCTAAACTTATACCTTGATTTATCACTATTGATATATAATATGACATGATTTGATATGATATGACATGATATAATATATGATATGATATGATATGATATGAATTAACTTTATTCGTACTATACATTACATAGTATGTACCAGAAATCGCATAATGTATAAGACAAGTACTGGATTATAGCACAATATAGTCCAGGGTGACACACACTAAGGCTACTGAGGGCCTCTGCCCAGTGGGCCTCCTTTACCACACAATCAGTAAAAAATAACGTTTGTGATCTATTACGATATATTCCTAACAGGGCATACTCAGAAGTAAAATAGAAGAGTTAATGATATTTACGCCGGAAACATTATAAGACATAAGCTAGTTTGCAACATGACAATTGTCACATTCCATGCCAAATTGTGAAAATTCAAGGCTTCAACGGCCCGCCGAATTTCTCTAGGGATCATCAGCCGGAAAACATCAATCATGTTTTGTAGCTTCAAATGAGTATAGCACCGTATTCTCTTTTTGTAATGTAGCGTTGGTCCTTTGACAGTGGAAAAAGAACTTGACCCGTCTATTATGGTGGTGTGCTTCAACTACCAAGGAGACTGCTTTGACGTTTATTATGTAAGTACATAAATCTGATGACAGGCTTATGTACCTGTGGACATTCTAATGCATTCGTACCATGATATTCGGAGCCGTTCCAATACTTGTAATATCTATGCATTTATACCAGTAGAAAATGGTGCTCTTTTGAGAGAATTAGTTGTGCTTCACATGTATATTTTTTTTGTCAAGAATTGAACATAGAATTCAAGGCAGTGCACTTAAGTCAGTATCAGTCCCACGAAACAGGCATCTTTAGCGATTCTTTATGCTTCCTTCACCAGAGAAACTTTACTCAAGATTCAGTATCAATTACATGTACATCAAACGGCACGTGGATAAACTGATTTATTGTGACTGGTATATGTTTCTAAATGCATCTTAATGCAAGTTACTATGGTTTGATGATGTCATTATACGTGCACAAAATTTGTTGCTTGTGTAGGCTTGTGGGGCATTGTCACGCACCTGGTTGATACATGTGTCATTCGGTGGCTGTTAACGATCTAGTTTGATTTGCCACTTCCATTCTTTCATCTGCGGTATTCAGTATGCCGATTATATACAATTCACGTGAAGTGATTATCAGTCCACCTGCAACCCTGCTGGAGCACTCATCAATCCATCAACATGCAGAAAAATGACCATCATCCGCGACAAATTAAAGATTAATTGCGATGAGTCCCCTTGGGCATACTTGATGCTACTGGGAACCGCCCTGTGTCACCGAAGATTTGTCAAATCTGAAGACCCTGCAGAGATGTGGTTGAGTAACATCAATTAAAACAGTCGATTGGGTTTGAAAGATTTGAGGTCATGTTCTTTGGTCAATGTGTTTTCGCAGTACTATAGTATTCGAAATTTGTAGTTGGCTGAGTGCTCGCCATAGACTGGATGGCCCGCGCAATGGGCATCATCGTTACAATTTATTGAAGACAGGACGGTACGTTGCCGTGGCTATGTATTTCCTTGTTTGTTAAGGTCATCAGAGTGTTATCGCCAGCTAATCATTGAGTTGTAAGGTGTAGTGGATGGGCAAATCAAACATGTGGGCAGCATACAGGCCTTTATATAAAGTGCCATGTCAACAAAACAATGTTTCCACATCTTTCAATGGGAATGAACCGCTAACGAACTGTGAGCTGTACAGTCATATCCCCTGCTCTGAGTAAACCGGTGGCAAAATATTTGTGGTCTTTGCAGTACATTGCACAGAGGATGAAAGCTCCCTTGAAGTTCAGTACAAACGTTTCGTCAGATGCATACGAAATCGCTTGCTATGCTCCTGTTAAACTGAAATGAACAGGTAACAAACGATTTGTGAGCCGTTAGTTCGTACTTTGCTCCGCTACAGCTTACACAAAAGGATATCAAACGATTGGCCAGCTTTACATTGCGCTGCTTGCTCATTTGAAGCTGAGGAAAATGACAAACAGTGGAACATGTCACATGTAGTGCTATTATTTTATTACAATGCATTGTGCCCCCAGATGAAAACGCAGTCAAGGTCAATCACGAAATGAAAAAGGGGTCAATACATTATGGGGTATATTATCCATCCACTTCAGAAAATCTATATTATATACATATATTTGCATGAATGGCATTGTACTTTCCACAGGGCAATATCCATGCCTGTTATAAATAAACCTGATTTTAATTTAAGCGATATTGCATATCTTTGCTTTTGTATATTTAAATAATCTGCAATCGGATATCGCATCTATTACTCAAGGAAAAAATCGGATGTGGGGATATCATAATCCAGGTAGCCTTATTGTCAACTTCTCGTTGCGGAAAATGGGAAATCACAGATTAAATTTTGGTAATATATTCAAATATTTTTTATGCTTGGAAAAAAAATCTTCAATTAACCTTTTATACTTCCGGAGAGTTATTCATTGGTAGTGGAAATAGCTGCATTAAACCCTACCTATAAGTATATGAAGGAGTTTAAGCCTTAAAACTACTCATGGATGGCATGACATCCATATTTGTTGCATGGGATATCAGAGTCATTACATACGTCACAGGGACAGCCTCAGAAAGGGACCCATACACTTTTATGGATGCCAAAACACATGCAGCAGACAAGTGCCTGAGGAAAATTTTACCATCCACAAATTTCATAACTTATCACGAATATTGATATTTTCAGTTTAAACAACACTTGTTTCAACAGCGATTGAACAACATAAAAAGCCTATGTTAGTTTCCTCGCAGATATATTTGCCGTAGTGTAACACACTTAAAATGGGCATAAAACAAAGTTGAATTTAATTTTCCTAATATCCCATAAAAAACGACTGCCATAGTAATATGTATGTGTGATAAAAGCACTCATATGCATCGAAAAGAGACGTGAGAATTTTATAATTCCAGCATATTTTTGCTCTCCAGTTATTCCGTACATACAATGTATAAACGGATAATTAGCGAAAATGCTCATCTTCAAAAATTGCATGTATCAAAAATGGTTAGCATAAAGTGTAAGAAAACGTAAAATATTCAGCAATTAAAAAAAAATTCGGACAGGGTTCCATCTGTCAACACACACACTAACAGCATGAAGTAAAAACCAGTGTCGATCATCACCAATAGCTGCAAAGAAAAATCATGTTATGTACTTGTTATGAAGCGTTTTTTTACCATTTTGGAAAGTCGACTGCCTATATCACATGGCAGATTTAAAATATCATAATGTTCACTGCTGCTGGCAAAATTTGGAAAAGCAAACTGGGATTGTAGATATCAATGACGGACATGTCGAGATGTTTTTTTCGGGAATTTCGATCGACATTCCGAAGCAAACCTTACGCTCGTAATTTTGCAGCAACCGTGCGAAAGTAGTTTTCATTACTTTTAAAATCGACGCCATGTCCTGTATCATTGACTAATGACTGACGCGCAGCACCATTATTGGTAACAGGTGAGACTGAAAAGAACTTGTTACATTAACATCAGTATTTTGTCAACCGTTTCCCCTTTAAAATGATTCTGAGACAGCAGCAAGGGGCCCACCCCGCACCAATGAAAGGTGTGCATGTAGGCAATATTATGTTACGCCTCAAATAAACTTCTCAACCAACTCCTTTTCAGTTACACTAAAATAAAGAATAGGACATTAAAGCAGACGATGCAATTCCAAAAGTGCGAAATCAACAGACAGATAAAAGATTACAAAATCGTCCTAATATTAGCTAATGCTAAAAGGCTCCGAAACATGTTGAGTAGTTACCCGCTGAAGACCCTTTAATTTATTTGGGCTGATACAGCCTATGTCAAAATTTTACAGAGGAACGTGTGCAATATAGACAATAGTAATTCCATATTTATACAGGTTAGACAGGGACAGGTTAGCTTATGGAGAGTAAAGAGTTCGAACTGCGGAATAGGATATTGACTACTAGGAAGTGGTTCTGGGCAAAAAGACACAAATACAATAAATCATCTGCATATCTAAATGCTATATAACATAATCTCTGCATCATAATTTGTCTATTTTCTCAAATGCCGAACAAAAAGGAATATGGTCAGGTAGGTACAAAACTTATGTACCATGGATATAGGTTAAATTTGTGTCAAGACTACATCACCCAAAAGATGTGCAAATGCTATCAATCGCACAGCGCCGTAATGGAAGACATACTAACTATACTTTACATTAATAAGATCTGTGACATGAACGGGGCGGTGTTGTTTCCTCCATGCGCACAGATAACAATTCCATAATCTCCATAAGTGTTACATATACTTAAACATAACTGATGAACGTTTTGATCACATTGCTGCCAATCATAGTTTCCTCTATTTCTGGAAGCTACACACACACACACACACACACACACACACACACACACACACACACACACACACACACACACGGTGCTATGCCTCGCAGGTCACAGAAAGCATCAGCGTATCAGCCACATAGACGCGCGTGGGTGAGGAAGAAGGCCAAAGCGGGGAGGTCGGTTGAAGCATTGTTCTGCCAGCTCTCATCCTATCAATTCTCTTAATGCCTTAAAATGTTTTCTCGTTTGATTTCTTGCTTTACGGTTATGGGGTTCAACACCCGTGAAAAGGAAGTATATGATTATACTTCTCTCGCGTCATGTAAGTGGAGACCAAAGGAAATATGTTTTGGCATAAAAAGATAGCACTTTCGTCCGTCGTAATATATATGTTTATGGTATAATTACTGTATTATGAGGCACCACTGTGATGTGCTACACTGGACTATGACACATCGATGCAAAATAGTATTAATGACGTAAAATGCATGATTTTCATGAATAATTTAACCAACGACACTTTATTACCCTTTAAATTTTTTTTGAATGGTCTGATGATATATAGAGTATATCACCTGTCAACTACGATGGTCATTGTACCAAAAATACGGGCAGTAAATTGTTTTTGACAAAGTTTCAATCAACCATCTACAAATTTGAGCTTTCAAGCTGAATTTGCTTCTAATGAAATTAATCTACTCCAGAAACCGACAAAGAGTTAGGAAAACACAAATCGCAAGTTTCTAATTAACTTTGAGGAGAAGAGAATGACTGGTTATGGGATAGCTTAAATACGAAATGCTAATAAACACTACTAAGTACTCAGAATGGAGCCTTAGTTCAAAATATTGTGTACACGGAATCATTTGCTGGTTTTACCTCATTGTTTGGAAAGATCTAAAAATGCTTTACCGCGATTAAATTATACATAGTGTGTGTATTTAGAACGTCACTTGAAGTTAAAATGGTAATTACATTATTTACTCTTTCTGCAGTGAACTTTATTTGTTTCTTGAATTGTTCTGTAAGTGTTTTTTTTTCCTTCAGTTAATAATTTAAATAAACAGCTACGTAAGCAATAATGTAGCACCAAGCCAATAGAGTTGCGGAACAACCTTACCGACACCAGATATGTCACTATAAGTATTACGGAATCGTGTTTGCAGGTAAAAGAAGCAGTAAAGCGTTTTGATGGCATGGATCGATCTTTTAACGGTAGATATTCCTTTGTACACTTACTCATAGTTTACTCATCAAATATACTCGGTGCAACATATCGTGCCCTTGCGCACGGAGTTCACTGGGCCTTTAACACCTGAAAACCACCACACCTGAAGTGGCGTTCTTGAAGCCGCCTACTTTATTCTTTATTTTTTTCTGGAGAAATATTTTGAATGATTTGTACACGAAATTTCTAGCGACTGCAATGTTTCGGTCCACAGTTTTTCATCTCCTGGAATCTTATTGTGAGAGAGAGAGAGAGAGAGAGAGAGAAAGAGAGAGAGAGAGAGAGAGAGAGAGAGAGAGAGAGAGAGAGAGAGAGAGAGAGAGAGAGAGAGAGAGAGAGAGAGAGAGAGAGAGAGAGAGAGAGAGAGAGAGAGAGAGAGAGAGAGAGAGAGAGAGAGAGAGAGAGAGAGAGAGAGAGAGAGAGAGAGAGAGAGAGAGAGAGAGAGAGAGAGAGAGAGAGAATTTAGTCGATTGTCCTCGGTGTCTTTGTGGATCATTTTTAAGCAGAATGCGTTCTGGATCATTTTTAAGGAGCATGCGTTCTGTTCCTTCGATTTGTTTTGATTCTAGGCACTATTAAGTATTTACAGCACCATGTCTATATTTACACAGTAAACTTTACGGGTTTGCAGCATACGATCAAGTTCATGTATTGGGCCATGTTTTTTGAGCAGTTTTAGGTTACATTGCAGCATGAATTCTGTGTTGATCTCTCATGTCTGCTTGAGGAAGCGCACATTTTATATACTTTATCTGTCTTATCCATTTTTCAAGGTATAAATACAGTTGTATTGCTGATCAGTGACCCATGGGGTTTCATTGAAACGTTAGATGTACCGTAGTATTTTTTCGTTGCTACCAATCACACCGTAAGTTCGTGTGAATTTCTATTCTTAAATAAAAAATTCTACAGTTTATGAAATAAACAATTTGATGCTGTTACAAGTAAAACATACTTTTCGTTCCTCCAAATGATACCACGTTCCCTAAATTAAACCTAGTTGATTAGTCAATACTCCATCACAAGAGTATCCCAAATTCTGAATTAAACCTGACATGTCATCTGTTGTTATGACGTTGATGCTGAGAAATGCATGTAATGAACAACGGCGCATTATTGCAGGGAAAAAAAGGCGATAACATCCGTGTCACAGGGATCAAGGATACGTCGTTGCAGCCAGATTGTTTGGCGTCTTAGGGAATTGAAACGTGCTACTAAGCCACATAAGCTTAAGAGGACTTCAGTATTTTGATATCTTCAGATCCAGCACCCTATCAAAGTTTTGTACGGTTTAATATTACCTATTGGTGTGAGTTAAGCTGAGTAATTCATGTTGTTAATGGAGAATGCAGCCAAGACGGTGTCGACGATGTACTAGGATATGACGATTTAATTGTATTGGCCAACATCACAGACACATACTAACTACCGTGTTAACTAGCACATGGAGGAAAAAAGGCAAATGGGAAAAT
This sequence comes from Hermodice carunculata, assembly GCA_964020975.1. NCBI lineage: Eukaryota > Metazoa > Annelida > Polychaeta > Eunicida > Amphinomidae > Hermodice > Hermodice carunculata. The sequence continues at coordinate 29,100,094 of OZ026614.1, read as the reverse complement.
AGAATCTTGAGACTCAATCTAATGCCAATGTTTTGGCAAACAAAAGTTGTCTTACAAAGACCATCGATTTGAGGACTTAACATTTTGTCGGCTTCAAACAATAACTTTTGCTCTATGGTTCTAAGACGTGATCTCTTTATCTTTTTCTATAAGAAACGACATTCCCGGCGCTTTTGGCTCTGGAAATAGAATTGATCAAATCCACAATCACGCATGAGCCGACTTTGAATCGGATACACAAGCAAATGGAACGGAGTATTTTCTGCTTAACTTAATCGTCATGCAGAAAGAAGCCGTGTGTCGTCCATCTGACCGCTTTCCGTTCATAACTGAGTGTTTCACTTATTCGAAATATTTCTTGGCTGGATGGCGATCGTACCCTGGGGTTTGCTACATATTTTTGTCACCATGATATGCTCTTATCACCTTTGCATTTTTGATGATTCTTTTGTTCCATGTTTGTAAGGTCTCATCAATTGCTTCTGTGTACCCATCGTCCTTACGTTTAACCGCCAGATGATGATACTTCCTTCTATTATTAAAATGATTTCTGTATGTTTTGCAATTTTTAGACTTCCACAAGTAAATCTGTTCTTGAATTCTTTTCAAACTTGATACGAGCGTTTCTTTACTTCATTTGTAACCACTTTGTCTTTTTTATATGGAATGAAGTGGTGGATCTGGTAATGATCAACAAGTATACATTTATAGATGGGTCTGTATCAGATTTGTTTAAGTGATCACACTTCAGTGATGTTTGGATAGTTAATGATTATTTTCCTAGATCTTTATTTATTTATTTATTTATTTATTTATTTATTTATTTATTTATTTATTTATTTATTTATTTATTTATTTATTTATTTATTTAATTAACTAATTATATTTTTGGGGGGAGGTCCAAAATAGGCATCTCATCTAAAATGACCTGAACAATTTCTTTAGAAAGACAAAGGGTAACATCCAGGACCCCTGACTCTTAATTGTGTATACGAGTGCCCTTTACCTAATTCCCAAGGTCACCAGAAAAGGATTAGTGATAAAAAAAAGGTTGATAAGTGTAGTACTATTTGCAATAGATATTTGAAATTTGGAAGGATTTGAGCCAGCATTTTGATATGGTGTATGAGGATGGTCTGCTATAAATTCCTTAAAACCACGTGGATGACCTTGACCGTCATAGGGCTAGGCCAATGAATTCATTTCTTGGGTGACAGATCAATAGCTATTCGAACTAGAACGTTGATATAGCCTCTCACGACTGTCTTCAATCAGAGTCAGGATGAATTTTTCATGGGTGACTTCAAAGAATTTCCTATGTTGGGAGGGCTAATTTAGTGAATTTCACTATTCATGTAGTGACTGGAGGACAACTTGTGCCAGTGTTTTGATATTGTACACAATGGTGATCCTCTGCAAGGGCTAGATGGAGACTGTACTCGATGGGCTTAACCTAACTTCGCATGTCACAAACAGTTTTAATTTTCTCTTGATAGCTCCGCAACTCTTTCAGTTAAGACTTTTATATATAGAATGGTTGTCAAATCCACAAACCGTACGGGTGGCTTTGACCTCATTCCCAAACTTACCATGTTACTTGCTTTTGTTTTAGCATGGGGTGCCCAATCACCCATTTTTTGGTCTCTCTTTAATAGTCTCCGTTCAAAAATATTTTTAACGTTTAAAGATATCCAGATGTTTGGATTTGATAGTGTGCTTTTATTCTGGCTGTTTTGAGTTATATATATGGCAATGTAAGTGCCGTTGGCTTACCAATTATATAACAGGTTTATTCGTGGCTCAGCTGTACGTAAAATGTTACAAGTTACTTGTGACATTGGTTTAATGTTAGACTCCAACAGCAGTCCCGTACTGTATGTACTTTATGCAGTGCTTCAGTGAAATTTAGCACACAATATACCCACCTGAAATGAAAAAGGCTAATACATCTTACATTTCAAGGCTTTAAGCTGCACATGTCAAGAGACTAACAGCATCTGGGTCGAAATATGTAGTAAGAAATGTTCTTGTCTGCTGGTCTCCCTTTATTTCATATCAGGGCAGTGTGAGGCATGATAGACATAGACATGGCAAATACTATTTCGTTTCAGATTTCTGTAATATGTAACAGAACATTGCTGAGTAAAGACTTCTCTTGCTCGGATACCCGGCAGTCGCATAATCCAAATACCCGGGTCCCATCAGGTGTTACTCGCTGTCTCATGGTGAGCACAAATTCGTTATACTGGCAACTTTTGTCACGCTCGTATGGACACACCAGGCAGCCATTCATGTCAAAATAAAAGAACCCCCCCCCGATATTTTGTATATATAACTTAACTGAAACGCAAAGATTCACAGGGGCATTATTATTATTATTATTATTATTATTATTATTATTATTATTATTATTATTATTATTATTATTATTATTATTATTATTATTATTATTATCTCCTTTCACTGTGGTTAAAGGCCAATGGTCCCGAATGATAAATTCACATATGCTTCTTGTAAGGCGCTTGGATTCACTAAATGTTGAGGGTAAATGGAGGCTAAGAAAATTCTGGTAATCTTCTCTGACCTTTAAAAGTCTTTCTTTCGGCAGTGGGTGTTTGTGTACGCTTTCCGTATGCTTCAGCACATTGCTTGTGGATGATCCGGCATATTGCAACGTTTTCTTGCATGCATTGCAAGTAACGTGATCTTTATGCCTCGTAAAATACTCCCACGCCTGAGAGCCTGATATGGTGACTACCTGCTTCCGTTTAAATGGGAACAATAGACAATAGAGCATCCTTTGATCAGTTGATTTTGTTTCCTTCTTTACCTCGGTCTCCCTTTCCCTCTCTTAGTTTCTTCCCGTCCTTTCCAGTCTTTTTTCACGGGTACCTGGGTATCAGCAGTTTGTACCCGGGTAGCCGATTTATTTGCTAATACCCGGGTACCCGACAATTACCCAAGAACCTGATACTACTCTAACATGTAAACTCCGAACATTTTGCGGCAGGCAATACGAACTGTTCTCTAATTTGTGTGAAGGGACCAGGTGTAACAAGAGTATTGCACGTAGCTGTGTCCAATATATGGCATGACCACAGGAAAATACACAACGAACTTTTAAGATAAAAAAATATTTTGTACCTATAATGGCAGAGCGCATTATTGGTCGAGGAATCACATATGGGAGTTTCGTAAAGGGTCTAATTCAAGTTACGCAGTAAAGACTTTTTTGAAACAATTACAAATGGTTTAGAACGTTTAAAATTGGTATGAAGTTCAGTATTATTCTGTGAAAAGGTCTAAGATGTGTACACTCTAATGTAATCCTCTTTGTCACAAATTTTTATGTATTTCTTAAGAAGTTATTGGTTGTTTTATGCGAAATCTATCCGTTTAGGTAATGGCCCAATAAACTACCGACGTCTCTTTAGAGTTACATGTCAAAAAGGACAAATACTTTTCTCTATACATGTGATGATTATGAAATAATGAGAGAATTGTAACTTGTAATGTGTCAAGATATGAAATTATTAGATGGACTCCATCACCCACAAAGCTAGTTCTTTTTGGTAAATCTTTATTGTGTAGTAGTAGTAGTAGTAGTAGTAGTAGTAGTAGTAGTAGTAGTAGTAGTAGTTTTGGTTATTGTCTCATGCCATTCCTGTGGACCAAGAAGATGCCCATAAAATATTTAAATTTCAATTAATAATAATTGGATCATAAAATCAAGTCATGACGATCTCTTGTGTGCGCCCAATTAAAATTTAATTAATAATGATTGAATCTTAAATGCAAGCCATGACGATCGTGGTACTTAGTGGGCGTCTGGGGAACGCCGACTAGTAGCCTGTTATTGTGTATGAAAGAGGATTCATGATATTTTACATACCCCGATTTTTTTATATGTTGTAATCGCAAAAATGTGCATGCATTACCTATATCTGCATTAGGATTTCCAGGGCTGAAAGCTTTGGATTGGGACTCTGAGATGGTAAGCGCTTAGAGTTTTTGGCTCCATTTTCCTTTTTTTTTTTTTTTGCTCTTGTGTAGAAAAGATTTGTAGTAAGTAGGTACTTTTAGAAGTTGGAAGTTGACTCAAGCCCTGACGTCACTTTATAGTCACCAGTAAAGCAGTCATTGAACCTAGATATATTTAATCCTGTGCTTCAACATCCTTCCTCTGCGCACTTTGAACGCAATAGGCCAAGGAAATCTAGTGACTAATCCACATAATTCTTGTTGAAAATTTAACACCACGTTTATATAACACCATTTTTATTATTTTTGAGTCTAAATAGTTGAATGCCGATACACCATAGTGGGGTCCCCCGTGGTGTACACCTTATTATTCAACTAAACAAGCGAACTTCACGTTTTAGGAAATTGGGGGAAAACACTGTGATATGTTGTTGACACAAACAATCACGTGTGAACTTGTCAGAATTCGCACGACATGTTCGGATCAATACGGTCAACTGCATCCTAACAACTATTGAATTGTCACGCAATTATGACATAAAGTTCAAATGGCATTTTACGGACCTGTGGCCAAGTATATTGTGTAGCTCAGCAAAGATCAGCAATGATGACTTGTTATTGGATATATATGCCGGTTCATCATTTGTCAATATCGATTTGAACTTTGCGTGTAGGAGCGACGAAATGGAATGATATGTAAAATTGCTCTCTCCGTTGGATAAACGTCTATTTCTCGGCGGTTAAAGGTGCAAATGTTCACTGACGCATTCAGTGTTATTTGAGCATAACCTTTAATGTTTCCCAATATATATCGACATCCAGGAATTGTAAATTTTATGTGTTCCTGTGGCTGGCTTTATCTTTTCTCACCTTTGTGTATGTGAAAAGTACCTGAAAACTCTTTCAATCAGCAAGTATACAAAACAATAAATACGGTGAAATATTCGTTGAATTATATTTTACCATTTTATGAAAGCAGAGTTTATTATTGTTGCTTCCATGTTTTGAGTGCCTCAGCATTTCAAAAGCTATCGATATAGATTTGATGTTTTTTTTAATTTATAGAAAAGAAAAGCCTCAGTTTGTACCAATTTTGCGCTGTATCAAGTCAACGATGACGTATGATCTATATTTTAACCACTCGGTACAGTCAAAATATCGAAATGTGATGCAGAACATCCACATCAAGATAAACACGTTTGCTTCCATCTGGAAGATGGGACTGCCGAAAAAAATCTTTGCAGCGCCCTAAAAATTGCAACTTCAGCCATGAACTCTATTAAGTTATCATTGAAAGCAAGTGTTAAATTTTAGTCATTTTGCCAGGATCTTTGTGCCAATTATCATGGCGTGTAGTTCCCAGTATAAATGCCCTTTTCTAGTACTTTGTTAATGTGACTAAACGCATTTCAAATGTTTTGAAATTAGCCAAGTGAAAGCAAAGGAATTTCAAATGTGTAAATTTAAACGATTTTAGAAACAACACATATAGATAACATGTCATCATTATGGTGAAAGAAAACAAGTAACGCTTCCAGTGCCACATTTTGGACTGAGTCAATAGCTTTCCTCGGCGTGCTTTGGGCGCCGCAACGCGCTCAAGTACGATGTGGAAATCTGTTGACCCGGCCCATTATCCTGTGGAACTATAGGCATACTGGTACTTGAATGAAAGGGTTTTTTACAAGTGACATTAATCTAGCACCATTATTATATTTCAGAGCAGTTGGTGTTAGAACTTTCTTCTTTAGTCGCAGTTGGCACTGAAAGAGTTAAAATGGCAAATAGGTTCCGCTATCAAGTTTAAAGTGAATATTTGATGTTTGCATTATAAAGGAGGTAAACCTTCATGTTTTGAAAACCAGTAGGACAATTGTTTTATGGTTCAGCCAAAGAACACTACACTTTCTTTGCAGGTTTGCTATTATCCTACGCAAACAAAACAAAAACAGAATACTTAATAGACAGTATAAGACAGGAGTATCTATGGTTGATACACGTAAATTTGAGCAGTACAGAGCAACGACATCTGGACACCCAGATGATTCTTGCGGCCAGTCAAGCAATAGCTTCCACGTTTTCTGTGGTTTCCTTCAGAAATTATGGAACGTACAAGATACATGGGGCGAAATTTGTACCAACAAGATAAGTCTTGGCCATAATTAGTCACGTGAGGTTTCTTGTAAGTAAGAGTTTATAACAGCAGCCAACCCTCCTCATGGCTCACAGATTGGTGATGCAATCCGTGTTGCTTCTGCAAATGAAACCTAAAACATTTCGCCTCGTTTGAGTCCCTGTTTACGTTCATTTGCACATTTGAATAGTTAACTTAACTTGGCATCATTTTCTGTACCATTACAATATTACGAATATTCTATCATGTTTTTTATGCGTGATTAGTAATTAACTCACGGAAAAAACCCAAGTTTTTTACAGGCCTACGTATCAGTGCATTCACGCGGTAGTTTACCAATTTCTTCCCTATTCTGCCGCCTACCGCTTTTTAAAGCTTTCATACCACAATATCATTTTTTAACACTGAAATCTTTTAATATTGTGCACATATAATGATGAAGTATTGATCTGTGATACGCGGTGGTATGATGATCTTTTGACAAATCAATAAACCTGTAAACAGAATTTATAAACAAATTGACTAGTACAAATACAAAACGTGGATATGTCACTGCCACAACAGTGACACCTGTCCTCAAGAATCCACCTGGAAATGAAAATTTCTGCAATGATACATGATATGCTCATTATATGCCAGTACCGTTTCTATTTTTTATGAATAAATTCATAGAAAGGTGTGGCACATCCTTTGAAAATTTTGCTACAAAGTGCCACCAGATTGCACCTCCACCCCTCCCAAATTCTCCCCCCCCCCACGTGGCCGGCAGGCTCCCTCGCAGGGACCCTACCTCTTTTCAGTTCTAAAATGTTGGCAAGTATGCATTTCTAGTAGGCCTACGCGTAGTCGAAAAATTTTATAGGCCTTTTGTCCGTCATGTAGGCTGTCAGTCAGGCACGTCGAAACTAGCAATAAGAAGTGGTTTTCGGCAATGCGTCATCGAAGGCGTTGTTTGATCCACCAGTGACAAAGTAACTCCTCATTAAACGTTTTGGCAACGTGATATCGAAGTTTGATATCGAAGTTTGAAGATGCGTCACCGAAAGTGGTTTCTTATGGGTGGTTTCTGTTTTATCCCCTCGAAATTTTGGGGAACGACGTGGAACTTTGACTATGCATTGCCGAAAAAGTCAATGGGAAACCACTTTCGACGATGCGTCGTAGAAAATAAACAACACGCTCTCGGAATTCGACGGCTGGTCAACAAAAAGGGCTTCCTGTTGATAGTTTGGCCAACGCGAACTCGATGAGGCGTTGCCGAAAGCCACTTATTGATTGGTTAGGAAACCTAATATGAGTCTATAGAGGTGTGTCTTATTTGGCGGCCTGCATGACTGAAAAGCGGGCTACACATATTTTTGACTGTGGGCACTCGAAATGGTAGTTTCGACGACGTGTCGGCGAAAATGGCCTCTCATAAGTGGTTTAAACAACGCGAGTTCGATGAAGCATCTGTGGCAAGCCAACAGGGCCATAACGCATCGGTCTTACGCGTTGCCGAGCCTCCACTACGCGTAGTCGAGCCAACTAATCAGATTTCAGTCTCCATTACGCGTTGCCGAGAATATGTTTTTCACTAGGCGTAGTCGAGCTTCGGATAAGCGTAGTGGAGCAACTTATGGCACCTTTTGGCTGAAGAAAAGCAAACCAATCATTCACGTCCTTACAATCATTACTGATATTAAAACAGCCAATCAAATTAGAGTCTCTACCACGCGTAGCGGAAATATGAAATTCTCTACATTGAGTCACAGTGAGTCCATGTCTCCTGGGGCACTGCATCTGATGACATCAGTCGTATACAGTCATCTACCACCCTCCTAAATCGACTCAAGATAGCTACAGCTGCACCAGCCTGTTGTCGTTCATCCCGCCTTTGTATTGTTCGGCACCGAGTCACCATGATGGTACATTTGCCAGCCTGGCGCCATCGGAACTAACTTCTAAGTTCTATTGGTTGTTATGGCTACGCGTTGCCGAGAGTCAATTTTCATTGGATATTTCGGCTACGCGTAGTAGAGAACCAATTTAAATTGGGTCCTACGCAACGCGTAGTGGAGAACCAAATTTAATTGGTTCCCTCGGCTACGCGTCGTCCAGACCAGTAATTTCTCAATGCGTAGTCGAACAGGTGTAATACAGTTTACAAGAGCATTAGTGATTGGATAGTTTGGCTACACGCTTTGGGAGGCATAGTTTCTCTACTACGTGTCGCCGAGGCTCGGCGACGCGTTCTGAAGAACATTTTCTCGGCAACGCGTAGTGGAGACTGTAATCTTATTGGTCAGCTCGACTACGCGTTGCCGAGCCTCGACTACGGGTAGTGGAGACTGTGATCTTATTGGTTGGCTCGACTACGCGTTGCCGACACTCTACTACGCGTAATGGAAACTGTAATCTTATTTGTTGGCACGACTCAACAGGGTTATAAAGATTTTTTAATACGGGTACTCGAAATGGTAATTTCGACGTAGCCTTTAATACGCGTCGCATAATGTGGTTTCCCATTGGCGCCTTCGGCGACGCTTTGTTGTAGAGTTGCAATACGTTGCCGAAGTTCGATTATGCGTCGCCGAAATTTTGGCGACGCGTTCACCAAAGGCGTTATAGTCATATTGGCCTCCCAAAATATCCCGGGTACATCTCTTTGCGTCCATTCGACAACACTGTTTTCAAAAGTTTGCATGATTCATATCCACAATGGACATTCACATTATTCCAGGGGTATCACCCACCTTGAGGCCTTTCACATAGTTCTCTTTATCAATCATTGTGTATAGGGTCTTCAAGACACATTAATAGGGTAGGTTGTGATAAAGTGGAACATCAGGTAAAGTTTGACTTTAACTTTTTGTTTTCGTCCCATTGATTTTATTTGACTGTCCTTGGTAAAAAAACTCAACCCAATAAAAACGATAGTTTTTTCACTTTTCTATTTCCATTAAGTCTTAACCATGCTGTTTGCTGGAAGAGCAATGGGGTTGTGCAAACCCAAGGCATAAAAGCAAGATTAGCCGTTTATTCAAGTGTTTGGGAAAGCATAAACATTATTCCTAATCTTTTCATCCTATGCAACGAAACAGAGACGTTTCTCACAACACTTTAATTTGTGTGTTTGTTTGGAAAATAATAAAACTACACGAGTGTAAGTGCCTGACCGTAAATTCTACATGGCACGAGCGTACCCGTGGAGCGGAAGGATACACGAGATACAGCCCGCCGCACGCGGGCCATCGAGTGTATCCTTCCGCACGGGTACGCGAGTGCCATACAGAATTCATGGCCAGGTAGTTGCAAGAGTGCTGTTTTCTTTTTATCCCATGTGTGTGAAGTCCAGAGTATTCTCCACCATTTCACATAAAAAAATGACAGTGTTGTGTCGAAACAGCAATCAACGACGAATAGGATAAATCAGCATCCTAGGTGCGCACGCATGAAAAAGTGGTCAGCGCAAAAGTAGGGCATGCACGCGACCGTTCTAAACAGGCGTGTGGATCGGCAATAAATTATACACGGAGCAGAACGGCCCGTCCGTGGTTACTTTGGACTACACATACATGGAATAAAATGTCATCTAATAATATCAACATTTTACATCCTGGTTCTTCACTGCCTATAGTCACGTGACATGGCATGCCCCACTTTACCCGAAAAAGCTTTATAAAGTTGGACAGTGTATTTCAGGTAAAGTGGGACATACGCATTCTTGCCCCAGCCTCAAAACTTTCAGTCTCCTATTTATAATGTAATGAATTAACTGACACCTTAAGTAGATATAGTAACCTTATTTACTTTAGAAAAAAAAATCGTGCAAAGAAAGTTTCTTTGCTTTATGTTCCCAAATGACATACAATACTGTTCGTTCCAGCTTGATTTCAAGCACAATAACCGAAGACTTAATTCAGGAAATTCATAAAATTTAGCAGAAATTTTGATATAAATGCTCTTTTGCTTTTGTAACTGGGTAGCCTTGACCCAATTCTCAAAGTCATTCAGCCATTAACGTCATATGTTTGTGCCACAAATTCGGACAAACCTAATGGACCTTGGTAGATAAGTATGTACTCAGCTGCAATAGAAGGTGGGTAACCTTGACGGATTGGAAAGGTCAGGAGACCAATTTTATGAAAAGGGTCTTATTTACCATACATAAAGGCTAGATATATAAAATCCCAGATTGATTTGACCTTACTCCAGGACTCAGGATATATGTATGTATTTACCTGGGAATGATTACGATCTGAATGACCTTGACCTAATTTCAAAGGTCAGAGAGTCAGGTGTACCCCTTAGTGAAGTTTGTTTTTACACAGTAAATCAAGATGGATTTGAGGGAAGTTAATGAAACTGGTGTGGATTATATATTTTAGTAAGTACATTCGTGCAATAGAACTTGAATGACCTTTACCTAATTATCAAGGTCATGGAGACATTTTTGTAAGTTTGGCCCACTTTACCGGAGAAAAATGTTCCACTTTATATAAAGTCTAAGCCAAAGTGGGACACCTGTTTTATAAATTTCAATCCCACATATAAAAATAATTTTAAGATATTCAGGGATTGTGTCGATGGTGTTAAATAAAGTTGAAGTTTGCCTTGTCTTATCAGAGTGAAGAGTGCTTACTTACGTTTGAACAACGACATGCTAGCTAATTTTCCCAAAAGTTCCCACTTCACTATAAGTTACCCTACACATACCAAAACCTGATATTTTGGCCTCAGAAATGCCTTAAAGGGCCCTTGTCTTCAGCTGTAACTGTTACTGTCTACACCTGTGGAAGCAATGAGACGTTAAATGGCGCATATTGTTATAATGGATTCCTTGTTGATTGTTTCAAGAGTGATGAGAACGGAGACGTGGGAAATTCATACTTAAATTTTTTGTCGTTGTGTGTGGAATAAAAAATCCCCCTCTGGGTTAAATGTTGAATAAAAGGATAAGAAAAGTTTATTGTCTAATTGATTGCAACCAAAAGGGTGAATAACACACACACACACACACACACACACACACACACACACACACACACACACACACACACACACACACACACACACACACACACACACACACACGTGTATATCAAAATATGGCTTAACAGAAAACAGGAAAAAGATATTAAGAAATTACTCGTAAAAGCACATCAGGATTAAAAGTCACATGTGCACGTATGCCCAAATATCAAAGTTCAGAGTTCCCGTTTATAAATGGAATCTTTTGAGGTCATATGGGAGAAAGATGCTTATAATATCTGTTGGTTCTACAAAATGGTACTGGGTAGGGAAGGGGATGTCTGGGGAGATAACCGTGGGGTTTTTGCTCAGGAAGCAAGTAGTTTAATCTACTAAAAGGGAGAAGCATTTTCTAAAATTGGCTTTTGCGTAAGGTGTCTCTTAAGGCTAAGATTATTAACCTCAAGGTCTGTGTTGCAGTGAGATAGTGTATGATTACTCTAAGACCTCAGTTCCAGTAAGGTAGTATATGGTGACTCTACTGTCTCTGTTGCAGTAAGGTAGAGTATGATGACTACATGGTCTGTCGCAGTAAGGTAGTGTATGATGACTGTACGGTCTCTGTTGCAGTAAGGTAGTGTATGATGACTCCATGCTCTGTCGCAGTAGGGTAGTGTAGGATAACTGAGGTCTCTGTTGCAGTAAGGTAGCGTATAATGACTGTAAGGTCTGTGTTGCGGTAAGGTGGTGTATGATGATTCCGCGGTCTATGTTGCAGTAGGGTAGTGTATGATGATTAAGGCCTCCGCCGCAATAAGGTAGTGTATGATACCTATACGGTCTTTTGTTGCAGTAAAGTAGTGTATGACTTGAAGGCCTCTGTTGCAGTAAGGGAGTGTATGGTGACTCTATGGCCTGTCATGGTAAGGTAGTGTAGGATGATTCTGAGGTCTCTGTTGCAGTAAGGTAGCGTATAATGACTGCAAGGTCTCTGTTGCGGTAATGTGGTGTATGATGATTCCGCGGTCTCTGTTGCAGTAGGGTAATGTATGATGATTGAAGTCCCCGTACAGTAAGGTACTGTATGATACCTGTACGGTCTTTTGTTGCAGTAAAGTAGTGTATGACCCTAAGGCTTCTGTCGCAGTTAAGTTAGGTATAATGACTCTAAGGTCTCTGTTGCAGTAAGGTAGTGTATAATGACACCAAGGTCTGTATCACGCTAAAGAAGTGTGATGACGCTAAGTGCTTTAATTTGACTTTGAGATATCTGACGTTTTGTAATGTTTCAATGGCACGCAGTACATGAATATTCTAAAATGGGCTCTACCATGTGTGGAAAACAATTTCAAATTAAAAGGTCGTGTCCTGAGTGTTTGAGCTTTTACTTTTTCAATAAATACAATCTTTTTACGTTTCCTTTTGGCAGGAAAATTATATAAACTACCGCAAAAATATTGTCATAAAGGGTATCAATAATTTACGTTAAACAGTAAACATTGGTAGGTCGTAAAAACGTTCCACCTGGACTTGCAAATTTCCAACATGCAACAGTCATCAATAAAAGAGCGATCCAGAGCAGGTCATAAATTTTGGCGGTGCCGTCAGCGATGGAGTAGTTTAGTAGTGCATGTAAGATGTAAATTATGGATGATAAAAATCGACAAATTGTGTCCTTTGTGTCATCGATTTTGTTTCAAAATGCAATTGATGACAAGGCTGTAGAATCACTGTTGCCTGACCATACTCTAGGAATATCATACATGTTAGAATGGACAATCAGCATTGTACAATGGACAATACATAAAGCCTGTCCATGTGTTTGGGGGTATCGGCTACAAATATGTTGATTTATGAATCAATACATTTTCTCCGTTTTTGAAGCGGCTCATTTTATTACAACGCTAAAAAATTAGATGTCAACGCATCTTCAATTTATATAAAGCACATTGTATAAAACCTTACAGAAACACATATTAAAATTATGAACATTTAAGTATAAAGATACAACAAACTACCAAGCATTTTTTTGCGAAATAATATGGCTATCGTCTTAAGAGGGCCGTGGGTGTTATGCTATAACGAAACATATGTTACGCCACGTGATTTACTGGATACAAGACTGTGACGTATGGTATGAGACACTTGCACATTGGCATGACTAAATGTTGAAATATTATTTCCATGAAACTCTATCATTGATAGGGGTCACGGAGTGTAAATTAGTATTACAAAAACAAACTTTTAAACACAGCATGATTTAAAGATTAGAAAATGAAAATAACTTTTGCACAAACATTGAAATTTTGTGAATATGTACACGATTAGTGCGCTTATGTACATTTTGAAATAATTTATTGCACGTTTCACCTAATTCAAAAAGTTGATGCACAGGTGTGCCGTGAATATGTATGTATAAAACACATTAATGATTTGTTTTATGATGGCCCTAAATTGTTTCGCTTTTTTCCAGCAATATGCTTGCTTTAGAATGTTTGTTTTGGTTCTTACTTCTTAAAGGAGGAAATACGTCCAGTTCTGGTGGTGCATGGTGGACTTAAGAGAAGATGTGTTGAATCCCAAAACGATTAAGCGACTACCGATAATTGTTTCAAATTGAGATGGACGGATAAATGTTTAGGTGCGTTTGTGAAGACAGTATCACCGAGAGGCAATTATCTGCAACTGATTACAGATTTGAGGAGCATGTACATGATGACCTAGCACATACTTGTTTCTAGTCAGAAGACCATTGGTGGCATTGCAAAGCATACGCCTACTCGTCTTGCCCGATTATATATCATTAACTGTGGGCCAGAAGAATCAATGAGGAGCAGGACTGTCTCTTTACAGCCCACCTATCCCTCATACTGACACCTCGTGCGAAAACAAATTTGTCTTTTCCATTGAAAATAATAGGAACAAACATAAAAGAAAGAGTACTGCATTTCCTTAGCCTATTCAGGAAGCATCATGGCGAGCCTGCAGCTACTTGATTTGATGATGCTTAGATTTGGCACTATACTAGATGCATGGCACTAGTAGAGAAGAAAAGCCCTACTCACCTCAGGAGGTTGTCTACAGCAGTTTTTTAGGTAGCACAAGTTGGCGCGCTCACAAGTCGGACTGCAACCCCGGGATTGTGCAGATTGAAGTCAGTTTGATTTTGCTACTTTAATAGACCCTCGTAGGTGCTAACAGATCATTACCCACCCATTGTACATACAGGGACCAGCCCACGGATCATGGGCGGAAGAGGTAATTTCACAATTGGGGGGTCAGTATGCGCGAGGCTATTCTCATGAAAATGAAGCTGTCAATACTGCCATTGAGCGTGGCACAGGCACCGTTTGAAGATAATTTTGATATGAGTGCTGCTTCCATCAAGCCAGCATCTGCTTACATCAATCATAATTCTTCAAGAAGTCCTCCTGAATATATAGTGCAATAATTACTTTGCGATTCGCTGTTGTGCGAGTTATGTCGTCATTGTATGCGTCCCTGGGACCTTCTTTTGAGTTCTCACGACTCTCTGACCAGAAGCTGATGCACTTACCTTTGACACTTTTATTCTTTCAATCTTTCACCTCAGTCTTTAAAGCTCTTGCAAAAGCGTAACTTGAATTTCCATAAATCTGAATACGCTATTGTTTCAGCGAGAATTTTGTCACATTATTACAGAAGAAAAATGAAAGTGAAATTGACAAGTTGAAGAGCAAGGACAGGTTAATAAGATTTGTACATGGATAAACAGAGAGGTGCGTGGTGTCGACAGAGATGGATATAATTGCTACCTTGCCTCACTTTTCATCAGAACCAAGGCCACGTAGTGCGTATAGGGCAGCACATATGTGATGATGTTCCGGGACAGAAAGCATGGTTTACTAATGCCAACAGACAGCAGTTATCTCCGTATATACTCAACATAAACCATTACACGAAAAGCAAATTTAAAAAAAAGCCATCTTCTGTATGCACACTCAAACATTTTGGTCTTTGTCCGATGTAAATTATTGCTTGTTGAAACAAATATCGTGGTCTGCTTCTAGCTATTAACAGCTTGATACCCTATTTTCTAAACCTGACAAGAAAGGGAGTTTTATTTACTTTAAACAATAAAATGTTTGTAAATCTTTTAAATCCGTGTCGCAAGATTCTGGGATTAGCTAAGCTCAGTATGTTTCCGTCTGCCTCAATTTTCATTATGTTTATATCCCTGATATTGTACTCGTTTTCCATGTGTTCCACCCCGCGCCACAGCAAATTCAATTAGGCATTGTGCCCAAGTTCCAATCACATTTACATGGCTGCAAGTATACTTAAAAAAAATCATATTATTTTATTTCTATACAATTGTTGTATCGGAAGTAAAAGATCACAAGGAATGCAAACCTGTACGTGGAAAGGGCATGGATATTTCTTTCTGGTAATTAAATACCATCTTCCTTTTTTGGCTTGTTCTTAATTTATTTTTTCGTACAAATTACAATACAATTATGGACACTATCAAATAACATGTTAAGTCACAAATACATGCATCAGGCAGCAGGAAGGTTAAGCATACTGTTACAAAAACAAATGTAGCAGTCGTATGGTAAATTTGAAGAATATATAAAACATGAAGTAAGTAAATGGCAGAGACTGAACTACATCAGTTGTGGAATAACTGTCGAATCTAATGGTTCCTTAATGTTACACCACTTGGTATTAACAGTTCTTGTTTACCTTGACAAGGTAAAATGGGTTCTTCCGTTGCTATTTTATATTTTAAAAAAATTAAAACTAATTGTGGTACAAATGAGTTTTGCTTGCTTTTTGTATAGTTCTTGATAAATGACAAACTTGGCTAATAAAAAGACAATTGTTTAAAGAATGTTTGCAAGGTGAACTGAAAGAACCAAAAATTACTGATTCACCGTCAAACCTTTTGTATTAATAGGATGATTAAGATTCCACCCCTCTTGAAAATTAGTCAAGAATTCTGGAAGTTTTGGGCATGTCCCAAAACTATGCGTATCTGTGTCATTTACAGCATAATTATCACGATATTCTGATTGCACTAACTCCATTGTAAAAATGTCGAGAGTTGTGTACCACAAAACAATGCAATGCAGCAAATTAAAAGGCTTGAATCTTGGTTTCCATATTACTTTTATGTGATAGTGTAAAAATATGAGACTACTCCAAAGTTTCAAAGTTGAACTTTGCTTGCCATGTACTCATACAAGTAGGTGAAACTCTCATGTTGACATTTACCAGACGCCAGTCAAATTCTTTGCAAGTTATGTCACATACTGATTTACACTTACCTCTTATTCTAAAGATAGGAATAGTTGATGGCCTCCTGTTTCTCATTCTTTTAACTCCCAACTTGTACTTCAAATAACCAAGAATGGACAATTGCAAGGCCAAATATACCCGGACTTGTTCTCAAATTATACTTTTTAGCAGCTCTTCCTCGCTAAGAAGTACGCCATCAGCATCACTAATATTACCACTGTATTTGATTCATACTCTGTGCCAATGTTTGCGTAATAGTTTGTTGTCTATGGTTATAAAACCATGGGAATTCATTATAGTTTTCCAGACCTGTAGTTGCTTCTAAAATGTTTCTAAAGTCCTTCCAGGCATTAAGTATATCTATGTAGAAAAACTGTAGTGCTTTAAAAATGGTTGTATACAGTGACATCTACTGCAAAATAGGTCTTCAACTTCAACATCTGGAATAAATTGAAGAAGCAAAATTTCCACTTTTCATTATCATCATTAATTAAACTTTTTACCCAATTCAGTTTTATGGCCATAACTTTAGTGTGAAAATGTTTCAATTTATGGCCAAATACCATCTTTCTAATATTTGTGGTTTGGTGCCATTTAAAGAGTAGATCGTGGATATGATTGTTGCTTACTGCCCGAACGAACATCGAAGTTTTTTCATTTATAGTTAATCTATGGTGTCTTGATAAGTGTGAGAATATAGTACTATTAAAACAATTATTATTTCAACTCCACACTGAATGGCACATTTTCACTCCCTAAAATCAAGCACATATTAGTTTTATTCCTTTTCCAATGAACAAACATGTATCTCACTAAGTTTTACTACACCATTTTGCGCATGTTAAAGGCAACATAACTCAGTATTTTTTAAAGCAGCGTTGAAACCATTTATTGAATGAAATTGTATTTTATCATTTGCATCTTGACATTTAACAAGCAATGGCAATCAAGAAGACATTTGATTATGTAATAAATGAAAGCCTTTCGTTTGAATTAGATATAAGTGCCTCCGGCTGTGCCCAGGTAACAAAAAATAAACTGACGTCAAAGGAGGTAATGTATAAAAGAACAAAGAACATCCATTTTGAACATGTTTTTATATATTTCCCAGTTACCTAAGGCCTAATAAAAATATATACATATATATATGTGGTTCCGATAACTGGACCGACTCTACTGAAAAGGCCCAACCCTAAATAAAACTTTATGATACTTCAACAAAAAAAGAAAAAAAATCAAGCCACCTTTCCCCAATAAGAATTGATGCACCCTGGCTGAAAGATTATATGGAGAAAGTGGCCATCGTGTGCTGTTAATTTGCAATCAAGTCAACTAAAAAAAACGGCATTTTATTTCAACTTGTCTCGAGGGTTAACTTGAGCCAGGTAAACAGCATGCTGCATAGCCACGGTTGTTCAGTGAAACAGTATAGCCCGGGTTGCAAGATTTCATCGAGAAATTGGTCTTCATGTTTGTGGTTTAGTTCCGATTGGATATTTTGAAGAAATAATATCCAAAATATATATGTGTGATGTAGTGTTAACGGAAGGTTAATTTGTCGAATGAATTTAATGTAAAATAAGTAATTGGACTTTTCCAGTGTGAACATTACCTAAAAACGTAAGTACAACACCTTAAAATTACCAGGTGTTGGCGGCGGTGGGCCCCAGAGTACGAATACTGCATCAGACACTGAAGTCACCCCAGGCTTTGAATTAAGTAGCAGCACTGGGCACAGGAGCCAAGAGCCCCCACTCAGTCAAAGTTGGAGCTCAGTGGAAAAGGTTGCCCGATTGTGGAAACCGGTCCAAAAGTACCGGCGTGTTTTAATATAATTGGTAACAACCGAATCGTTTCAAATGAGTGGGATCGAATTAGAGTTATCGCTTGAAATACTTTTCAATATAAGGTAGGAGAGTATATGGAAGTCAGTCAAGATAAATTTAACAGTTAAACTTGCACACCTCCAGCTATTTTCATTGGCAAGCATATGGACGGTGGAAATTGAGGTGGGGAACCACTTTATTCATTCTAACAGGCAAAATGTACAGAGAACAGTAGGCCACAATCCAAGATCCCTCCTCCCGCAACCTTCTCAGCCTCAGTCCTTTGAAGGCTTAGACATTTGGTTTGGTTTAAACATATCATATGTCAAAAAAAACCTATTGAAATAGGCCTAACCATTTCATCAGTAGCTTAATTCTACGCTAAAAGTAATATAAATGACACCAACTCAACGCAATGGCTACCCTTTACCCGTTGAAAATAACATGATGGTCAGCCAATTAAACGCTTCAAAGAGGAAGTTGAATTAACGACAATGTCACGCATTAAACATTAATGCTAAAGATCCGTGCAACAGGAAACTTTCAAAGTGATTGAAATCTTGAATTTACTTATTGGTGTCTTGCTCCTCTATCAATGGACTGGTTGATATGTACTGAACTCTGCTGTTGATCAAGCACATCTCTGTTCAGTTAAAAGAGAATAAAAATTAACAAGCATACACGTTACTAATTAACATTGATGCCTTCAATTTACATTATAATTATAAGCCTTCAAAATAAAAGAGCTAATAAAGAATTATCAAATCTAATGACCAAGAGGGATCACATAGCACCACCCGTCGAACCTGACTGGTCACTAAATATCAGAGGTACTAGGAAGTGATTTTTGGTTCCAGTATTTAACCTATCCATATTCTGGCAAATAAGAATACGTAACGGTATTGTTTTATTGATATAGTCAAATACCTGAAGATAAAGAGATATCCAACTGAACATTCAGAACCAAATTTCAAGCGGTAAAAATGCATAAATAACCCCTACGAACTGCACAGTTAATGTAACTCGTTTTTAACCGTTGCTTGAGCACTGGGTACTGACCGACAGACAAATCAGCACACAAAGACGCTTAAGAGACAAGGCATGTCAAAAGAAAGCAGATATTAAAACGTGCAGAGGATTGCATTACCTGGATCCAATTTTCCCAAATGATGTGTAACATGAATAACTAGGTATGCAATACTGTCTCATAGCATTCATATATATATATATATATATATATATATATATATATATATATATATATATATATATATATATATATATATATATATATATATACATATACATATACATATACACACGCATATATATACATATATATACACATATATATACACACATCTAGATATATATATATATATGTATATATATATATATATATATATAAGTATTAAATGATTTATTGCGTTTCAGACGCAAACGGTTTCAGCATTTAAAGTGTCAAGTTCCATAAAGAAATGCATGTAAATATATATATATGTATATATATGTATATATGTATTTATATATATATGTATATATATATATATGTATATATATATAGTGTAAATGAGAATTACAGAATATGATGGAGAGAAATAAATGGGGAAACAGCCCGTATCGTTCCCTCCATCGTGTTCACCCTGTGTTTTAATATGAACACCCAAGTTGTGGTTCCTTTGTTGACCAGCCTGACAGAGATTATTAAAATGATTTAGTCTTGGGGTATTTCCTCCGCATCCTGGGTATTAGCGTAAATTATTCATCCCATGTGAATATGACGCGTTAAGATATAAAGTGTCTTTATCTTCTACTATCTCAATGAACATCAGAACAATTTGATCCACCCATCTCGTCTGTCCTTAACACCTTTCAGGGCAATGGCGTCACAAGGGACCCAGCGAAATCCTTCAAAGCTCTTCTATAAGCCGCAACATACTCCGATGAAAAGATATAATGCAAAGCGTCACTTTCAAGAGCTATCTGCAACTTTTATCTGGAAAACCTGAGTCAGAATTTTACCAGATTTTTATATAGGTTCATGATAGATACATGACGGGCTCACACTGTGGCGAGAACGGCTCTATCGCTTTAGTGGAAATTGTAAAGCCATACTTTTCGCACGCGAAGCCCAAACAAACGCCTTGTGCTCAGGTATAACTCTGGGTATTGGTACTGTTCCACTGACAAAGGCCATGCCTCTGAAAAGCTGGGGTCAACTACTAATGCAAACTTTCCGTGAGGGTAGCAATTAGTTTTGGACCAACTCGTAGAAGTTTCATTCGCAGATCTGGGAGGAATTGAACATTTGCATGCCCATGTGGCACACGATCAATTTTCTGCGTTCTGTCTTTACTCTTTCTGGTTGTATCTTTTAAATGGTTCTATTGATTTTACATTTACCTGCTATCACATACATTTGGTTTTTCAACACCCGTTTCCTTGCTAAATTCCGCCTGCATATCAGGGATTGTGCTGGTAACAAAGCATTTTTCCTTTAATATCAGACCAATTTCACAAATATCTTGAAGCTTTTCTGTGATACTGCCATTTACACATTTTGCCAAAGATACTTAATGTAGCGGGGAAGCGGACATTCTAAGTACTGGAATAAAAGCGGCTATGTATGATTGAAATCCCGACGATTTCCCGTACAGATTAACAACATTTTTAGATCCAATCCTTATATATTACGAAAGTTGCAAGACGACCCTTGCGTCAGTCTCATACCTGTTACTTCCACCATTTACAAAAAAGATTAAGGTGAATATGTGATCCATGGTTTAGCAATCGAAATGCCTGTTTGTTATTTGTCCATCGGCAATGATAAACAACGACTCAATTATTAATTGCTCTAAGCTAGACTACAAACGTTTTTCGCATGCCTATCCCGTGATGTATTAATGTTTTAATCAAGTACCTATGCACATAAAGATATGGTATGAGAATAACGCTGCACATGCAGGATATGAAGCCGTACTTTTGGGCGTTGCGTAAGTCACACCTTGTTGAGAGAGTGACGGGTAATACGCTGGATCTGTAAATCCAAAGGCAATTTAATCATAGACTCAACACAGTTTCAAATTGCTCCCAAATTCCAGAAATTGAGATCAGATTCAGCATGCCACTCTCCTCTAGATAAAGACAATGTTGATGCATTTGGGGTTTATTGTATTGGTTTTTGACCGTAAAGCGAGACCAATATTGTATTAGGCTAATGTAAAGATTTCAAATTGATTAACCTGACCATATGTTGCTGTGCTTTGTGCAGAATAATTGTTGTAAATAAATGCCACATCTGAAGACAAGAGAAAGTCGGAGAGAAGAGAGGTCAATGAGGGCAGTAAGAGAATTTATCTTTTGTAATTTGCCAACATGGGACGTATGTAGTATTAATAATGCAGTAAAAGTCATGTTTCCCCGATTCACGCCACACATATGATAAACGGACGTCTACACGCCGCAACAATATCTATACCCATAACCCTCCGGGGTATCAAGTTCATTAAATTACCAAAGGTTTGTCCTAATAGCCGCTCTTTCTATTATTTGTGATTAATTCCGAACAATAAGCAAACAAAGACTGGGCAGCCTTTCTATCCAAACAATATCAATAATAAACTCGCCTAAAAGCCGGGCCGTTGTGTACGGTCTGGTGGTACATTGTGGCCACCAGTGCCTTACTAACATTCATTTCTCATATAAATTTGATAGCCTTGAGTTGCAGAGGTAAATAACCGATACTTCATCTTGTTGCCAATCAAGGTGGGGGTAAATCACAAACTAGCTCCACTGAACATGAGTTATTTCCGCGTTTGTGACATCAGCCTAATAACTTATCTGGCTCCTTCTTTGGCATGATGTAATTTGTAAAGTAAAAATGTTATTGATCATTAATTTGGTATAAAAACTTCAGAAAGTATATTATATGGAAATATTAATATTCAATCCAACTTTTAAAATTTTAAGTATAGGAGACAGCCTGGTGTGTCATCAGACTGTAACACTTGATCCTTGTGAGTTATATCGGATCGCAACACATGTGTCCCGGCCACATTCCAATAAGCCACGCCCATCTGGGTTTCCGGAACTCAACACTTGAACATGCTGGGCAAATGTCAGTTTCTGGTCGTTTCTCTCAATTCTATGTACTAAATTTCGTGTAATTGAGCAGAAAAATTAAGGGGAAATTTAAATGAAAGCAATGAGGGTCGCTTTTCTGTGTGTTATGGCATAATGACGCCGGCGATTGAAGTTGGCATCGGGAGAGGCGCACTGGCGTGTGCCACGCCCACGATGCCAGCTTCAAACACCCGCGTCACAA
Organism: Hermodice carunculata; assembly: GCA_964020975.1. Classification (NCBI taxonomy): domain Eukaryota; kingdom Metazoa; phylum Annelida; class Polychaeta; order Eunicida; family Amphinomidae; genus Hermodice; species Hermodice carunculata. The sequence goes on along the minus strand of OZ026614.1, from coordinate 29,077,596 downwards.
AAACGACCCTCATTTCTTATATACCAAGGTTTGGAGCACACACAGTAGTACCACTAATATTGATACTTTTATCAAAGTAGGCTAATTCTTCATTACTAACTCGAATTAACTGTACATTAATTTCGTATCGATTTACAAGTCAATCAAATTTACTTGACTCCCAATTGTGAGAAATATCATGAGGCAAATGTGTCGTAGGAAATAGTTGCGTAATAATTACGTTTGATTGAAATATAACCCGAACCCTCCCGCGTGATTTCCCTGTTAATAAGCCTCTACAACAGTTGGAATCTGCCATAGTTATTCCGCACGTGCTGAACAGCCCCCCATTAATACTTTGGCATAGGTCCATATTAGATTCCCGATACAGTCTTTTCACTCTATCAAAGGCCCTGTCACTGAATTACATTCAAGGTCGACGTTATTACCCGCCACACACACACGAAAAGAAAAAAAATACTACGACCATAAGCACCTGTTTGTCAGTCAAACGTTTTATTCATTTTTCTCGCAGAAAAAAAAGCAGATTTGATTGAAATACATAGTATGTTTGGGTAAGACTATCGCAGGCCACCAGGCATGTAACTGCGCAGTAGTAATCAGGAGACAGAATGAGATATTACAATGTGTACAATGTGCTGGCTACTTGAAAATGGCTTTTAGTGTTGTTCAGGATAATGTCAGCGGTAGTAGTTAACAAAAATTAATTGAAAGTAAATATATCAAGGAAGGAGCTGAGTATCAAAACTGGGCAGGGACATAGGAACTACTGGAGAAAATAGAACATCGATCATAATATATCAATAACGTGGCTTGTGACAGGTATACACCAGGACTGCTTCACTCTAGCTTACTCAGTGGTAATACCTTTCCGTTTAATTGTTCCTCAACACCTGTCCATTTTCCACAATCACCGCACCTGTGTTTGGCCTATCTAGCCAAATTCAGCACCTAGTGAACTGCACCCATTTATCCTTAAGTGGGCACTTGCTAAAGTTCAACCAACCCGGAAAGTCGTCTAACTCACAAGGCATCTCTGTTGTTATTCCTTTGTGTTATTTTCATTTATTTATTTACTTTTTGGGGAAACACAGAGAATCATAAAGTGTGTCACACTTTCTACATATAATCGGAAGAAAACCAGAAATGACCAAATTTCACATACTAGTACTCGGTCTTCCCCATTCAATGTATTGTGTGCAGTATAATAAATACATCTAGGAAAATATGATTTTATAGATGCATGTAAATATATATATATATATATATATATATATATATATATATATATATGTATTGTATTTGTGTCTTTTTGCCCAGAACCACTTCCTAGTAGTCAATATCCTATTCCGCAGTTCGAACTCTTTGCTCTCCATAAGCTAACTTGTCCCTGTCTAACCTGTATATATATGGAATTACTATTGTCTATATTGCACACGTTCCGCTGTAAAATTTTGACATAGGCTGTATCAGCCCAAATAAATTAAAGGGTCTTCAGCGGGTAACTACTCAACATGTTTCGGAGCCTTTTACCCGTATGTATGTATGTATGTATGTATGTATGTATGTATGTATGTATGTATGTATGTATGTATGTATGTATGTGTGTGTGTGTGTGTGTGTGTGTACATTCCTTTTTGGTCAAATTTTGCATGACATACTGGAAATGTGCTTACCACTGTAAAAAATAAAATTATCTATATGCCAGCAGTGTTGCCAACTGTATTCACAAAATATACATCTGAAAAGCATACATCCCCAGAAAATATTCATCCAAATATAGAGATCCATGATGACAAAATTACGATAACGCTAAATAATGCACAATGGGAAAAGGTTTGTCTGGATAACTCGTTGTGGATTATGTACAAGCTTCATTAGATTAAGCAGGGAGTATTTGGGTCACTCTGTACTCATATACTTTTACTCTCAGCCTTCCCAGAACGAGTGAATGTTTTGTTTGTATATATGAATGTATATGCACGCAGAGGAGAGCGGGGTAAACAAAGATTCATTGTTTTATACTTTCTCTGCCATTTTGTTCAGCTGTCACCTACATTGCAATTGCGTTTATTTCAGAAGGATAATATTTAAACCTCTTGGTATGTGTTAAAGTTGTGACACAGATGTATGCGCAATATATAAGACCACTAAGGCAACGCTTGCAGCGACTAAATAATAGCAAGTAGGGGCACAATAAGCCACAAGGATACATTGCTGTCGTGGCTAGATTTACCAACTGTTGAATCACGACCCTCAAGATAAGCTCTGGGCCCATGTGTCTTCACTATTTGGAAAGATGTTTCAAGCATGGACATTTTACTGTGTGATGACTATCTTTATAATGCATCTGTAGGTAATTTACTCACACACACACACAATATATATATATATATATATATATATATATATATATATATATATATATATATATGTGTGTGTGTGTGTGTGTGTGTGTGTGTGTGTGTATATTGACGAACAAACAAGAACGCCCAAACTAGTTTTAAAGAATTCAGAAACGAAATAGGAATGGGACTTTGCTCTATTGACAAAAGCGATACATCCTGATACGCTAGATACATGGCTTTAAATCTATTAAATAGTTTGTCACCAAAACTCGGTTCAGCAGCATAAGGATACAACATCAAATACCAAACGAAACGACAGTGAACATAATCAAACTTTTTTGCATCCCATAATTTCCACATCTATGAAAGAAAAAAGAATAACAGACAAATAAATTAACTATAATTTATATATGGGATATAACGTCAAAAGATATAAGATTCTATTGAGTAAAAACCGATTCACAGTTCAAGAACAGTAAACAATATTATGACTCTATTAAAAATTGATAATTCATAATTTTTTTCATACAGCTGAAAAGTTTTATATTGGAAACTTCATTGACCATATAACAATGTGTATGGTCCGTTTGACAAATCAAACGCAGTATATCTATATCCAAACAAAAATATACAATCTCAAAAGTTAATGTATTTAAAATAATGGCTCAACACGATCTATGGTGATGAATAAATCAGTCGCCGCAATGTCTTGACAGGTAATCTGCTTACACAATTGCATAGAAAGGCACCGAGATCCATGATGCGTACTCTGTACGCCCCCAAACAGAACATATATATTGTAACGTTGTTACCCAAGGATTCTACTCAAGTTGCGAATCAAGCAGTCGGGAGGATCTGAGAGGAATTAATACATCAAGTTCTTGCAGTATCACTTAATAGCCAATTAATAGCGGGCGTTAGACCTACTTGTTGGGAGAAGAAGCAATGATTGATATATTATCACGCTGAAAATGACCCTATAAATGACCAACAATCCGAACAATGTCTTTATATTGAAATGCGTAAAACATTGCTACAATATATCACAATAAAAGTCTTCATCTCCTTTGAAATCATATTAGATGTTTTGCAGTCGGCAGCCAAATGAAGCGAACATTTTGATGCTAGCGGAGAGAGACATAATGTTAGGGCACCCCAGGGCAGTCTTATGAAACCTTCACTGTAACCTTTTGCCCTGTTAATGACACAAATCAAACGTCAATGATTTATTGCCAATATAGCATCTGAATATAAGCTGTTGTCGTCCCCGATTAGACTAATCCAAACGTTTCCCACTTAGAACTGGGGAATTTGCAATTTAAGTTGTGGGTGGTAAATTATAAAGGAAGAGCAATGAACTAAGTTGACTTATTTGCAATGAACTGACACTGTTTTCAATAATCCATTAAGTGCTGGGTGGTAATAGCTGATGGTTTTGTAACAGACACTATAATGACTTATTCTTCCTTACGCGCGGATTGTGACAAATGTAAGTGTTTAAATTCATTTCAACATTTCAAAGTTTCTGAAAGTAATGATTGATAGTCATAAAGTTAAAAAGAAAGGAAAAAAGGAAGAAAAAGAAAAAAAAGATGAAATCGGGCAAGAATGCTTGTGTATAAGATTTGTTAGTAACTTGTGCTCACAAGGACTCGTGTACAAATTGAAATATGTAAAAATGTACAATGGCAAGAGAAAACGGAATTTAAATATATTCAATATTAGACTGGTGCTCATCATTTTACTTGAGTATAAATATATGGTCACTGTGTTGCCATATATATATATGTATATATATATATATATATATATATATATATATATATATATATATATATATATATATATATATATATATGAGTATGTGTGCGTGTGTGTGTCGCTAGAGTGTCAACAAAGAGGTTACGTGGTTTCATGACAACTCTTAATTTTGGGCACCCGAGAAATTGTGGAAATTGCAATGGTACCTACTCATTGTGTTAAAAAGATACGGAATTTGTCGTATAAGGAACATGTGAGTGTGGGAGTGTTCTTGCGTTTATATATCTTTTGCCTCTCATGTCTCTCCTCACCTATGTATCTTCCCGTTTGAATTCTCTGATGATGATTACTCAATCTCATACGGTTAAAACCACACCTGTACCTAAAATTTTTAATTTGACGTAAAGAATTTTGTAATTTAGAAATAAATTCATATGTTCTGTAAGAAATCTAATTCAGTTGTTTTTTCCCGTCGACAGCATTCCAAATTTGAGGGAAAATAACTGTTCACTTCAGCATGTGAGAGAATATGCCAACTTTGCAAAATATCACTGCTATATATTCGGATTGTGCCTGGTGTAGCTTGACGTAATTAAATCCGTTATCTTGGAGAATCAATCTTGGAGCAGTAACCCGAGTGGTGTACCTTTTCTATCAAGCTCTATCGCTACACTGTACTTTTTCACTATATCTGTTTGAAATCGGTCTATACCAGTATCTTGTTATTGTCATCTTTATTTATTGAATGTCCTAATGGTATATTTCCAAACTCGGCCAAAATAGTATCATTTAAGGAAGCACAACCAACATAAATAGCAGTAATCTGCTTGAACTGAATCTACTGCATGAGTTTGTGTACGTCTTTTTGTATGGGGATCATATATAACCTCAGCGTGACGGAGGTAGGTTGAAGTTGACTGGATTGTGCTTCCGTATAATATGATAAGTTTGACCTGTATTTGAAATAAATGCAAATGAATATTAGACAGGAAATTAACATCTTTGTCACCATAAAAATATTCTTTATTAACAACAAACTTTTCTTGCATATCTGCAAGAGACAGGAGAAAAAGTATCGATACAGACGAAAATCACGTGGAGGTAATATATAAAGTTTTTTACCATCATATGGATATATATATATATATATATATATGTCTTCCATGTTCAACGTGGCATTTCTTCATTAAGCTTGGTTGTTCATTTGTTTTCATTTTATCGAATATCCAGATCTAACATACTAAAATCATGATTGGGAGGAGGATGTTTTCTACTATTGTACCTATAAAGGTTTGTTTGGAAGTCGAACATATTTTCATGAGTCAGGGATTGGTGCAGAAGTAATACTGAACCAGGTTTGGTAATAAACTATTAAAATACTCTTACCAGATTTCAGGGTCTGCTACATCGGTACAATACCTTTCAGTATTCAAGAATTTCTTAATGTTTTTAATAGTCCGCTTGATTACCTGCTGTGTGTACAAGTATCGATATAATGATTACCTGCTGTGTGTACAAGTATCGATATCATGATTACCTGCTGTGTGTGTACAAGTATCGATATAATGATTGCCTGCTGTCTGTGTGCAAGTATCGATATAAAGATGACCTGTAGTATCGATATAATGATTACCTGCTGTGTATGTAAAAGTATCGATAAAATGATTACTTGCTCTCTGTGTAGAAGAATCGATATAATGATTACCTGATTACCTGCTGTTTGTGCACAAATATCGATATAGTGATGGCGTGCTGTCTGTGTACAAGTATAGATATTAAGATGACCTGCTGTCTGTGTACAAGTATAGATATTAAGATGACCTGCTGTCTGTGTATAAGTATAGATATAATGATTACTTGCTTTGTTTGTTCAAGTATAGATATTATGATTACTTGCCCTCTGTACAAGTATGGATATTATGATTACCTGCTGTCTGTGTACAAGTATAGATATTAAGATGACCTGCTGTCTGTGTACAAGTATAGATATTAAGATGACCTGCTGTCTGTGTACAAGTATAGATATTAAGATGACCTGCTGTCTGTGTACAAGTATAGATATTAAGATGACCTGCTGTCTGTGTACAAGTATAGATATTAAGATGACCTGCTGTCTGTGTACAAGTATAGATATTAAGATGACCTGCTGTCTGTGTACAAGTATAGATATTAAGATGACCTGCTGTCTGTGTACAAGTATAGATATTAAGATGACCTGCTGTCTGTGTACAAGTATAGATATTAAGATGACCTGCTGTCTGTGTACAAGTATAGATATTAAGATGACCTGCTGTCTGTGTACAAGTATAGATATTAAGATGACCTGCTGTCTGTGTACAAGTATAGATATTAAGATGACCTGCTGTCTGTGTACAAGTATAGATATTAAGATGACCTGCTGTCTGTGTACAAGTATAGATATAATGATTACTTGCTGTGTTTGTTCAAGTATTGATATTATGATTACCTGCCCTGTGTACAAGTATGGATATTATGATTACCTGCTGTCTGTGTACAAGTATAGATATAATGATTCCTTCATGTGTGTGAACAAGTATAGATATAATGATTAATTGCTCTCTGTGTACAAGTACAGATATAATGATTACCTGCTGTGTGTACAAGTATCGATAATATAATTACCTGCTCTTTGTGTACAAGTATCGATATTATGGTGACCTGCTGTCTGTGTGCAAGTATCGATATAATGATTACTTGCTGTCTGTGTACAAGTATCGATATTATAATTACCCGCTATCTGTATACAAGCACAGATATAATGATTACCTGCTGTGTGTGTACAAATATCGATATAATGATTCCTTGCTGTATGTGTACAAATATCGATATTATAATTACCTGCTTTCTGTATACAAGTATCGATATACTGATGACATGCTGTCCCTATACAAGTATTGACATTATGATTACCTGCTGTCTGCATACAAGTACAGATATTAAGAATTATGTCTGCCTGTACTTGCCACGTTTGGCTCGAAGAACACTTTCTTTCACATTCATATGTGAGGGCAAACTATCGGCCTCTCATGTTAGGATGTTTAAGATGTTAATTACAAGGGTATTTGAATGTTTCAGTTCTCTCAATCACTGTCAGGATTCAGTGCCCCCTTTTTTAACTGTGCTGATTTTAAGATTACATTTGCAGTCTCATATCAAATATTGTTCAGTTCCTCATTGGCCCCAAGAACATGGTGCCCATGTTAGTACAAAAAGTACACAAATACAGGTTGAAGATATGAACAAATTTTGTAATCTCTCATTAAAGGAATTTTACATTTAAGCTGACACAAATAAGAATCCCGAAAAACACCCAAAACCACTATTTGCTACATGCTTAAGTTGGAGTAATCTTTTTTGCGAACATGAAGTTGCTGTTTTGCAACACTAATATGTCGTCTGGAATGTGGATATAGATGTTAATTTGTTCCGTGTTTTTGTTCGAATGTTTTATCCTGGCATTTTTTAAATCCACGAACAGTTCTATTGAATGTTGCCAATATATGAATACGAATGTGCAAGATGGGCTTGACAACCAGTAGGTAGAGGCCCTTTCGGTATAGTGGAGTATTGTGAGATAACAAATGCACACATTAATACTAAAAGAAGGTCTACACTTATGCATTAGTCTGGGAGAGTGGCATATATGCGGATTTCCAATGTTACCAACCCATTTGCTCGTCACGCAATATTGTACATGCAAACGCATTTCTTAGCATGAACGTTGAGTGTTGTTTGAGATATTACTAGGGCCAATCAGACAGAATCAATTTGGCTCTACAAACAATGCACTCCTCCCCACCCATGGTGCAAATGGACTGGTCTGCCCTGCTATGCTGCTGTCGTCATAGCTAGAGCAATAGGCGGCGAGTGGGGGCGTCACTGAAACCAGTCGTTTAAAGTTGGCAAAAATTGTGAAGGTCACTGTCGCAAGAGAAGAGTCGTCACGGTACTGAAGCTCACTTTAGTTTAAGCAGAAAACAATCCTGAGCAAAGAGACAACATAACATTGACGGCTACCGATTTAATTTTTATTTGATTGACATTTTAGTATAGTAGACGTCGTTCCATGGATCGTATAGGACTTTGGTCGTTATTACTGGTGGCTCTTTTATACCTTTGCTTTGGAACTTCACTTGTATCAGGTAAGTTGACTGGAATCAGGGCAATTTGAGCTGTAGCAAAATAGCTTATCGTGGAATATTTTGTGATATATGAATTAGAAATGAGAATTCCCATGTAAAAACGTCTTTTTGTAAATATATTCATCTGTCACAAGAAACTTTTTCGGTTTTGAAACGGATTCTATAGCAACCTGCAACAAAAATATATCAATTTTCCATTTTTTTCTGGAATGCAAAGTGGAAAATTACTTTAAAAATCTTATCTACTGGTTTATTCTTGCGGTACGTGTAAAATGAACCATTATCAATAGATATGAAATGTGAACAATAACTGAAAGTGTTTTGAATAGTGTGCCCGGATATGCAAGGAGGAATTTTATTATGTTGTATGTTTTAACCGGTCATCCGTTTTCTCATTGTTATTATTTGGAAAGGAGAGACAAGTGGTCAAACAGTTGTTCTTTCCTCTGTATGTAATAGTATTAAAATCAGATATAAAGATTATTTTTCCAAATGTGTGCATAGCCCACTTCTAGTAGGTTTCTGTATGTTGTGGAAATTTGTAAAAAAAAAAAGAAACAAAAAAAAAAAAAAAAAAAAAAAAAACTCAAAAAAAACCATTCTAGTGCAAAAATTACGGCACTTTAATTGTAATCATATAATCTGGAGATTGTTTTAACAAGTGAGCTAATAACTTATTGGATCTTGAAATAATAATGTCAGCTTTGAATGCTGGATGGTGGTAGACCTCAGTTGGTCAAAAATGAGCAGTGAACGAATCAATTGTGACTCCACCAAACAACTGAAGATTTTGAGAGTTCCATTTCAAGTTTAATTTCTAATATATTTTTAACTATTCTGAACGTAGTAATGTTATGCAATCCCATGCCATTACGAATGAATACTATTTGCAAGGCCAATCTACGTGTAGTTTTTTAAATTCAAACAAACTGCTTCTGATCTGTCTGTACGTGGCACGTACATTGCGCAACATGAGAAAAGAACATCGGATACACAATAAAAAGACTTGAAATAATTATATAAAGATGTCAAAGAATTGAAATGCGGCGCATACAGCGGAAGCGATTGGTTTACCAATAGCTGCACACAAGACACGGGGAGATGACATTTACAGTCACACTACATAGACTTAGCTGGATCTACCTATTAGAGATTATGACATCAAGGACTGGTACCAATGAGCAGACTTTGTCAAAGGAGAGAGGGGACGCCCGTGGGCTAGTTTCTGAGATACTTTTGTACCAAATACTAAAGAGGTCGCCACATGAATAAGGAATGAGCAAATGGTCACATATATGGGTGTGGTTGCGGACTGTCTTTAATATTAAACTTAATTACCCTAGGTCTGTTTTGATATTGGTTTCACCTTGCTGAATATATCCAAGAGCGATAGTAACTAAGTTAGAGAGCCGTCGCAACTTGACTCAAAAGCAAGATGCATTCACTTGAATCCCATACAAGACATTGTGAGCTTCATATCACCGCCAGGCAGACAGATTGAAGTGGCCTCATGTGCTGGTTTAGCAGGCGGCTGCATTTCTGCGATATACTCAATTCGGACGCCAGAATGCATTGAAATCATCTGTATATTTACTTCGTTTTTTCTTTTTTGCTCTCTTTTGAAGTGCGACACGAGAGGTTTATCCAACCGAAGTTGGAAATACGTATGCTACGTCTTTGTCGCCATATGATATAATGGTATTTGGGAAATAAAGAGCTGATCTTGTTTTAATAGTTAAATATTACAGTTATGTCAATTGAAGACGTCATCATTTCTCATTTGCATGTTGAAAAGAGCTACCTAGAAGCATTGTCCAGCATGTGAAGGTTCCTTTTGTGATCCTATTATCTCATATTAATAGTAATTGTAAGCACTGATTGATAAAAAGTCCCTGCCACAGTGACAACAAAGGGAATGACTTTCTCTTCAAGGTAAAATCAAAGTACCAGCGAGCACACCCGGGGCTAACTACTCGCCTTATAAGATAAATTAGCGTAAACAAACACTTAGGGATACATCTAAGATTATACCCAACACTGGATTTTCTTGTCAGTTGAAAATGTAAAGAATCTTAAATCCAAACAGGGGGCCCGATGTTCCTTGCAGGGACCTTCATATAATATTTTTTTTTTTTTGCGGACGCAATCTGAAATTATTTGAAGTCACACACACACACACACACACACACACACACACACACACACACACACACACACACACACACACACACACACACACACACACACACACACACACACACGTGTGCGTTTATATGTGATCTTACACTTACACAATGGACCAAGAGTGCATATTTTAACTTAACTATGTGTAACTCATAATTAAAGTGTACGTCTATGTCATTTTACAGTAAAAAAGAGAATTTACAAGGCAACATTTTATACATAAACATTTTGTAGGTAGAGGAAGGTAGATTTTGGTTTAGGTTTTTCCCAGCCCCCATACGTTGCAGATAAGAAGTGTCTCTCGTTGACAACATACGGGTGTGAGACAAATGAAAATTATGTGGAGGAAATGTTAATAAATATTCTTTAAATGGCATTATGTACAGAGGTTGCACAAGAACCTGCCTCGAGTCCACGTCCATTTTAGAAATCTAAGCCACAAAACACAAAATTAAGATGTTTGCAAATATTAAATGATGCAAGAATAGATAGGGCCAGTCAAAAGCCACATGTGCACACTCCTCCTCTTCTGGGCTCCTTGGTTTAACGCAAGTAATATTGACATTTGTTTCACACCCTCGACCAACAGTGCTTATATCCGTCCAAAAAGTAGCTGTAATTCATGTTCAGAATAAAATCACTTTTAATCAATCAGTTTGCCCCAAATGTATCACCACACCCGGAATCATTTATGTGAGTATTGTCACGGCCAATCGGCCACGGGTTACTGTTGCCCGCTTTTCAGTAATTTATGTGAGCTCTCTCCACGACAAAAAAACAAAACAAAACAAAACAAAACAAAACAAAACAAAACAAAACAAAACAAACAGTGAAAACTTGTTATAATGGCATCATTTGTTCCCTTAAAATGTGTCGGATAACTGAATATGTCAGATAAATAAATCAAATAACAAAGAAAATGAACTTTTGCCATTCAGAATTTGTTTCATTCTAATGAATATGTCGGATTCTGAGTGTCTTTATAATGAGGTTTCACTGTATCATTATTGGCTCCAAGACGTCTCTGGAATGTCGAACGCGCGGTTTTACAAAAAGAGCGCCGTCTTGATGGAGGAAACTTAAAATTGCTTAAGGGCCAATTGAAGCATTAATATTCTAAGTGAACTTCTATTGAATGTTGGTAGGTGGCAAGGATAGAACCTGAATGGTGTCAACTATATTGTCACAATCACGCAGTTTGAAACCTTGGTACCACCATTCACAAACGGAAAACATGTAAATTTCTGACATGAACACATACTGTCTATGCAACCACAAGGATTTTTTGTATGAAATGTATCACCTCTCTGCATTAATTGTAAAGTACCTGAAGGTTCACCTATTACTAGCATCGCCACTCTATGGTAAAACACTTGACTTGCTCAGTCAGGAGCAAGTCCGCGTTGAATGTGACTATTCAAAGTCATTTATGCTTGTAAATATGCGAATAGAATCAGATATTCATTGAAAGCTGTGAGATTGGTGAAACTTGTGATGAAAGCGTATTTTGATCACAATCAAGGCACGTTATGATATTAACACTGATGGGTAACAGACAAATGAAAGATTTAAATGCAAATTGATAACTACCGCGCTCATACTGATAATCAAAGCAGTTCCTCTGTCTGGTTTTCACCAAGCCTGGCTAAGAACTTTTCAAGTTTCACATTATTTTCTTAAACTTCAGAAATAGGAATACCACCCTTTCATTCTTTCCTGTGCATCAAAATATATAGTGAGATAGGAAAAACGTTTTAGTCGCAATATAAAACACTATAGGCGAAACTAAGTTAAAGTGTGATCTATATAATTTGCAGTTGATAAATACAATACAAATACAACACAATACAAAGTTAGAATCCATGCGTGTCAGGAAAGCAGGAGTGGAATATTATGACAGTAACAGCCGCCGTAGCTTGCAGATTCTTTTAAATGGTTTCAAAAACATTCAATTGGTTGCACAGCTAACAGTTTTAGATACGTCAAGCGAGAAAATAGAGAATAAAGTGTATCAGCAAGTATAAAATGTATGTGTGAAACCATAATTGCGTGAATATATATCAAACTACAAAACCAAATTGAACAATTAATTAACTTGTTCATCTCAAAGTAAGCAGTATGCCATTTTTCTCGAACTTTCAGAACACAATATACGACGTTTCCCGTCTGAGCTTTTCGGAAAATAGTAGCTTTCAAATAATTAAAAAAGTCATATTTGTACAAGAATTGCTCTGCTTATACACGTGTTCTTATTTGCAGAGAAGATAATTATTTCATTGGCACAGGTTCATGAGAAAAATATAATTATTTTCCTTTTTGTACTACGTTTCACAGATTATATTTGCGATACAAATGATATAAAGGAATAGACACAAATTGGGTGTTCTATCTTACTGCAATATTTCATTCAAGACTTTTCAAAGAAATGTCATTGACCTTAATCATAATGTTTAAGCAAGTTTTTGTTATGCATCGATGTACATGACGTTTTGAAATTTGAGCAACTGGAATAAATTGATGCAATATTATGTTTTGTCTCAGCATTACGACAATACTAGTTTCATGTTCCTCTTACATGAGACTGAACTTTTTGAGGGAGAGTTACTTCTGCAGATGTGTACATACAAACTGTGCGATGGCTGTACATACTTTGTGCCTTGTTGTCTAGAGTGCTCTAGGATTTATGCATGTTTTATGTTCTTTTTGCTTGCAATTGCCTGGCAGTTTCCTCCTGAAAAATAAATTGTGACAAATTTTTATCATGCCTCATGTATTTCCTATCTATGTTTATGTGTAAAAGTTTCTAGAATGTGAGATTGAGAATTGAGAAACATAAACTGAAGGTAGGTTGCTATGTACGGGTAGGTTACCGCTGACTCTAGTCTGCCTTAAAGACCCCTTCTTACAACATTGAAGGGGGGGGGGGTTACACACTTCGTGCTTTTTTATATGCTGCCTTTGATACAAAATCGCCACGTTGGCATCGCAAGTTGGTGCTACACTTGTTGCCGCTGCGCAAAGTAGCACTCAACTCTAAACACTTGTCTTTTATCTTGGACTTTTCGGTCTATAGATGTGACGATTTTATCAAGCTCGACGGTATTTCATGAGGGCCTACCCGTAAAGCTGCCAAATGGATGTGACTGACAATTCCGGAATAAAATTGTCACGGTCTTAAATGGCTAGTGCGCTGCTGAATTGAAATCCCCCCCCCCAAAAAAAAAGCAAATAAAACAAAACACCTTCCCCCCCCCAAAAAAAAAACATCAGTCATTGTATCAGTCTGCCTACATGGATGATTATCGTAGGCATCGTCCGGAAATATATTGTTTAAGCGTACAATCGACTGATGTACAGCATGAATTAAGTACAGGATATCATGTTTCGTCACTAACTTTGTTTCTAAATATCTTTTAGATTTTACTTTAATAAAAAATACTAAAGAAAAGTTTACAATCTCATGCCTGACATCATAGTTGCAGCAATATGTCCACAATAATGTTTTAGGCGAACAATTCTCTAGCATGGGATAGTGGACGGTTATTATTCTATACTTTTGAACCAGTCTGTGGATTGACACCTGATTGACTGTCTTGCATTATTTTCGGATCCAGACAGTGTTGCCAAAGTATGCTCGTTTGATCCAAATTAACAAAAAGCAATCAGTAACAAGTTTTCTTTCAGACACAGAAAATACAGCCCCATATGCACAAAGCATTGTTGCCCCTGTCAGAAAGACCTTTATGTTATACATTATACATTTTATTTGGACGTATCACTCAAGTAAACAGTATAAATTATTCACACACAGTCTATACATGTATATTATTTATATTACTCATGTACATACTGTATTTGTGTCTTTTTGTCCAGAACCACTTTTTAGTAGTAATTACCCTATTTCGTAGTCCGTACTCTTTACTCTCCATAAGCTAACCTGTCCCTGTCTAACCTATATACATATAGAAGTACTATTGTCCATATTGCACACGTTCCTCTGTAAAATTTTGACATAGGCTGTATTAGCCCAAATAACTTAAAAGGGTGTTCAGCGGGTAACTACTCAACACATGTTTCTGAGCCTGTACCCGTACATGTCTCTCTGAGTAGCGGCTCCTTGTCTAAGCAAAATATTTAGCAAAGACAACCCACATAATAATGAATAAATATGAACGTGGCAAGTGATGAATTAGCTAAATAAGTGAAGTTTTGCTTATAAATGCAGAACTTCATTATGAAAGAAGAATACCTGTCAAACAAACCATAATTACTAAATTTGTATAGTACAGGTTCAGATAAGAACAATTTGACTTATTCCTGAACCAATATGTATTTAAACCACCTGCCAGTGTATAACTGAAGTGGAAACAAACTTGGGCATTATATTCAGCCCCGGTAATTGTAAAATAAACAGTTGCAGCCAGACCACCTGTACAAACTAAGGGAAATCCTAACAAGGACTGCAATAATGGACATCCTGCACCAGAAATGTATAACAAACTCCATGATGACACCTACTCCTCACTTTGAAAGTCTACAAACAATTAAGCTCTATTTCACAGTGGTAGCTTGTGCCAGAATTTTGATAAATATGTTGGATATAATTGTGTCAGATGCTATGTTTGTACGTGTTCTTGCTGAGTCAATGTCTCAACGTAATGTGTCAGGTTTGTGACATTTGAGAAAATACTGTCAATTTTGATTAATTTTTTAATATTGAGTAAATGTGCATGTAGGCCTGTCAGGAAAGAATGAAAGTCATTAGCATTTGTGCCAAAAAAACATGTTATCAAAACAATTTTTCAAAACACGATTTTAAGAACAATTGGGCAAATATGTAACTGTCGTTGGCCACTGCTTGCTACCGATAGCCCCAAGGGGGTTTAACCTGACAGAAAACATGTGAGCCTAAAATGTCTGAAAGAGAATATTCAAACAGAATGATGCCAAAAGATAAAGTTAAGTAGCAAAAAATACAAGTCTAAAAACTTGAAATTACTGTAGCCAAACTGTCTAGTAATCTTTGGATATTAACAGCAAAATTATATTGAAAGTCATTTTTATTTAAGTCTAGAGAATGCAATGAAAATATAATATTTCTTAACCAGATATCAAGTACAAATACTCAAGCTTTTAACTGTCATAGGTCGCTACTTGCTACCGATAGCCCCTGGGGGTTTAACCTAACAGAAAACATGCTAGCCTAAAATATCTGAAAGGTGAACATTAAAACAGAATTATGCCAAAAGATAAAATCAAGTAGCAAAACAATCAAGTCTAAAATCTCTAAAATTATTGAAACCAAAATTTTTAACCATCTCCGGATATTTACAGCGAAATTTGTAGAAATATTTGATCAAAAATACATCTTTGAATCCTCCTGACTTTAATGTAGATATAAGTTTATTGTAAATAAATTTGGTTCTAGATGCAAAGTCCTGAAATTAAGAAAAAATTACGACCAAGTCTCAAAATCTGTGACAAAAATGTATAATATCCAATAGTTTCCGAAATATTACTGTCCGGGAAAGGATAATTAACTGCTTCAAAGTTAAATTCATCAATTTGTGATAGACTTGTCCAAAACCTGTCATTAGTGACCTGAATATCCCAGTCCAGAAACACATCTCTGAAACCATCTAAATTATTACCCACCAAAGGGATATCATTTGGGTAAATTTCTATGGCAATTTCACTGAAATTTTGTACATTTATACAAGCAATGTCATCAATATATCTTGTGTTTATTTGATACTTTGGTAGCCATTTGAAAGTCCATTTTCATCAATTTATCCATATGCTTAAATTCAAGCCAGGTTAAATATAAATCTGCCAGTAAAGGGGAGCAGTTGCTACCCATTGGAATACTTTTTATTTTTTGAAAAACCAATGGTCCGCATTGAACAAAATTATTATCCTGAAGAAAATCTATAGCACCTATCAAAGTTTCATCAGCATAAAATTTAACGTTCCTTTTTGAATATTTATTGTGGGACCAATATGCCTTCTTTGTATATGAATTAATATTTATGTATGGTTTACCATTATGTTTAAACATTTTGTTTAATAATTCTGAAAGTGAATTTTTGACCTCATTTATGGCTAGATTTGTGTACAGTGTAAAAAAATAAAAACATTTAATATTTTTTGCTTTTATATCTTTAGTTTTAGATACAAATTCGGAAGAATTGCTAACACACCAAAAACCAATCTATTTCACAGTTTCTAGAAATTGCATTACAGTATTTACGGAAATGATTCCTAACTGCAGTCAAAAAAACAATGTTACTTCTTTTGATAATTGTTTTGTTTTACATGTTAAAGCACCAGCTTTGAATCTAGATTGATAAGGATTTTATGTAAATTAGGTATCCAGAACAAAAGTGGAAAAAGGAGTCCTCTTGAGAAATTTTGATATTGAAAGTCCTTTTCATCTAATTATGTGTATCTATCAAATTATCGATGGATTGATTGTGTAATTTATATACGTCATTTCCTCTTATGTCTGAAATATTGTTTATACCAAGTTCATTTTTTCAAAACATCCAGATAATATTTTTGGTAGATGATCCCAAAATTGTTTCCTACCTTTTCTATGCTAGTGACTACAAATCTTTCTCGTAGTTCTTTGACTGCTTTTGAAACTTTAGGCTGTTTTAGATTAACCGTATTGAAATTCTGAATGTGGGATTTGTAACGATAAATACTATTTCTAAAGACTCTTTTCAAGTTTGATAATCATCCTTCACATTTCCGAAATTCTATTTTTCTTTCTTTGTCCATTTCATACGGTAGGGATCCAGTGCATCACGTGTATCCTGAAAAATACTGTCAATATTCAACTTCGGATATTTCCGAAATTTGGTAGCGTTTTTCATAATTTATTTTTAACCTAAGTTTTATATTTTATCTTAATTACTTGTAAATACATGTTTGTGGTATGCATCAACAAAATAAGAATATTTACTGTTAGACATACAGTCACAATTTTGATTCGCAGCGATACCCTCAACAGTAATTGAAGCCAGACATTTCTTAAAATTCATATTACTCTCCATTATTGTTGCCATATTTATATAGGAAATAATGGTAGGATCTTCTATTTTTGCATTCCTTGGGAATCATGTAACGAACAAATTTCAATTTGAAAAGGGACTGAATGTTTGGTGAATCAATAATTTTGTGTTTTTAAAGGAATGCTGCAAAACATTTGATCTATTTTTTTTCTTATTAGAATCTGGTTTCCGAATAGTTGTTTGCAAGCATACACAATTTCACAAAAAATTTGCGGAAATGTGTGTTCTGAATCAGTAAGACCCAGATATTCATTGATTCTTGTTATGTCTCGAAATAATAGTGCTTTAAGAGCTGTATGTTATTGATCAATGCCATTGGAGAGAGCCTGTAGTAAATTTTGGACAAGGTCTTTTGTATTCACGTTCCTAAATTTGCTGCTTATATAACAAGTTGCACCAGTGTTGAACAGGTGAACTATGAAAATATCTGAAGACAATACGTTTTACCAAATAATTTTATATTTTTCATGTCATTGATGAAGAATTTGCTTTCTCCATCAAGAGAATGCAAATTTTTGAGCTTCATCCAAGAACCCATGGATGTATTTATTGTTTGTGGTATATGATTTGTGTGTGGGTATTTGGATTCAGCTATATTAAATTCAAAGTTTTCTTTTCTGATAAGAAAAGTCTTCAATCAGACATAGTTTTCCATGAGCAGATTAAAGTGGACTTAAAGTATTGACATTGAAGACATTTTTCGTTGTTCTTTCCAAAGGCAGAATAAAAATAAAACCACCCATGCTGTCTTCACCGTCAGACTCATTGTGCATTCTGGCCCTATATTCAAGTGCTGCAGTCTGGTATAAAGTCACAATAGCTGCACCTGAAGGGGGTTTTCTGACAAAAATCGCAAACTGTATTTCGGTTTTAACCGATATTTCTGTTGCGAATTGTTTTGTCACGAACCGTTTTTCTATCACGAGCAGTGTTTTTGCTCTGCTGGGGATTTCGGTAGCTAATAGTCAATGTGTTTGGTCGCCAGCATTATCTGCACTTGTAAAGGTTGATTACTGCTGAGGGGCTTCCAAAGAGGGCATCACCCAGGGCAATGGTGCACTTGGATTACAGTCTGCAGGGTCTCAGGTGGGCCATTATGTGTGACCTATAATGTTTGACCTATCAATCATGCATTGACTTGCCAGCATGCTTACTGAAATTATTGGACAAAGTTTGTAATACCAAATTAGACAAAATTGGCATTTTGTACTAATTTTCGATGGGTCTATATATTTAACCTAACTGTGATGCTCTTGGAAGTTAACCTTTAGAGTGGGCTTCAAGGTAGATGTAGAAAAGCTCGCAGAATAAAAATGCTTCATTTTTTGACACAAAGGGGTAAAGTTCGTTTCAAGAGGATAACCATCTTGACCATATGTGTACTGTATGTAAGTACAATATTTAAAAAATTTAGATATGGTAAAACACACACGTAAATAACAATATTTTATCGAAACCCCGGGATAAGGAAATAAAAGTATAAATAAACACATCGAAATAAGCATAAACGTGAACATAAGAGAAAGCACACAAAATAGCGTTACAAAACTCCGGTTGGAAAGAGAAATGAAACTCATGGAGAAAATAACTACAAAATAATGACAAGCTAACTAAGTAAAGTGTACAGACAAGCCTATCAAGCTAACTGCATGAAGTATACAGATGGGAGTAAATACAATAGAAAATTATCCCTAAAAACGGGATGAAGAGGTAGGGGGCGGAAGACCAAACCCGCACACCGTCCACTGACCACGAGCGGCCGCAGGCCGCCCCACCGAAGCAGGGCAACACAACTTTCGTTGCAGGGGTCGAGGTCACGTAGCCGCCTTCATGCGTCACACTTTGAAATCAGCTTGTCGCTGTCGCCGTTTGAGAGATCGCTGAATGATGTTTTCCGTACTTCAAAGGCTCTTTTATTCATGTGATTGCCCAAGAATTGATTGACAACCTCACCAAATGTTAAGGGACGATGTTTACTGCGTTTTATACAAATATAAGCTCAACTTGAGCAAACCGTATTGTTTCAGAAGCAAATGATCAACATCAAAGGCCTTTGAAGCTTGTTTTCTCAGAAAGGATAATAGGACGAGAACCGCACCTAAGAATTGTTATTCCAAGAAAACGACTGGGCGAAATTTAATCCGGTTAGCGGCTTTTGATTCTGTAATGTCTGAACTGCAAAAACGATTCAGCCATTTCCTAAAGTTTGCTTTCTTCTTTTTTTTTATGAAATGAGGAAAATAAACATCCTGGAAACCAAAGGGAAAATTGAACGTCAAACTTTGAGGATGGATAACAGAAAAACTGAACCAAATATAAAAAATCGCAGCTGTTGCCAATATGTCAGGATTAAGATGCAAGTCTAAATATGATTTTATCACAAATAACTAATGACTTATATCGACATTTATAGGGTAGATGCTTTGCGGTCAACTTTCATATGTTTATTCAAAAATTAACTTCACAGACACCCGAATACGGAACATATAAATTTCTTGGAGTTTGACAATTACACACATATATGATACGTTATCCTAACGCAAATACATTTTGAGCTAGGATTGATTAAAGTGGGATTTATTTTTGGCGTCTTCCCTGTTCTTAAGGATACAGGTAAAACCTTTTCTTAATCCTAATGAAATAACTTAACATATCTCTGCCCTCTGGAAAGTTTCCTTAAAATTGAAAAAAGTCAAATACTTGTCCCATATTTAAGGAAAGTGACCCCCAAACCATAGCTAACTTTACACACTTGACATTGCTGTGTGTCCTGTTTTTTTGCACCTTTGTATATATTTCTGTATGTTTGTTTTAAAAGTCGTTCAACGTGTGGGTTTCTGTAGGTTTTATAAATATTTGATTGCTGATAATCTCTGGCTCTAAATTGTTTAAACAGATGACTTTAATTGTGGCACCAGGGATAAGTTCATCAGTCCTTCCAGAACCATATCCGCAATATTTCATTAAAAGTTCAAGTTTAAAACACCACATTAATCGAAAAAATCAGTGAAAACCTTTAAAGTAAATCTCTCGATTGTTTTTTACATTTTTGATATTCCGTTGCAATAATGTCTGTAAAAGCGGTCAATCAGTTCCATGTCCATACATGCAATATTGTTGCATGTTCCCGTTTATCTTGAAAATGTACTCTGTGCGTCTATCCATTTGTAGGGGAACACCATGACTGGTTTGGTGTGGCAAGGGCAGTCTAGGTCCCTTAACCTGGCTCGAATTTAAGTATATCGATAAATTGATGAAAAAAGATTTCATTTGACTACAAAATTGTCAAACAATGCAAGGTATATTGATGACATTGCGTGTGTACATGAGCAAAATTTTAATGAAATTGTTAAAGAAATTTACCCAAAAGATTTCCCTCTGGAAGGTAACAATTCAGATAATTTCGGAGATGCTTTCCTGGATTTGGATATTCATGTCTCAAATGACAGGTTTGGCATTAAAGTCTATCACAAAGTGTATGAGTTTAACTTTGAAGGAGTCAGTTATCCTTTCCCTGACAGTAATAGTTCAGAAACTATTAGATATAATGCACTTTTGTCACATATTTTGAGATTTGGTCGTATTTGTTCTAAATTTCATGACTTTGCATCCAGAACAAAGTTTATTTGCAACGAACTTGAGTCAAGAGGATTCAAGCATATATTTATGATCAAATACATGTACAAATTTTGCTGTAAATATCCAGAGATTGTTAGAAAGTTTTAGTTTCAATAACTTTTAAGATTTCAGACTTGCCTATTTTGCTACTTAATTTTACCTTTTGGCATCATTTTGTTTTAATATTCACCTTTCTGACATTTCAGACTAACATGTAAGTGTACATTTACTCAATGTAAATAATTACTCAATTCGGCTGTCCACACCAGGGCCGGGAGTCAGTCATGGTCTGTCCTGAGAGCTTGGCCAGAAATTGACAGGATTTACTCAGTTATTACAAATTTGATTCATTCTTTTGAAACAAACTAAGAGTTGACAACTAAATAGAACTTGATTTCTGGGAGACTTTCATAGTAAGGAGTATGTGTCATCATGGAGTTTATTTTACAGTTCTGGAACAGGAGGTCCATTGTTACAGTACTTCTTAGGAATTCCCCATGTAAAAACAGGTGTCTGACTGTAACTCTTTATTTTGTAATCACTGGGACCCCAGTTATTTAATGGCAATGGTTGGACTAATGTGTCCTATACACCTAAAAAGGGCACATACAAAATCAGGGTAGGTCACATTATTCTTATCTGAACTTGTTCTATACTAATTTAGTGATTATGTTTGGTTTGATACGTATTCTGCATTCATAATTAAGCTCTGCTTTATAAGCAAAACTTCACTTATCTAGCTAATTCATCATAAGTCACGTTCATATTTATTCATTATTATGTGGGTTGTCTTTGCTGAATATTTAGCTTAGACAAGGAGCCGCTACTCAGAGAGACATGTACGGGTACAGGCTCAGAAACATGTTTTGTGTAGCCACCCGTTGAAGACCCTTTTAAGTTATTTGGGCTAATACAGCCGATGGCAAAATTCTGCAGAGGAACGTGTGCAATATGGACAGTAGTACTTCCGTATGTATATACATGTAGGTTAGACAGGGACAGGTTAGCTTGTGGAGAGTAAAGAGTTCGGAATGCAGAATAGGGTAATTAGTACTAAGAAGTGGTTCTTGACAAAAAGACACAAATACAATTAAACATATTTACAGAAAAATGCTGGTCTTGTTGTATAAGTATCCCAGAGCCAATGACGGGCATACATTTCAATAGAATAAAAACCCGAATTACAACCCGGAACATGTCATGTCTCAGTCTGCGTACACTGTGATCATAAAGCTATATTCTTGGAAACAAACCATAATATGATACTTTCTTGTCTAACCGGCCGAAGCTAAAACCATAATATGATTAAGCCTTAGTGACGTGTACACAGGCCTAAGCTAAAACTGTTTTATGACACTTGCTTGCCAAACGGACAGAACAAAGTGTGATGCTTGTTAAACATACCAGGCTCTTTTTCTTGACTTTTCTGGACGGGACCAACGACTTGGACCCATTTTTCCATAATTGGGGCCTTTTGCCTGTAGGTGGCACTATATGCATTTTTCTGGTATTGACCTGTTGCGGATGGAGACACCTGTAGGATGATAAAATCCAGCTTATTTATTGGTCGGAAAATTTGGCACATGAGGTAGGTGCTGCCACCGTGTAAATAAGTGCCTCTGCATGTTCTATTGATGCCAAAGGCAATACCAATGTAACAAGACTACCTTCTAATCTTCCTACTTGATTGATGCCTCAGTCACACATTGATCGGGTCTTCCGTGGCCAATGGCTATCTTTGTGCCATAGTGCAGTGCAACGCGCTATTATGAAAAAACATATAGGGGCCGCCATTGTTTGCACCACCTTAAAATGATGATGATGATGATGATGATGATGATGATGATGATGATGATGATGATGATGATGATGATGATGATGATGATGATGATAGACTGAGCCAAAACGTGTAGCGAAAGGGTGAGCAAGGCAAGCCGGCAGTGTACAAACACCTGCCCAATCGAATCAGCTTACATATTTTTGGAACAAATGTGTTGCAGGCCAGTTATGATTACAGTTGTTCCTCTATTGAAAGTTCCCTACTTCGATCATATGGGGGGGGGGGGTTCAGGACAGGTGGTCTCTCATTAGAGGTACCATAACATTTGAAGAGTACTAAGGGGTTTTAAAAAATGGTCTCTCCAGAAAGGCTGGTCTTTAGTACGAAGGGTTTCTCAAGATACGTACCACTGTAATGAACGACGTCATTGCTAATTATACAGACATTCGATAACATCATCATTTCTTTCTGTGATTAGATTGTGTAATTATACTCTTTCTGTCATTCCGAGGGTTTGCTCTTGCTCTTCAGTCTACACGTTGTTTAACCGCTCGAGGTATGTGTAAGATAATTACGTTCTGGAAGATTATTGTGTTTTAAAGTAATTAAAATATAAACACATGCCCACTTGTCTAATTAAATAAGCCGTGTTTCAATCGACAAAATATGGTCATTGTGAGCGGGTATCATGTTCATCTAATACTAGATAATGTGGTCGCCACACACGTTTGTTCCATTTCGTGTCAGACAACTTGCAACGGGATCACTTTATGTATGCATTGGTAAAATAGGTGCTGTGAGCATTAGGAGGGGCCCTGACCAGAATTGATAGGGGAAATAATATAACAGCATTGCAAGTCTACGTGTGTAATCATTAGGGGTGTATTAATCAAGAATCTGGCCCCCTATCCGATTACACTGGGATTTCGAACCAACCATTTAAAAGCTGGGTGGGATTTCGCGCAAAGATGAGGACGTGTCACTTTACCAGCAAAACGCTCATGTTTAAGGTCTTGAGTTCGATTCCCTTTGGGTGCACTGAAAAATGAATGTGTCAAAACACATGGATTTGCACAAAGTAAAGGTAAATAGCTCACATGTTCAATTATATTTTTATTAGCATGCTTACATATATTAGAATGTCACAGTACTATATCATGCAAGCCAGCCTCATAAGTCTTCAGCACTACATCACAATGTGAGTCGGGGATATCTCATAGCAGTGTCACACGAGGATTTTTAATAAGCAACGTATAACACCATACACACACACACACACACACACACGAGAGAGAGAGAAAGAGAGAGAGATGAAAAATAGCTTCACTGACCAAATTAAGCTATGAAATCTTATGTGGATAAAATAAAACTTCAGATGTATACCCATATCCTATTTTCACTTATAATCCGTTGAACATCGTTAAAAACAGTCTTATTTTGAATGCGTAGGCTTTGAAGCTGACTGATAGAGTGTGAACTATTTAGATACCAACCGTCGAAATTCTCATTAAATGGAACACCACATTAACTCTTTCACTGCCACATTTTGCACTGCGTCAACAGCTTTCCTCAGAATTCGATTAAGATAGTAGGAAGCCAGTATCAAGTTGTTTTCAGCCCCAACCTTACAGCATTAACCCTCTCAGAGCCATATTTTGGACTGAGTCAGCAGCTTTACCAGGCGTACTTTGGGCGCATTGCACCTAAAGCGCGCCAAGGAAAGCTGTTAACCTGGACTTTTATCTTCCGATAAGAGATCGAAAGTAATACTACCAAAACCTTTTTCTAGTCCAGAATACACAGTAATTTTATGTAATTTTCACAAAGGATTTATCTCGCAAACACTATGTCATTCCGTCGCCAATTTACATCACGTGCATGCGCATAACGTCATTGAGTATAATTTAATGGAACAATTAAGACCGTGAAACGAATTTATATATGGAACTTCACTGTGAACCGCTTGAACCCATTCCTGGTGGTAACAAATCATCAGTTGTATAAGACGGGGAGCCCGTATATCTGCATAATAATGACCTATTATTACAATTTTAATTCTAGATAAGGTCCGTGAAATTCTAATAAAGAAACCGCCAAGTGTATCAGTTTTAAATTAGCGCGACGAAATTCTGTATGGATTACAAAAGAATTTGGGACGATACAACGCATAGCAATCTGTCTAATTATTATTTTACGCTGATGGATATCCGCAGTTTAAGAAAGTAAAACTTTCCCACCCGAGAAAAGACACACAGACACAAGACTAATGTTCTGAGAAAGCTCGCGAGCTTTTGCATACGTGTCTAGTGTAATTTTTTTAAAGGTAAGAATCGCGAAATGTGTTTTCATATCGTTTGTAACTAAGCTGGTATTTAAAGTGTGCTCTTCTGAAATTGCAGGCACTCCAACAAATATAAGTAGCAATTTTAATTTGCACGATTACAACATAAAACAAGTAAAAGGGAAATAATCGATGTTTTCTTTTCACTTAAGTTTGGTGGCTCAGTTTACAAATACATTTACCAGCTTACAGGACAGCTTTATAAGCAAAACATGTATGCCAGTATATCAATGGAAGTGTATTTTTAACTTTCCTTGGCCTCTTGGATGATGGAAGACAATTGATGGGGCACTCGTAAGACAGTAATTCAAAACTACAAGAAAAGTGTATGTTGTAACTGTGTTCTGAACGAGAGACATCAAAGAGCCAGGCCAATAAGGGCAAAATGTACTTTGAAACATATTTCTTACTGAAGCACACTTTTAATTTTTAACACTTATGTCTTACTTTGCCCCTTTGCTTTGTTATTTGAAGAGTCTTTCTCCTATCAGATATCGATTTTTACAATGCTTCTCGAGACATTCGCTTTGTCTGACTGTGCCCCGTTTGTTGCGGTGGCTAATATTGCCCCGTGTATCGCGGTGGCCCACTTTGCCCCGTGTGTTGAGATATCTCACTCTCAAACTTTTGGTTGATTTGTTCACTAAGGAAAATTCTTCCCGTCATCCTGGCAGGTGTCAGTTGTTCTTAAATGCTCTTGCTCGCTTCTTGTCTTTTGTTTGTGGGGCTACCGGCAGACATTTGAGTGTCCCATGGCACTGTGAACTGGGTTATACGTGGGTCATACAATTTGACTATTTCCTGACTGCACCATCTGATTGTGTGATTCGAAGGGATGTGTTTTGTTAATTAAATCCAGATAATGATCATATGCGAAGCCGACTATGCCTGTTTAAACTGTTTCGGCTTTAAAGTCAACGAAAGCCGTATGCTCTCCCAGTTGGCTTTATTGGTCAACGGAGCTGATAAAGTTTATAGATCACACTTTACTTCCTCTGTCTATGTGGAGTGTTTATTTTTTACCTTGCTGATTCATATTGTTCTGAACAATAGTATAACAAATTGTATGGATGTATTCATGTTTTAAGTTATATGATGTTGAAGGTGTTCGTAAATTTTTTAACACACGATAGCCAGTTTTATAAGATACCATCATATCTTGACCAAATGCTTATAAATACTTTTGTTTTCTATATATAGATATACTTTTATTTATGTTCCATGCTTTCAAAAACTGCATCGAATATTTTTTGCTTCAACTGAGTGTGAGTGGAGCGTAATTCGCTTACAGGCTCAAATGAAAATGCACAATTTTTGTAATCATTTGATGTTCATACGAAGAACCAGTTAAGCTATTTCAAAATATATAGTACAAGAGTATGTGGCTAACATTCTTTCGGGGGTAGGGGTGGGGTGGGGGAGGTAGAAAGACAATGGATCCCGTCACGAACAAGACATGCGATATTAGCATGGACCTGCACAGTATGATTGATATTTTAAAGACTATAAGATGCAGGGTCAATCTGGTTTCAATTAGATTTGCATTTTAGACCTGTAGCAGAAGAAAAGCCCCTGTCTCAGAAGTCTTCGAAGTAACTATACTTTGAACATTAAAAAAAACTATTCAAACACAATTGAAAAATCCTTGGTTAATTGATTAAAGTTAAAAAATCTAAACACATTGATGCCCGTATAACAGCAAGGGAAGGGTGGTTTTCTCGGAAGGGGGTGGGGGCATTGCATGACTGTTTTTTCCGACTTGCAAACAACAGTCGGCTGATTTTTAAAACATATTTTCAATACACCTTCATTAAAAGCCTCATTCAACACACAGCCTACTGACATTGCCGCTCTTTGGCATAGTAATGGACTTTGTAACGTAACTATTCCAGCGTAGGTTACAATATCCATCCTCAATAAACATATCATATCCGAGTCTTTACATGATACGTGTAGACGTGTTTTGTCATTAAAGCTTTGTTCATGCCATTGAAAAACCATAATGTATTGTTGTTGTTACACTGAGTCCTGTCACTAAAACTAAATTAAACGTCTTACACAATTCTGATCATCCGGCGGCTGCCCAGACGCATCCGAACATAAGATGATGATAAATTGCATATTTAAGTACGGTCCACATATCAGGCATAATTAAGCACAGTTATATCAAACGATAATGTTTAGCCTTAGACAACATGTATACATTAAGTACTTTTAGCGTGTAAATTTATCATCGACTATTATTAAAGTTAAAAAATCTAAACACATTGTTTATAGACAACAACCAAGATTTTGTTCTGATGTAAACTCCAGTTAAAACACAATAAACTGATAGGTTGGTGATATCACCTGGTACTTTATGATTACTGTAAACGTGGAAGATGTACAAATGTAAACCTCGCACCACCAATGTCCAATCCTGACAGTGTTGAGCAATAAACTACCAGCTACTTTTACATCAGTCACTGGCTACCAATGTGGTTCTGTTCTTCGCCACCATAACGTGATTTCCAGTATCTGACTGAAATGAATTAGAAAAGTACCACTGCGGCATATTTATTTGATGGGCAAATATTTTGACGATATGGAGACGAAACTGCTCTTGGCTTGCCACAAAGCGTCTTGGGACTTCGTTACTTGTGCAAGGATGATGTATACTTAACCAGCTCAGTTTTTGCGGATTGCCAGAAATCGCACACCATTAAGTATTAATGCTAAAGGTTTATTCTTGGAAGACTGATTAGCTGTTAGTTAAGCTCTAAGAACTGGTATTAGTCTTGATGCTTTCTTATAGCTGTATGCCATGCGGACAATTCCTTAGATATCAGTAGTGAAATAAGAGTCAGTCTATTTTTGGTCATGACGACAACATCGACGTGTGAAACAAGGCCATAGACAAAGTGGTAAAAATATTTCCCCGGCTTTAACACTTTTGTGACGGCTTGAGGGATACTGCTGGACAACCAGAAAGTGAGATATGTGTGTGTGTGTGTGTGTGTGAGAGAGAGAGAGACACAGAGAGAGAGAGAGAGAGAGAGAGAGAGAGAGAGAGAGAGAGAGAGAGAGAGAGAGAGAGGTGTCTAAACACACAAAAAAATGGTATGGCTTATATTCGATGGCATATCGTTGGCGTCATCAAAGTGTGTTCTAAGTTAATAATTAGACTTGCGTTTCTTCGCAATGAGTGTCGAAGATTTAATTTTTGTGATGAATTTGTGTCAGAAGTCATTGCTGTTTGTTG
This sequence comes from Hermodice carunculata, assembly GCA_964020975.1. Taxonomy (NCBI): domain Eukaryota; kingdom Metazoa; phylum Annelida; class Polychaeta; order Eunicida; family Amphinomidae; genus Hermodice; species Hermodice carunculata. The sequence continues at coordinate 29,049,084 of OZ026614.1, read as the reverse complement.
ATTCGTAAATCCGAACCCCCTGTTCTTAATGAGTTTAAACAGTCTCTAGTGGATTTGTATGATTTTTTAAATGTGTTTCATATTGTACATTTTACACTGTGTGCCATGGACCTTGCCTGCGAATCAGACTCTGTTTTTATGTTCTGATGTTTATGTACTTGGCTGGAGGTAGAAGGCCTGCTTCGCAGACAACCATGGGCCCTGTATAGGTAAAAAAAGCAATTACGTATTCTTACACACACACACACACACACACACACACACACACACACACACACACACACACACACACACACACACACACACACACACACACACACATATATAATATATATGTATGTAAAATTTATATTAATATACATACATACATACATATATAAAGGGAAGCTGCAAGCATTATCTTGTGTCTTTTCATCACACCAGGGAGAATCAATAGATAGTCTTTCGTACTGAGGGTTTGTTTTTTGTCTGAAGTTCAAAACGGTATTTTCATAAGTAATAAGCACTTGCAATATTGACACAGTGCAGTGTATCTATTGTTATTGCAATTCTAAGTGATATCTATGAAAACAGATTGCTGAGAACTCGGATGTTTTTGACAAGTGCTCATACGCATATATTTATTGTAAAAAAAGATATTAAAATGAAGATGCCAATAGAATTGTGTTTCAAAGGACAGATGAGCTAAAGCTATTGCCCATTTACACAACTGCAAATCCATCACTTCTCTGCAGTATGAAACGGAGAGCCTCAGGCGGTAAAATTCTCACTTTATCCAATAGCAATTAAGAACTAAGTAATGCGGATGTTTAACATTGCACACCATTGAACGAATACCATGGCGTGTATGTTAAAGTATGGGAAAAGTACAACTGCTTACCCATGTATTAAAAGTTGATATATATATATATATATATATATATATATATATATATATATATATATATATATATATATATATATATATAGAGAGAGAGAGAGAGAGAGAGAGAGAGAGAGAGAGAGAGAGAGAGCTGTAGGAAGCACAGAAAATTACGAATTATGTTTCATTGCATAGGCACTTTTCTTTCAATTCAAAATATCAACGACGTTTTCGTCACGTGTATTGAAAAAACAAAACAAAACAAAAGAACAAAGGGCTTGTGTCCTGAGAGGGGTGGCGGTAGCAGGTTGTTGATGGGGTTTTATTTGAGGTTTTGCTTTTGTTCGTGCGTTTTTTTCTGTTTGCTTTTTGGAGGTGGGGTGCAGGGGTGGATGGCTTTTTCTGCTCCCAAATTTTAAGACCAGAATGGGAGTCCCATATCGGGCTTGACGTGGTTGTAGCAAATTAAATTACAGGAAGGAAGTGAAAGTCAAGAAGTCAAGTACTCGATGTGGTTGTCGTGAACCTAATACAAAGGAAGGGATCAAGGCAAGGATGGCCTTTGCCTGACGATGTTGTTGGGAACTGAATGCAAAGAAAGAAGTCAAAACGAGGAAGTCTTAGTTCGTGACGTGACAAGGTTATAGACACGTAACACAAAAAGAGGGATTGAATGAGAGGAAGTCCTTTGCCAGGCGTGCTTGTCGAAAACTTGATACAAAGAAGGGAAACAAAGCAATGGGATCTTACGCTGTCTTGTCGCTAACTTAATTCTAAGAAGGGAGTCAAAGCACTCCATATAGGATGGTTTCGTGGCGTACAAATATGATATCAAGGGTGAATCCGGACCTGTCAGATGAATGTGGATTTTTGTGTCTTTTTAGCCAAAATGCGCTTTTATAAATAATGTAGCATTCCCTTTGTACTTACGCTAATCATATTCTTACCACTTGCCTGAATTAGCTTTAAAGCATGCAAATGTTTGCTGGTCTTAAATGATTCAAAGGTATTCTGAAATTTCTTTTCATGCAGAAGGCCAGCGAAACACAAATAAAAACATACTGAAAAAAGAGAGAATTTGGGAAATATTGATTAGGTGGGGGAGGGGTGGTGGTTTCACGTGCACATTGTTTAAGCTTCTAGCGTAGAAATCTATAATTCCCATTTTCCCATTTTCATCATTCATCGGCATCTAAATCGACAGTTTGGGGTCTTGAAATGTGACTAGTAGTTGTTCATTATTTTAGGACAGTGACATTTGTTCGTACTTTTAATATCATATTGTTGAGTTGTCTCAAAAACATATTTACTATAAATTATAATAAACAATAAAATTTAACCTCAGACGCGCGCCTTGCGTCATAGCTAACGCTTGCATACAAAAGCAGGTCGACCAGCACAAGGAAAATGGTCGTTAAGACCCAATGGTGTAATAGCTTTATTTTAAGACGGGTGAACAGTTGATGATTTTTTTTCCTGTGGCGTCTGCTGGCCATATAGCTTTATGATGCCATGCAAAACTGACTTCAATTTATTGTCCTTAGTTCCCTCTCTTAACGTTTCCGATTTCTTTACTTTCAGAATTTTATGTGAGAATTTCTTAAGTTTATCTTTATTTATTAGAATATTTTACGTCTGTCTAGGCTACTCAAATAGCGCAAGTAAAGATTTGAAAAAAAAAAAAAATAACGTGGGCCGAAGATGGCCTCCTCTAGCATTAAATCATTTATGGCCGTTTGTTTTGGCTTAACGTATAGAATATTGAAGTGTGTTAGTTTGTGTTTATTGACTGAGGTTACCGATTTATAAGTAATCTAAATATCTCATTTCAAACTTGTTGGATAGGCGGTGGCACGCAACCAAGTTTTAAGAGCATTGTCAAGCTCACTTAACTTAAGATTATGATATTGTTTTCACAATTGGAAAGTTTTACCCATGACGGTGTATCTCGCGTTAACAAGTAGCTGTTTTTCAAATGAAAAGAAAGCACAGATTAACTTTATCAAGTGTACAGCCTTAGCTTTAAATTTGGGGATCCGGCTCTGTGTGAATTACTTCCTGAACATCCGCGCTTGCCACTTGTAACTTATGTCCAGAAATTTCTACGATTGGGAAGCTCAGGATAATAGTTTGAGACGATTGTACTCGCTGGTTCCTGTTGAATGAATGAAAATGGGTGGCATGGTGTGAGAGTTCAAACTTTGAAAACCTCTCACCTAGAATTACCTGAAAAACCCCTTCCAAAAATGGTTCAGACTAAACATTGAAACGGCACACTGGTCCAGAGTCGTCCAAGGTTCGAATCTCGTTGGATCCGTTAATGTTATCTTTGGTAAGAAGTGAGAATACGTCACATTTTTAGTCGAGCTATCACAAATAGTCCCACAGGCAAGATTAAATTTGCTATGGTTTAACTGATTTTTTTTAAAGAATAAACGACTGAGATGAACTGCAGAGGCGTGGTTTAAATGTCCGATAATAACAGGGAAAATACAGTAGTGAAAGTAATGGAGGCTGTCTTTGCTTTTATTCGAAACTTACCATCATGCTTTGACAACACGATAAAAAATTGGGGGCATTCAAATACTGTTGCTAGGGTACAAGTCTGAACAATTAACAAAGTAAATCTGGCAGGAAGACTTGTCAACAACCTATACAACGTGGACAGGATATTCCCCTAAAAGTTGCTATTTCCTTTTCCGTTCCGGTTATACTTCTGTTTAATTCATATTTTAACTGGAACTGACACATTAAAGAATTATAATGCAACAATGAAAAATGAGAGATCACACGAGAAATTGAGAAATGGTGCTGCTGTTGTATCGCATATTGGCATCCAGCCCTGGAGCCACAGTTTCAGTCTAGGGATTATTATTCTGGATACTGTTCTGTGTGTGTAATTTGGCATCACCTTACGATATTCTATCTTGGATAATACCGCCGGCCATGTTGCCAAAAAGTGACAGAGAAACTTCCAACTCGGCAGCGGAAAGTAGTACGTCTCACCAATCAAGCTCAATGACAGCACTAGTGCAATGTTAGCAATTGGTGTTTTTTCCAGCAGAATTATCCTAAACCAGCTTGGCTGTCACGTTGCTGTCAGATTTGGAATTATCTGTTGTTTTAATTAACAGTCTGACAGTAAATTTGGCTACATTACATCAGAAGATCTATAGTCGATTCGTGAGTTAAAGGATCATTTCACATGTAAACGTTTTATCTCATTAAAATCCGAAAACATATAGTTTTACCTACAAAATATTCTAGCACAATCAGTAGGGGTTCATAGAATCCCTCTGCCATATTTTGGGACAGAAATTTAAATGGTCCTTTTCGTATTTTCTAACCGTTTTTTAAAGCCTGCAAATACGTCACATGGGACGTTCGCGTCAAGTGTCCAATTTCCTGTCATCTAATATTACACTCGTATTATCCTCGTTTTCCAGCTTATGGGCTTATCGACGGTTTCTTCTTATCCTTAGCCAGGGCTTCGATATCTAGTAATATACCCCTCGGCGAGCTATGCTAATGCCCTGGTACTGAGGTTGTACTATTGACATATTTACCACACGTGGACCTATATGTAATTAAGCCTGTGGGCAATATACTTTTCTCCTTCTGTAACATAGTCAAATGGTCGTTTTCCTAGAGTTTTTATATTCATATTTCCTTGAACAACCACGCCATGTTATTTACACTTTGAATATATTTAAATAGATCCAACTGCCTAAACTCCAATCCACACCCCCACACACCCCCATATATATATATATATATATATATATATATATATATATGCTACTCCAAGTTTTCCTCCAAGTTTACCAACAAAATGGTATTCCTGTCAATATCCGGGCGGCCAAAAGCACGATGTATACATTATAGTTCCTGTAAGATGAGTGTAAAGGTGAAGTATATATATATATATATATATATATATATATATATATATATATATATATATATATATATATATATATATATATATATATATATATGTATATATATACACATATATATAAAGATATATATTTATATATATATATATAAATACACATATAGATATGCACATATATCTCCCCAAAATATTGATTATTTCCCGCAAAACCAAGTTCCATGACCAAAGTGGCACTGTGAAATCAAGAAAACAATTACAAATAGTCCCGAAAGGATTTTGCAGGCTTACCATGACAAGTATCACTGACATTTTACACAGTTACAAGACAACGGCTAAAATGAAACTGAAAATATCGTGATTCAAGAATGATACATGGCAACATCCCCAAGAATATATGTATGTATATATATATATATATATATATATATATATATATATATATATATATATATATATATATATGTGTGTGTGTGTGTGTGTGTGTGTGTGTGTGTGTGTGTGTGTGTGTGTTTTGCGCACGCAGCAATTCAGACGTCAACCATTTGCCCGGAAGGCTTAATATGAAAAGTATCACTTACTTTTTTTATAGTTGCAAGAAAACGGCGAAATTGAAGGTCACGATTTCCCTAAAGGATTTAGTAGACTTAACATGAAAAGTGTCACTTACATTTGTCACAGTTACAAGAATACGGCTCAAATGAAACTCAAAAGTCTGACATGGCAACATCCGAAAGTTTATATATGTATATAGATAAATAAATATGTATATATGTCTGTTTATATATATACATGTATATTTATATATATATGTATATGCATATATATTTATATATATGCATATATATATATATATATATATATATATATATATATATATATATATATATATATATATATATATATATATGTATATAGTTCAAATACTATCATATTGTGATCATAATTGCAGGGTGGTATTTAAAAATATTTGACCATGATGGCTGACTAACGGGTGCTCAAATAAGCCACCGCTCTCAATGTGACCAGGATCTGTGAGATTGTACTTATTCTATGTTTAACTGAGTATTTACTGCAAAACTTATGCCCTTGAAGCCTACTTTCAACGTCGATCGGATGTGTCATCTTCGTTCACGTTGGCCGTCACTTCTTACCGCGTTCCACTGACGTTCAATCGAACATTGCCGCGCACACTTGATCACGTGTAAATACATTACGTCATTGGTACTGGCGCGTCACCATTTAATTGTGCCCATGATTTCTGTCATGTGGCTAGGGTAAAATATGTTTTTTAGTTTTAATTGCCCAACACCATAATCCCCCTACATAAGATAAATTAAATGCTTGTGTCCTGATTTTCATCATGTTCAAAATATTGTTCTACTATAAACAAGGTTTGCATTTATTTGTTTTCTGCATGTGGCCCTCATTTTCGAAACATGATAATGTAATACCATTGTAATCCATAAGAGGTTTATTCATATGGAAGGTACAGGAATGTTAAAATCAGCTCAAAGAAAACCATCTATAAAATGAAGATTTGCTTTTGAATGTAAATCACTTTTAACACATTGCTAATGACGTGTGCGTATTTTCAGGTAAATGTGTAGGACGGTGGGCAATACATGCGTGCGGTGGAGGTGAGTTTAGATTCACTTTTGTTCTCTGTGTATCTTTAGAGTGTTTAAGATAATTGGTGTACTATAAGATGAGTATAACAACACATATCGTAAACAGTTCGTATCTGCACATGTCGTTACCACGTTTTCCCGGGCATTGATCAACGCCAACGCATTTGCACGTTGGCAATTTGCTCTATTACGTACATATCTTTGCTTAACCTGTCCATTCCTTGTGATCATCATAGCGATAGGTAAGGAAAGATACCATAAATTGCATAAATATAGGTAAATGAAGTCCCCACGATTATCTGTCTGGCCTGTTTATCTTCATCATAGACACATTTTCAGCACAGAGAGTGAATCTATGTCACTCCAGTGTCTGACAAAACAGATCCAACACAGAACCACACATTTGTTCCATTCTGCCCCAACGGCTCGAGCAGATTCATATGATCACATTAAATCTGCTGTATACAGACAGGACTCGCATAAAACACTCACTAAAATCTCATAATGTAAGCTTATAATAACTACCCGAATCCATACTCTTTGAGAAAATAGGATAAATGGTAGCATTGTCAAAAGAAAAACTATAAATGGAGCCAAATTGAAACGAAAAGGTTCCAAGCTGAAGACAGCGTTAATCTCTGTTTTAGTCAATGCATAGCCCTTTGAGTATCGAAATCACCAAGGCAGGCGCGTAAAAAAACTTACGACTGAACTGATTGAAATTATGTTTCCATCTTTTGAACAGGAAATTGCAACCAGCATTCTGAAGTTATGGTAATTATTGATTTAAGACTCAAATAAAAGTAAATGGAGATTAAAAAGGCTTCATATGACACGTGCCAATCTAAACCGCACTTGTCTGAAACAGGAAAAAAGATTAAACATCATAGGGCTTCAGGTGCTTTGACATGTAACTCCTTTTGTGTAAATATATAAAGCAGTCCGTGTCAGAATACAAATGAATCGTTGGTATATACAAGGCTAACACCACATCTGTATATAAAATGCCATTTTAGATATTAGCAGTCACTCATGACAAACTCGCAGTTCAATAGTTTGATTTAATACAAATGTAGAAGAGGTCGGTTTCGCACACATGTTTCCTGTGAACTTGGAGACACACTATATTGATTTATCATTAATTTGCGGCTGGATGTACCGTCTAAGTGATCAGACTGTAGTCTACGTGGTCATGTTTCTTGTATCACCGCTGTTCTTTTTTATTGGCTGTTGCAAATCCGTACAACCGCAGATGTGGCACAAGTTTAAATTCACTTGTTTCCGTTCGTCGCCTCGACGTTGAACTATATTCCGAACAACAGCCCCAAACCTGACAGACTGTCAAGTTCATTTAAATGTCAGTTTGTTTGGCCTGATTCTATATACCCTCTTCTGACGAAAGCTTGCTTGGTCTACTTTCCGTTCACATAGGCTTGTCTGCAGGCTTCAGTAGCGTTAACAGTACTAGTAAAATCTCCAAGACACACAAATTTAAAAATTGGAATTTCGGCACGCAAGCACACGCCACGCCACCTGGCGCGTCGTTTAGGATATCCGTTAAGGTTCAAGACACGCAGTGCAAAATGTAAACACATATTTTCCTCAGCCCACCAATGAAAGGTCATAGTGCAAGTGCAAAAAGTTGGATGTTTTTGTGCCTATTGTTTTGTATTGGTGATCGTACTTTTTTCTACTGTCGGCCCATCAAAGTTTTACAAGTACATATTTCACTCAAGCAAGTCATTAAATGCACATGTAACTGAAAGAAAAAAACATACTGTTGTTTTGTGGATATATCTTGAAGGAGACTACGTCAACAACACCTGGGGAAATTAGTGGTGCACATACAGAGCCTTGTTTTCTCCGAGCATTTTCAGCAAAATACCGTTGTCCTGTCAATGGTCTTTCCCCAAGGAACTAAAAAAAGTTTGTGATGAATAGCTCTTGAAAAGGTTTACAATTGCCAATATTTTTATGTGTATTTTTGTGGGCAATATGCATGACAATATGACACTTAGAGAGTACACATGTGTGCCATTCTTATGGGGTAATGCACTGGCACTCAGATTTGATCACTTTTCCATTGCTTATGATCACATCTCTCTGTAAATCAAGTCTAGTGAGGTCATGCGCTGGTTTGTAAGGACGTGGCTCTTTGAGCTTTGACCTTGTGGACGTATTACTTCAGCTGATAAACTTTGCAAAACGGGAAAACTATGCAGTAGTATCGGGGTTTACAACAGTCTTTGCAAAATGTCTGTAACATTATTATTGCCCCTTTATTTAAGATGCAACCGATGGCCTCAGGCTGGTGACTTTGTGATGGAAACGACTGTCGTAGGTGGTAGTTGGGGCATTTTTTCAGATGAGTTCTTTGCTAAATGCCCACGCCTAGACCTTTATTCACTCGTAAAGCGGATTTACCTTTTAAGGAGTCAAAAGCACACAGAAAGAGATGATGCTGCATGCAAGATGCGTCCGAGCATTCTAAATGCGTCCAGAGGTCTTTAGGATTGCCTTCAAAGATAAAAAACCTATGTACCAGCCTTAAAGGATCTTGACTCCTTTTGGATTTTATATTCTCACCAGACACCTTTGGCATGCCTGTTACACACACTTGACATACCTTTGACCTGCTTTTTTTGCCATAAAAGAAGGAAGATTTTGGTCTTTACTTGTCCAAATTGTGAAAAATTACAGATTTACAAATGTCACATACAGATTTACCAATTTCACCTGTATCGGGAAAATCTTTGATTTTACATACAATTCAGTCTTAAGTGTTGCAATAAAATAAGATTCAAAAGAACTAGAGCTAAACATGCATATTGTCCACAGAAAGTAAGAAAACCAGGTAGCCGGCACCTTTCTTTATGCGTGAGTTCTTTACATGTTGAGCTCTAGATTTCTTTCAAAACCGATATTATTCCAAAAGTTTATAGCCGAATCACAGGCCAAAAATATGTTGATTGTAAACGGAATCAACACCAGGCATTAGGTTGTGTAAAACAAAGACATTTACTATACAAGACTGAGTCTTTAAGACAGCATCTGTCGAGTTATAGATTATCCTGGGCTCAAAGGCCAAGATCAGTTTGCCTGTGAACGTTTGCAGAATGCAATAGCCATTTGAACATTTTATTTTTGATGCATATCTCATTTTAATAAATTCAACATTCATGTACAGCCTTTTGTAAGTTATGCCAAAAGAATCTGCAAGGCGCACCAAACTGTGTGACGGCCACTCGTCTTTCAACATTTTCATTCCCGGTAGTCATGATATTAGTCTTCTGGCAAATCCTTTGACCAACAGCACATTCTATAAGAGGCCTAAATGCCTTACATAGTCAGATAAATTCATGTCAATGAGATTTTAAATATTGCATTTCTGAAGTGACGCCATTTTATCCTCAATCGGCCTGTTGCCAAAGTGATCTAATCGCAAGTAGTTAAATGCAGAATGTTGGGTGGGTCGCTCCAGCAAAGGGAACGTGTCAAAGACTGAATGAAAATATCAGGGTTACGTTGAAATGTGAAAGCTAACTCAGCGGATATTTAAGGCACACAGTAGACACACGCATTAAAGCATCAGCATTGGCAGTATGAATAGTTAGAATGCCTGTGGCTTCATGGGTTTACTTCCTCCTAACTGTTGCACTCAGGTAATAAAGTCATGACTTGGTAGTTTGATCCAGGAACCTGGATAGGTTCATTCGACCAATTAAATACATGATATTGCGCAATTCGAGAGTCCCAAGGGTGTGATGGTAGGGGAAACAATCATTATGATATTCATTTTGTCGCTATCATGTAGACCATTCCCAGATGAATTACGATTATCCAAGTAACTGATAACCGATTTTCGGTTCTGGGGGCCGGGTTAGATAAGAATTGGTATGTGCAGTTTCATATACCAATGATGATGTGAAACAACTAAAGATATGATTTGAATGCAGTGAGCAATGTAGAATAGAACAGATGTTTGGGTAATTACTCATTAACATATTCTTCACATATCACGTGAACCCTATAGGTCGCTATGGGTATCAAGTTTCTCGTTAATCTAGGGGGGGGGGGGCACATTGTTAATCATATGAGTTGAGGCAAACATTTTGTTTGCCAAGACTGTATCTATATTTATTGACAAAAAACTGTCATATATTGTGTCCGTACTATTCATGAAAGGATCTGAATGTCAATTTTTCATCTAAGATTTACTTGAAGTTTGCTGTGTATGTAGTTAAGTGCTCAAGGAGGTCATCTATCACTTATTGATATGTTACCAAGGTACAGCTTGAAGGAAGCTTGAACTTTGATTTGAACCCTGGGAAAATATTTATTTTTAGCAAGGGATTAGTGTGCAAGTTATATTTAGCACAAGCTATCATTAGAACTCATTTCTTTTGCGATTGAACATTGTACCATTATTACCCCATATAAAGATTCCATAACCTAATTGGAAAGGTATCATGGAGCCATAGTTTCCTAATTTTTATGTGGTTCAAATGCGTTTTATTTCAATGAAATCAGGAGGGGAAAAACAAAAAATCCCGTTTTTCTGAACCCCTTTTCTGTGTAGACATAGTCAACTTCGGATAGCAACAGCCAGCATGTATCAATCCTGAAGCCAACCATGCAAAGTTCACCAAGTTCATCCTGGTGGCAACGATAGAATTCAAGATGGCCACCATGCCAGTGAAAAATTAAGAAAAAACCCCAAATCACCAAAGCATATTGAGCAGAAACTTACAAACAAGTCGTTGCATTCACATTAGTATATTTTTAAATGTTCTAGTCCATAAAATATGATAGACCTTGAAGCACCTACATGCTCCCCCATATCCTGTCTTGCAAACACAGAATACCATCTTCAGCACTTTATGTGGGGTCACTGGCTTGTCAATTCCAACTGGAACCAGAAGTCCATCCTTATATTGCTGACCCCAATTAGTTGGCAGAAGTTCATTTCCATGCCACTGTTGAAGTGTTTGGCATGTTCTAAAGCTGTGGAACTTTGCAGCTGCAGATATAGGAGGGAGTGACTCTAACTTAAACTAGAAGATATGGATGCTCGATGGACATATGTCGTAGCCGTTATGTCAGCTTGTATGAAAGAAGCTGCCGAATCTATTATTTTTCTTTTGGCAGAGCAGTTTGCTCATATCTCTGTTTAGTTACTGTCATCTATGAAAGCGTATATTCTTGGCTTTTCCTTCTGGCATGTTGGCTTTATATTTTCATCGAAATGTTCCTCAAATTTTTGCCCTAACCTCCTTGGGTCATATCCATCCGCCCGTTTAAATAACCAGACATCAAAGAGACAAGTTCTGGGAGTGTGTGCTGGCACTTTTTATCGTCACGTATGTACTGTCATAACTGTTCAAATGCAAGTTGTTCTGTGCTGTCCACTGGTCAGCCTGGGAATGCAGCCTCACGAGCACCTTGTTTTTGGCAGTGATTGACCAGAATTAAATAAACTTGACAGTCATGGTGATACTTTACTCCTGCAATAACGAGATCAAATTCATTTCAGATGTATGTGGAGCTTAACTTGACCTCCCCACTTATCATTGCTATCATCACCTTTTGTAATAATACTTTGAAAACTGGTCTGTGTCTAAACATAATGAGAGGATATCATGCTATCTTTTGTTATTCTGTTCTGACCATCCATTTCATAGCATATTACTTTCTCAGTACAATACAGACAATGTTCTTTGATATTGAAAGCACGGGATCTGGAACGTAATTAAGGGAGGGAATCAATGTCTGGTGGAATTTTCTTTTTCCATTTTTTTTTTAACAAGACTAATGTCGTTGATTCTTTCTATAATTCACTGCATTTGACATTTGCTATGGATCAAGAATGGCAATTGTTACTTTTTACTTTTAAATTGAGAGTCAAAATCATCCTGCCTCAATAGGCTTGCTCGGAAAAGTCCCCCTAGTCCCTTTTCATGGACCTGTACATGGTCTGATGGGACTTGTTTACCGCAGTTGGGAATATTACAGAAATCTGTCATTGTACCAGCACTCAAGAACACCAACAAAGGGATAACTATCGAAATGACAGTTCACTCAACTGTATTTTCCACAAATTGAAATATCACAGAATGAAGCAACTATAGCCGAAACATATATCAGAAATTCTGTCAGAGCCAATCTGAGGCCAAAAGCTTATTCAGATATGAAACTATAGACTAGGTACAACCATGACATATTGGCTCCCATCTCGATGATGAAAGCAACCAGCGACGTGTTATATAGAGTCACAATCACGGGTTCCTGAAGCAAGCAACGTTCCTAACAGTATAGATTCAAATCCTAATACACACCCAGAAATAAAATATAAACCAAGAGTTTAAGGTGTGTATTCCTGTGGATACTTTCCACAAATTTCACTGGTCCTAAATGAGAAAAGCTTCTGCAAAAAGGCAATATCACATCAGGCCCTCAGGAGAAAAGAGAGTGAAGCCGAGCAATGTATATATATATATATATATATATACATACATATATATATATATATATATATATATATATATATATATATATATATATATATATATATATATATATATATATGTCTCGACAGACACCCAGCAGAATGAATCCAACCAACACTTTCGCAGGAGTGGATGATCACCAACAATTCGCTGTGGCCCCTTTTCTGTACATAGACTTAGTCCAATAATTGAGTGTGTAGACACTCAATGCTCAAATATTGTTTTTCCAAATGCTTGCTTCGCATTACATAATGAGAACATGCGCTGTCTCCAATCGGTTTTTGCATAAGTCAACAACAACGTATTATACAAAGTTCTCAGTCAGCAAAGCGAGTTGGTACATTTCGGTGCTACATTTGAAATGAGGCGCTTTAATAAAAAATGCCTTCACATCTTGTACAATAATAACAGCTTGTTTAAATTTTGATTTAGCTATTTAGCCGATCTTAATATTTTGATCCAGTAAAGAAAAAATAACCTTTTGCCGCAATACAATTTTAAAGTAATTATTATTATTTTATATTATATTTTCGAAAATATTACAACCCCTTTTGAAATAGGCAAAATTGATGATAGCTGGGGCGGCCATCTTGAATTGTGAAGTGGCCACAAGGGTGAAGTGGGTGAGCTTTGTAGGATGGGTATGTATACATAATCCTGCATCTGTCCTAAAAAAAGTCAGCTTTCTATTAATTCTTGCCATGTTTTGTCCATAGATATATTTTCTAAAGCTCCTGGACCACAAACTCTGATACGAAAGACGTTCCGTGGTTTCTTAGCACAAAAATACTCCCTGGATTACCAGTGGCATCCTTAAATCTCTAAGATATCGTGACAATCTTTATAAAAAAAATCAAAAATACTCCACAAAATGATCCTGAATTTCACATTTTAAAGCAAAACCTCAAACACAGAATACTATACTGAAGAAAAATATCAATATATTAAAGCAAAAATAATACAAATCTGAATTCCAAAAATTCAAAGGTGACACACACACACACACACACAAAAAAACTCCGGATACCATAAGAACTGTCTTAAACATGAGTAAAAAGAAAAAAGATTTCCCTTCTTTCTTCATAATTGATAATGCTAAAATAACCAACAAAGAAATAATTGCAAATCGATTTAATGCTTTTTTCACTAGTATTGGTCCAAAACTGGCTGCCAAAATTGACTCATCTAATAAACCTCCCTTCTTTTTGTATCTAAATAGCCATATTGAACACATATTTTCCTTCAAGCAAACTAGCTTTACAGACATAGAAAAAATAATAAAAGAATTCAAGCCAAAAAAGAGCACTGGCCGTGATAATTTATCTATGAAACTCTTAAAGAATCTAGTTCCTGCTCTTGCAGGACCACCTTCTGTCATTATTAATCAGTCATTAGCAACTGGAATTTTCCCTGATAAATTGAAAATTGCAAAGGCTATACCTTTATACAAGAAAGATGAACACACCCTTCTTGAAAATTACAGGCCCATCTCATTACTTCCAGTGATCTCTAAAATTTTTGAAAAAGTGGTTTATAATCAATTATATGAGTATTTTGTTACAGATTATTTATTTTACAGTAGTCAACATGGTTTTGAAAAAATGCATTCTACTGAAACTGCAGCCCTTGAATTCATAGATAGAATTACCCAAACTTTAGATTCTGGCAAATTACCAATTTGTATATTTCTGGAGCTTTCAAAAGCGTTTGATACTCTGGACCATCAAATCTTATGTAAGAAATTGCAGTATTATGGAATTACTGGCACTGCTTCACATTGGTTTCAAAATTATCTAGAGAACAGATTCCAGTTTTTCGAGTTTGATGGAGTTCGTTCAATTAAAACCGGAGTGCCCCAAGGATCGATTCTTGGTCCGCTCCTATTTATTATTTATACCAATTATATTCACACAGCATCCTCTAAATTTGAATCTATTCTGTATGCAGATGATACTACCTTAGTCAGTTCTTTATGTTCTTTCTCATTTATTTCCTCCAGTGTAGTTAATGAACAGGATTTATCAAACAATATAAATTTAGAGTTGAGTAAAGTTTATAACTGGCTAGCTGCGAACAAATTATCTTTAAATATCTTAAAGACAAAATATATGCTATTTCATTATTATCAAAGAAAAATTTATTTGAATTTGGATTTAAAATTAAATAATAATTCAATTTCTAAAACTGAGGAATTTGACTTCCTTGGACTAGTAGTTCAACAACATTTAAATTGGAGAGCTCATATCAATAAGATAGGTAACAAACTAAATAAAGTAATAGGAATTCTCAAACAATCACACAAATATATTCCAACAAGTATTCTGTTACTAATTTACAATTCCTTATTTCTGTCACACTTAAATTATTCTATTCTTGCTTGGGGTTTCTCATGTGACCGGATATGCATCCTACAGAAAAAAGCTGTGCGTCTCATATGCTCTGAAGCATTCTATGCCCACACAGATCCATTGTTTAAAAAACTAAATACTTTAAAAGTAATTGATATGTTTAAATTAAGAGCTATAAAGTTCTATTTCAGATATGTACAGAATCAGTTACCCTCATATTTTCACAACATTTTTGCACTCCCTCTGCAAACTCATTCCTACCAAACATGAAATAGGGAAACTGTTCACCTCCCAAAACCTGCAAAATCTACTTCAGAACAATGTATTAGATATTATATCCCCATTCTTATTACACATCTCCCTCCCTGCATCACCGAAAAAATATATACACATTCTTATCATGGCCTATCTTATTACACAAAAACGATTTCTTGCAGCAATATGAAGTTGTGTGCACTGTACCAGATTGTTTTGTTTGTAATAGATGAATATTTATTATTGGAAGTTTTCTGCTAAATTATATCCTCTATACAGCTTATATTCATGTCTCTTCATACATTTTGTAAAATCTAGGAATTTTGCTTGCAAGGTAATATTCCTCTGTAATTTCTCTCCTAAGGTGGCCCCACTGGTGGCAGATAAGCAGTCCTTAGTTGGGGTCTTCCTGACATTGTGTGTGTTTTTTCTATAAACAATAGCATGTCATTCAGTTTCATCTATTACATACTGTTTGTATTGTTCATCTTGTATTTATATTTTCTGTCAAATAAATGAATTCTGACTCTCTGACACTCTCTAACGCGCGGGATGACGTCAATCATCCATCACACACACACACACACACACACACACACACACACACACACACACACACACACACAGACATAACACACACATATATATATATATGTATATATATGTATATATATGCATATATATGTAAATATATGTATATATATATATATATATATATATATATATATATATATATATATATATATATATATATATATATATATATATATCTCGACTAATGTGACAATTTACTGTGACAAGAAAGCACATGAATGCACATGCTTCTGATACGATGCTAAGTGGAGAATATCATTGGCCTGACTAGCCTCGTCCCTGTGGCGGATGACTGCTCAGAGTCCTCCGTCATAGGAACTAGGGAGTATGGTATTCCTGCCTTCAAGCTCGGAGTCACCCGCCATAGATACGAGGCTAGTCAGATAAATAGCATTCTCGAATTGGCCAGTTTTATTTTTATTCAGTAATTATACCTGCTAGTTTGAAACGATAGAAAAATATGTTTCATACGCAAAGTATGCTATCAATTTTTCACAATTTATCTTGCAGTCTCCAGCTTTTTTTGAGTAAAGCATTTGAAATTAATGAATAAAATAAAATTTTCCAATAGACAATACTATTCACTATTGAATGAGTTACAGTTGCAAAAGACACCAAGTGTCAGGCACGGGGATTACCTAGCACAGGGATGGAGTCAGTCAGGCAAACATTATTTTCAAAGCGACCAAGTTTTGTTTTTATCCAGTAATTTTTTGTGAAAGTTTTAATTAAGAGGCAAGGATTAAAACATCATCCATCGTACACAAACATAAATCATAGCACAAACAGTACTAACGCCCTACTTCAGGATCTGGACATGTTTATCCCTCAAGCTCTAATCTCTAGGTCTTGTAGTTAATAATTTTTTAATAGTGAACCAAAGAAAGCACCGGCTGTTGGTTGATCAATCAGGTATTTTCATTTTTGTCAATCACTGTATATTAAATTATTTGAGTAGAGTGTTATTCATTTTGCCTTGCTTATTTCCAGACACAGATGACATATTGACAGACACCATTAAGGTTACAGACTACAGTTGTGATTGGCTGGTTGCGCATCCCAACGGAGATAGACCGTAATTGTGAAAATACTGTGTTTTCAGCATGCTGTAGCTTCTGTTTAAATAAAGTTAGCTAAGTCAGGTTTGCTGCATCCCAGAGTTGCTTCATTGGTGGTCATATAGGTGCACTGTCTTCCAGGCCAGGTGGGAACTTTATGGTGGGGAAGGACAATGATGTGACCCTGGCAAGAGCACAGTTCATACACCTGTATAAAGCTGACATCCAGGTGTTGTTTCGTATTTCAATTATCACAAATTAACGAGCTGGGAATTGTATGACAAAAATCCGTCCATATTTTTCTGACATTTTTATCTGTTAAATGCCGTTCACGGAATTTCAAAATACCAAAATGCTAATTTTTTAGACTGAAAAATGCTAATATGAAAAATAGAAGGATTTATAACTGTGGTCTGTGGCCTATTAGGGCTAACTCTGTATGTATTGGGAATCACATGGTCATGTTGTTATTCTATTATCGTCTATCAAGCAAGTTAAAAATGGGAAGTCAGCACTTTTTGACAGCTGCCTGGACAATTTTGAGTGATCCTAACAACTTTTACATGGATGGAGCATGCAAGATATGGTCCTGGGACTGTAGATCACAAGGCAAATGGTTCGGGCTATGGTATTGTGTACCTCAGGCCAGCTTATGAAAGGAAAAAAGAAGTTTTACACCCACAGATTGGCTGTGAATATCAAGTTTAACAGTCTCAATTTTCTAAAAATTCATGAAGTATCACATTTATGTCACAAATCATTGTGCATAGACATGTTGCACCTATCAGTGGAACCACACTGCATAAATAATAACAGGATTCGCTGCAAGACATTTAACAAGTGCACAGGCTATGCCTCCTTTGCTGACCGCTTGGTAGATAGATAGCTTCCATAGCCCTTTGTTAGTGATACCTCACAGGTACCACACAGGTAATCATATGTGTGTATGAGAAATTAACAATGCTAGTATGATATGAATAAATTATGCTCATCCCGTTGATATGAAACTTAGTGACCCTCTGTTTCAAACTTTTAATTTTGTGGCATTGTCATTGTAGGCCTACAGCCTCCATTCATATGCAGAGCTGTCTATACAAAATCATGTCAAAGTAATTTTCGGCATACCAGAAAAAAATGCGCATTGTCAGTCAGTAGAGCTGTACAAATCTTGGGTAAAATGTAAATTTCTTTGTTTTTTTGTTTTGTTTTTGTTTCTCCCATCCCCCACCCCACCCCCTTTTATTTTTATTTATTTTTTTTTGTAGACAAAAGCTTGTCGTATATGTGTGTCATTTGACTGGGGTAAATCATTTAAAATCAGGCATGCTGACTTTGTTGAGCTGTTGAGTTCATCAGCATATTATTTTCACAGAAATGAATCAATTTATATCCATTAATATGGATGACAGCACTTATGAACTGCAGATTTTATAACTTTTACCAAGCTAGTGTAAATAGGTGGCAAAACATTTGAACTACAACATACAACCACATATAATTATAAGAGTTTCAGAAAGTGAAACAAGGGGAAAAAAGTTAGCTTCCATTAAACACTTGCCTGAAAACACTTGCGCCTGATAATTGGATTGATAATTGGATGCTTATCAAATTTAAAATCAGAGCACATGTGAATACAAATATGCATTTATGATATTGGAGTAACTGTACAAACTTTTGTCAATTTTTTTTCTAATATGTGCACATACACCAGAAACCATGTCAATAAACCACAACTTATACAGTCTACTGCAGAAAAAAGGCATAGCACTATTGGTTTGTGGAAGCTGGATCACCCAACTGCCCTCCTAATGTTCCAACAAAGAGGCACATTAAAATTCCATAATTTTAGTACCAAAAAACATAATTTGCTGAATACTGCTACTCTAATCTGTGACCTACTGGTCTTAAACTGTGCACCTTGATGGGCTAATAATGTTTAAACACTGAAACTGTTCCATTGTCTGCCATAATTCAGATTATATCAGGAAAATACTGCCATAATGACTGGTATTAGATGCTGACTTGGTGTAACTTATACTCCCCCCATCCGCCATTAATGCCTCAGCAGTGATAGATGTCATATTTTTTGTAGACAAATGTTACGAATCTATCCATAAATAGTAAAAAAATCACCAATTTCACCTAAAAATTCATAAAATTTTAGCAATATATTCAAATTTGGGGTTAAAATTAAGGGGTGGGGTATTGTAATTTGATCTCTCATTGTAAGGGCAGGACATGCAGGCAAGTGATTATGGGTTTTGAATCATAGCCCATTGTGTATTGTATTCATATTGGACAGAAAAGAATTGATTGGATGCAATTATATAATTTTCCTCAAAATTTTAATTAATTATTTTATTTGTCATAAAAACTGATTTTTCAGATTTAAAGGTTGCTTGCAAAAAAGTTGATATTTTCTTTAATATTGAAGTTTGGTAAAGTTGATGTAAATCCTTTGCAGAAAACAAGTTGTGGCTTCAGTTAAACAAGTTTTAAAAATTTTGATAAGTCTATTAGGTTACAGACTACAGTTGTGATTGGCTGGTTGCGCATCCCAACGGAGATAGACCGTAATTGTGAAAATACTGTGTTTTCAGCATGCTGTAGCTTCTGTTTAAATAAAGTTAGCTAAGTCAGGTTTGCTGCATCCCAGAGTTGCTTCATTGGTGGTCATATAGGTGCACTGTCTTCCAGGCCAGGTGGGAACTTTATGGTGGGGAAGGACAATGATGTGACCCTGGCAAGAGCACAGTTCATACACCTGTATAAAGCTGACATCCAGGTGTTGTTTCGTATTTCAATTATCACAAATTAACGAGCTGGGAATTGTATGACAAAAATCCGTCCATATTTTTCTGACATTTTTATCTGTTAAATGCCGTTCACGGAATTTCAAAATACCAAAATGCTAATTTTTTAGACTGAAAAATGCTAATATGAAAAATAGAAGGATTTATAACTGTGGTCTGTGGCCTTAAATATAACAAAAGATTAGTTTAATATCAACATGCAAACTATTAGTTGGAATGATATGTACAATTTAAATAACTTTTTACTGATGTCAGTTGTACATGCTTACAGCAAGAGCCTATATTTGGGTAAGTTCTAAATTCGCCTAAAGGTGGCGCTGCCCATCCTTTTCATGGTTGATCGCCGACATCTTGGCGTCACTTTCTATGCCCCTCACTTTTTCTCCATAGATTAACATGGCGAACAGCAGACATAAATTTAACCTCTCTATGTATTGCCAAATAGGCATTAAACTTCCATTTTATTGCACCTCAGTGTCTTTAAAAGATGATATTATGCACTTCAGGTAGATTAGAAGATGATAATTCCAAAAATTATCCTCATATGCAGGGTGAAACTTTCAGGTTCACTGGAATGTAATGGGCCTTGCTGACCCACCTGCCCCCAAAATGGCATGGGTTGCTAGGTGTCACAATTATGCATCATGGGAACAAAAGGCTGTATGTCCAGAAATTAAACCAACCCAGATCACCCCTATTCCTACTTGAAAAATGTCTCAGCTGTGCATACTTAGAACAGTTGATTGTTGAAACAAGTTAGTGAGCAAAACAACAGAGTGACATCCAAAGAAAAAATATTGGCTTGGACCACTCGTTTCTTTCCGCAGAAACGTGTACACACACACACACACACACACACACACACACACACACACAGATGATATATATATATATATATATATATATATATATATATATATATATATATATATATATACATACATACTATTAGTTATACATTATATTATAACTACATATCTATGTAGTTATAATGTAATGGTATATAATTTAATCACATTTATTTCAGGACTGGATTGCCTACATAATGCATAAAATGAAGGGTTCGCCATAGACAAAAAAGTGCAAAACACACAGGACAAATAAGAAAAATGACTATTCACCTTTACAGGTGACAATACAATCAAGCTTTGAATTAAAATTCAGACCAACTAAGTTATGTTTATAACCACTTATATACACACCCGCCGGTACCTTCGGACCTGTATGCACTATCGCGACAACATTCTCCCCTAAGACTTATTTCTCACTCAGTAGGGGTGCTTGGCAGGTCCGAATAGTGCTGCTACTTAATTCATAGCCTGTACGCGACTTTCAAGTGTGATAGAATATTCCCATTCTTGGGCCCACCGCCGCGAACGACTGATACTTTCAAGCCATTGTATCTACATTTTTTCGGGTAATGATCACACTGGAAAACTCCCATTTAATATTTTGCATTTCATTCATTCAACAAATCAATTTTCTGTTAACACTAGAGCACACGTACATTTTGGATACACGTCTTCAAAATATCGAACCGGGACTAACCCACAAACTTGGCTGCAATTTTGAAAATTGTGGATTCCACACCCAAATGGTTTGTAAATAAGGATAGTATTCGGACGATGGTGGTGGTGGTGGTGGGGGGGGGGTATGATATATAAAAGCAAAAGTACATATTTTTTGCAAATATTTCAGAGCATCAATAATGATATGATATATGCTGTGGCTGCGCCTTTCGTGCGACTGTCCCGCAATGCATTGTCCGCGATTCACTTTCAAATTAAAAATTAAAATGTATTTCATTGTGGGACTCTCCTGGAATGCATTGCGCCATGTTTATAATGGTGCATGATTTGCCGGCTCGAGGTATCGTGTTGCATTTGGATTTGTAACTGGCAATGATAACTGCTTCAGATACAACAGGGCAGGCAGATTCAACTTTAGATAGTTAGTCACGTATTAAAGTTACTTTGACGATCATTTGCCGGAGTAACTCGGAGAGGGGCCACCTTGCACCTAGCGAAATACTACGATAACAATCACCTCACAACCCCAGCTATGTTGTTTCACCAAACAACAGTAGCTATACAGGTCTTGAACTTGGTGTTCCTATGCTGTTCCCCCGGCCCAGGTTAATCCTTCAGAGAAGTTGAAATAAAATGCTGTTTGAGTTGACTTTCCTGCAAAAGAATGACGGCCGCTTTCTCGTCAACTCTTTTAAACAGGGCTATGGCTGTGCTGTTTCACCAAACAACCATGGCTTTGCAGCTGTGCTCTTTCCCCTGTCCAAGTTAACTTTATTTCTGCCAAGTTCAAATGCAATACTGTGTTTGAGTTCACTTTACTGCAAAATAACGGCACACGACGGCCACTTTCTCGACTGAACGGGAACTACTATAACTCGTCCGCCACACCAATCAGAATATGCACGAAAAAAGGCCTACTCAGCAGGCAAACGGCACATCGATGATTTCCCCAAAATGCTGGACATGGCCGAAGCGCCTTGGTGGCATTCGCATATTGCCACTTTGAAGGAACCAATATGCCCAGCAGCTCGCGTGTGACTTCTCCTCCGTGTCACTTTCTACCACCCAGCATGCGTACCACAGGCGCACTGCGCATATCTGTTACACATAGACAAGATAAAGCAGAAGGTGAACCGTACAAAGGGAATGGTAAAAGCCACCGCAGTAAATAGTATTTATAGGACATTCATAGATAGAGTGCTGTGACAAAGAGTAGTAAGCGAGGGAAAAGTTATGCAGGAAAACAATTAATCAATCTGTTTCAGAGCAGACAAGACGGGTAAAGTACATTTGTAAGAAAGCAGAAAGGTATGAATTGTACTGTTATGACGAGGTTGAGATTGGAAAACATAAAGGGAAGGTAGTGACAGAAGGATGGAACAAGACTGGAAGATGAAGCGAGAGAAAAAACACTAAAGGCATACAATGGAAAAACCGAAGAAAAATGCATGTTGGGATGGAAGGGATGGATCCAAACTTTTGTTTTAGAGCAGGGCACGAGTTATCAATTTAGAAAAGAGAAGACAGAAATATACTGCAAACAGCAATGAAAAGTGTGGACTTTTCTCCCAGGAGGCAGGTGAGATGCTAGACCATTGGTTGGTATGGTGTAACGCGCGAGGAGAGATGAGGCGAAATATGTTCAGGAAATAGCAGAATGAGGAACATAACTGTAAAGGTGCTTAGAGGAAGTACAACGCTTAGGAAAAGAAGCGTTTGAGCGTGGAGTATGTATTAAAGTTTTGGACAGGGGGTTAACCTCAAGGAAAGAAAGGGGTCAGAACTGTACAGGACTTTCTGGTAGTGTGCTGGAAGAAACGGAATGGAATGTTATAATTAGAATAGAACAGAGTTATCTAGAGTAATAGGGTTTTGGGAAGAAAAGGGAAAGGTGGTAGCCCTTATCAGGGTTCCCATGACTGAGCACAGGACATGGGGAATGCCCGAGTCCTTTAGGTGGGGATAGGGTGAGAGGGAAAGTGTTTTTTTCTCCTGCCACCTGTATCAAATATGATACAGGACCACGTCAAATAAGCGGAGTGCCACAGGATGATGATGATGATGATGATGATGATGATGATGATGATAATAATAATAATAATAATAATAATAATAATTATTATTATTATTACTATTATTATTATTATTATTATTATTATTATTATTATTATTATTATTATTATTATTATTATTATCATTACAGTAGTAATATATGAAAAGAAGGCTATGGCAAGCTGATAAGACAAATACGCTAAATAATATTAGGTACGTGCAGCCACGCCTAATTTTTTATGTTTCCTATTTCAGCTTGGCGACTGGTACCGACGATTGCGATTTCGAGTCCGGCTCGTTCCAAACATAAAAAATATACTTTCAGCATTTCCTTAATTCTGGTGGATTGAAGTCCCCGATTCTGTAAATAAATGCCGACTCAGTACATATACTGCATAGCCGTGTTGATATGGCACTCGCACATAACTACCTCCATTGAACCATTCTTTTTATGAATGGGGATTTGGTCGAGTGGATATATGATATTTCCCATTTCAGCTGGGCGGCTGGTGCCAAAGGTTGCAGGTTCGATTCCTGCTCGTTCCGAACATAAAATATACCATGTGTAAGAGGTTTAGGATAAACTACTCAGTTACGAGAAACCGCGTCGTGTGTCCACAATAAAACTTTGCACAGCTTTGAAAATTAATGAGTTGCATTCATCAGGGTATATATATATATATATATATATATATATATATATATATATATATATATATATATATATATATATATATATATATATATATATATGTACATACATACATATAATATGCAACTTGATAATGTTTGCATCGATGAGCTACGTATAATTTTATTTCATATCTACTTACACTCACAAAACCGTGGTAAGCATGAATTTGTTACCAGATTGGCACACGTAATGGGTAGCACATAGACAATAGACTGCAAGCCGTTTCTAATCAAACAACAAAGAATGTGTAGGTGTCTTGTCATAAGTGAACAATTTTCGCGTGATATGCGGCAGTGAGGATGTTTCGCAGAAATTGAGATCTTATTGCTGTTTTTGTCACAGGCAATTTTCATCATTACACATAACAGGCATTAGTGACCGTGATGTACACGGACGGATGGATACAGTACATGTCCCCTGTGTACACTCTATGTATCAAATGAGGGGTTTTCTTGCTGGCAGAGGTAAAACACTTTCAATGTGTCATTTATATTGAGTCGTTCCTCAAGAGGGCACTTGTACCGAAGCTGTGCTGGTGGGTCAGATCGATGTATTACGGATGCTGATTGAGAACAGAGGTATGGGAAGATGACCACGAATGTAACTAACAGATTTAAGATCCCACATGTCATGCTCAGTGACATGTGTGTGGCACTTTAGCCAGCCACAGCATGCTTTTATTTTAGTTTATATGCGCATGAGAGAGTAAAGGAATATAGTTGCACATATATGGTCCCAGACAGCTAATGAAAAGCGGTTATGCTATCCTTGGCAACTCATAAAACAACGACGTACGGTGAAGTCTATAGTGACCCCTTTTGAGCTGTTGTATTAGTACCAAAACTGTTGGAAGGCGTGAATGCGATAATGCAGGGTACCAGAGGCACCACATTGCGAGATCGTGACAGTAAGTGATGCAATGATACGATACAAAATATTAGCGACATTACGAGACTGTGATCAATACGAGGCGTGACAAATGTGATATCGCGAGAATACGTAAATATGAGCACGTAATCTCGACATCTTGTATTCGTAATATCGCTATATCGCCACACTGTACTATAGTCCATGTATATTGTCTCCGGATCACATGGTAGCTACAGGATTTTGGTCATTCAGTGGTAAGATATATTCACGAATCTGTGATATCTAATACTCAGCTGTTGAGAATATGGTGTTAGTAGATTATTCATATATCTGTTTATTTTTTTTTTCGAAGCCTAGCTTCTAAACGAATCGGGGGAAACTATTTTCATCAAGTATGAGAATAGGCGTGTCAATGATTGATATAAGAAACATTTTAAAGGTAAGATAGTTACATAAATAGCTGAATACTGCAAAACACATTTGTGACGATACAAAAGAAATCCACATGAATAAATTTATGAATTCTAGATAGCATTACTGCAAGTTGCACTATTTTTTTGAAACGTTGTGTTATCAGCACTATACAAGGGCAGGTGTACTAACATTTAGATTTTGTACACCCTTAGGTCTGGGAAAGTCTTGTTCAGGAAAACACTATCTAATGGTACAGCCCTGGACGTTTCCCACAAAATGAAGCGATATTAATCAAACTGATTTTACTTCAAACTAATTCTGATTGAAAAGATCTACTTTCATTATAAGATTTTAACCTCGGAAGATGTCTTTTCAGTGCGAGGGAATTCGAGCCACTAATGACACGTTTGAAATATGAAAATTTTGGTTTCAATGTAGTTTGGACATACTTATAACAATTCTATATTCTGTGCCAGAATAAACTATTGATGATGAGATTTGTGATTCATTATACAGAATAAAAGTTTTTTCACTTACGTTGAAATGCATTTTGCGAGTATTGAATTAGTAAACAAGAAAGCATCTGGCTGATGTATTTTTTGTTTATCCAATTGGCTTCGCAATCGAAGTTCAAAGTTATGAGTTCACATGCCTTGAATTAAAAAGTACATCTATATTCTATCATGCCATCATTTCCTGAGATCTTCCTCTTACCAAAGTCTCGGACATCTTCGATCGGTGACCTGATTCAGGGAGCCACCATATGGGGAAAGGGAGAAGGGAGCAGGCTGCTTTAGTGCGAAGTCAAAATTGCAAGGGCGACGGCTAGAATACGTCCTCGCGTTTTCTCTCGCGCTCGCAATTTCGTATTCTTGCCCTTGCATTATAATTATGTAGCAAACCTGGCCAAACTTCTTAACATAACAAAGATCGGTGTCCCTCGTTTTAGCGGTTGAAAAACAAACCAACCCAAACCAAAACAAAACAACCCCCAGCTCCCCTCCCCCACAAAAGAACCCCCCCCCAAAAAAACCAGACAAACAAACAAACCGAAAAAAGGCTACTTGGCAGGCAAAATACAAATTAGGCTGTGACAATAATCTTCTGTCAAAATGATACATTTTCGCATGTACTGCAAAGGACAATTATTGCTTGGTGCTCAAGAATGCTTTATTATTCCTATGTGGTTTCCAACAAGACGCCGACGTAGAAAAGCTGCCTATACACCAGTGAATACCTTAAGCTCTTCTTTGTTCAGGGATGCAGTAATTCAAATACATTTATTGATTTGGGATGTTCTAGTAGCAAGTACAAAAGAATAATCAAAAGGGTTTTCATGCCAGAATATTGTTATCAAGTGTCAACATACCTTCACATTCATCGCCTTTTTGGAATTAATTAGAGGCTGACTTGAAGGACAAGGGAATAAAAAGCAAAACGGAGGCAGAAATCTAAAAGAGAACTGCAGACAAGAGTGTTCGGGTATATCATCTCGGGCTTTCACTTAAAAATATGAAGGGGCGTGATGAAGCAATGAACAAAACAATAAACTTACAATGGCATTTTCATAATGATGTGAATGCTTTTGCTTTCCCCTTTCCCCTTTTTGAGTATATACTTATGCTGTCCATATTCCATCCACCAATCACTGTCAAGCAATTATTGAATAGGCATGTGCATATTACCGTGTGATAAAGCATGAGTATGATTCCAAACAATTAAAAGCTTCAGTTACAGTTTGTGAGTTCTCTTTTCCGAACCATAAACAGAAGGGAAGGACGCCTATAAAACAATTGTTTGAATGACCGATTTATGTATTTAGTCCTGGTTGAAATACAACAGCATGTATTCTAAACTCATAGGGTTGAGATCACGTAAAACTTATCTTTTTGAGCACTAAGCTCTTAATTGAGGCAACAGATTTACACTGCATAATAGAAACAGGATCATGAGGATAAGGGCATGAAGTGGATTGGATGTCGCAAATGTCTCCCAACCTGTCCTTTATGTTTTATTTCCTCTAGTCTGAGGCGCCGTCTTCATCCCGCCCAGGACTGAGTCCTTCCCTTACCTGTGGAATATTACATGGTAATATGGGCTATATTGATATGCCATAGCATATATTCACAGGTAGCCGTCTCCGCATGAGTATAACGGCGATGAAACTGCTTCCTTTCGCGGAAGGGGTAGAACTTGCTAGACGCTGTACTACTAGAGACGACCAAACATTTATAATTGTGGGTACAATTGCGCTACCAGAGATTTAGGATTTACCAGTTTAAGGGTTTATCAGTTAATTGACTTGGTTTTAGTTATTTGTAAACAGGATAATGATAACATGTCTTCGGAATCCCATAGACCTATTGATTTTATTTAAGCACTTTGATTGAATCACATGCATAACGGCAGTTACCAGTAATGTTGTTCGGTAATATGACCTAGGGTCATCAAATTGTGTTTTGTAAATACCTGAAACATAGTACAGGAAACACTGTTAAAAATAGATAGGCCTTACTTCCCAACCTATTTGCTTTCACCTGTTCCGTGTAACTTGGAGTTCATGTTTTTTTAAAAAAGTAATTTTATCATTTAGATTATGAGGTAAACGTTTGTAAAAAGTGGGTAAATAATAGCTATATTTATAATCATATCCACCACTTCAGAAAGCATTTTCTGTCATAAAGTTCATGTACTGTTCGGCTTATAATTTTTGATGTTGCTTCAGTGTGTTTTTGTCATGTATCATTTTTGCAATCATTAACATAATTTCACGACCTCAACTCTTAAAAAAGCGACAAAATGGAATCAACTCTGTTGACAAAAGTCATATTTCAATTCAATTGTATTATGAAACTTTAAGAAAATATATATCCACGGTTAATTTTAGGTAAGTGTTCATCTTTGAGATTTAATACACACGGTCAATGGCCACTAATTAAGTCAATTGAATAATAAATTAATGGACGCATTGATGATTTGGGTCAAATTAATTTAAGCTTTTGCGTGGTGTTTTCTTCTCTTGTGTCCGTACTAACAAAATACGCACACTTTACTTCTTTTCCTATATTAGTATATTTGAATGAAATTAATGAATGTGGGACAAATTGCTTTTTTCTTCACTCTTTCAGTAATAACTGGGACTAAAGTCGAACCACTTCAAACGAATTATTTTGAATATGTTGAAACGTATTTTATTACACAATCGGATAACAGGTTAAGCGCTTGCGTACTTGCAAGAGAGAATCCCTGCTGAACACGTGTCAGGTTATAACACAGGACATGTGTGGGGCATTGTTCTCGTTCTTTGCAAAACAAAACAACGAAAACAGTCTTTGTTTCCACCAGTCATCAATCTTAGGTAATGTTTTTCTAAACTATTTGATAAATACTTCATTGGCTATGTTGTGCTGTGGGCTGTGTTCTCCGACTCATAGTTATAATGGAGGTAGAGTGTGTCTATTATGTTCCAGATTTATAAAATATCACAAGAACGATGTAGGGCCACTTTCGTCTTTGGTTGTCAAGGCAACTGACTGAGAAGTCATGCAAACAAAAAGCGACAGGCCTACCATGTCTCTTTTTATATTTGACACAAGTGATGAAATTTGGTTTTTAAATGGTCAAGCCTGTATCTTCTGTAAAAACAAAAATCAACAGTTAATGATGAATATTTCAAAGGTTAAAAAGCCCTGTTTAAGACACCAGGTGTCTTTTATGGTTGACTGCGTGTCTCAAGTCAGGAGTGAAACTTGTTTCTTCACATTGGTATTGGAAGATGAATGTTGATGTTTTGGTAACTATTGGATCTCTTTACTGCCATTGTTGGGTTGAAATTTGTGAATATGAGTCATGTATTTCTAAACAATATTTGGTCTAATTTGGATGAACGATTACAAAATTCAAGCACTTTGCTATAAAGCTTTAAAAGAAATTTGTCCAAACATGCAGCACAAGCGCCAGCTTTCTATAGTGGTGGCAACCGTGAAGCCTAGATTCATCACGCTCGTATAAAGATGAACTGTTGTACCCTCAACAGTTATATGTTTCTTTTATACATCGTAAACTCTTCTGGCTGTTCATGTGCAAGTGAAACGGTAAACCACTATCCTCTAGAATGGCTAAATTACGTGACGATAAGAAATCAGAATTTTGGCTCACAATCAACCCATCAAACTGAATTTACAAGTTTTATTATATGGTAGTCCCCATAGGAGTTTTGCATGGAACAAAAACTTGTTTGAGTCAGTAGAAAATTTCATCCTCGAATCAAAACGTTTCTGATGCTCTTCAAAAATAGTAACTCTACACGAAATGGATTTCTTCTCACGTGAAAGCAACAGGATATCCAACACTATTGTGAATATTGTCCTGTTTTTTTCATATGTTTCTATATGTTGAGTTAACATTCCATTGGTATTTACTAGCAGAAGAATTAGTTTAAACCTGCTGTTTGTTTTCCAATCCTATTTCATATTTGTGAGCCAAAACATGTTTAAATAAAAAATCCGAGGTCAAAAGGATTGCTCAGCGCGTTTTGGGGGCATTCCACCCAAAGCACGTCGAGCAAAGCTGTAGAATCAGTTCAAAATGAGGCACTGAAAGAGTTTGAGGTCACTCTGTGAAGTGTTAAGCAAATATCACAACTTTCTTTACCTCTTGACTATTCAGAAACTTTTATCAGAGTCTACTGGAAAGGCGGATAGATATTTTACCTGGGTTGGTCTTTAGTGTAAAAATCTGGTATCTTAGTATTTGGCTGAAAGGTCTCATTCGACATATAAATGTGAAATCATTAGAGGTATGGAGGTGAGCTCAACTTATATTGTGGTCAGCATTGAAAGAATTAACTGGCCACCACAATTTTATCACCCTGCAGGGTGATGTCATATGTCTATAATGTTTGTCCGATACCTTCCTTTTCGAAGCAGAGCATTACATATCTTACTCACACATACAATGTCATATGGTTCTGGTCTCATTAAACTGGTATTCGGTTTACTGTCAAGATTATCAATGAAATCTGTTCTCCCCTCAAATGTTCATTATAGGTCAGTTGCTAAAAAAAAAGGAAAACAAATGCAAAAAAATAACTCCAAACAAAAACAAAAGTTAAAACCAAAACAGAAAAGACCAAAAACATCACACAAACAAAATGCACCCCCAGGCATATCAGCAAACGAAAACAAAACAAACAAAAAACATACTAACCCCACACGCAAGCACCTATTTGCAGATGTTTACCCTTCTATCTCGTCTATCTGTTGATTATATATATATATATATATATATATATATATATATATATATATATATATATATATATATATATATATATATATATATATATATATATACATGTGTGTGTGTGTATGTATATGTATATACATATATTAAAAATTTACTGGGACAGCCTTTTAGGGCAAGGCTCTGTTCTTCCAAAGGGCCCAATGCATACACACACAATACCACAGGCATGTAGGTTATTACATTCCATCTTTAGTCGATCCAGGAGAGACAGACCTGTTATTGGGTGTGTAGTGATTAGCAAAATTAACAAGGACATGTTCAAGTTATGGGGTCAAAGATAATGGGCGAAGTCTTTATACACACACACACACACACACACACACACACACACACACAAATACATACATACATACATACATACATACATACATACATACACACACACACATATATATATATATATATATATATATATATATATATATATATATATATATATATATATATACATATATACATATATATATGTGTGTAAAATATATAGCACAAAATATACGGCTATGTTTTGATATTTTCACTCAACTGGTTTCAGGAATCTTTATTCCCTTTTGAAGCTCCATGTGTACTTAGTAGTAGTAGAATGAACTTCGTAGTTGTTAGTGACAGCTTAAGCGTTACGTCCTGTGTATTATGCCATAATGTCCATATGTTCTGTAGGCCTATGGCCTTTGACGTTAGGTCTACGTTAAAGAATCACACTTCGGAAAAAAAAGAAAAGAAAAAAATGTATCAGCATTAGCAAATACAATTCATTTCCATCCATTATTTTTTTGAAGACTGTAGTCTGTTAGAATTTACTGACATATTAAAGTTACCCTGCATCAAAATGTACTTTAAATTATAAAAAAACACGTTACCCTATTTCTTAAACAATCTGTTTGACTCCAACCAACAGAGGCCACAGATTGAGGGAACGAGGAAAACTGTAGTGCCCCCGAGCAGATTTGAGGCAACTGTCCATTACATTCCAATTTTAACCCCACCCATGCCAATACTTTTCTCAAATTGTTATTTTAATCGATCGTGTATTTGATATAAAATGCCAGACTTAGCTAATGAAAATTTCTTGCCTGAGACAGTCATGACAAAGATCCACTACCATTCTTTCATAGGTTTCTCACAGTATGCTAAGAATTGTATCGTCAACAATTATGAGACCAACTGACCATTGTTAACTGCCATATATGTAATAATCGATATTCATTTAAGCTGTATATTTTTCTTTTGTCACTCGGTCTAACAATATTTACCTTGCGTACAGATAGGAATTAATTTTTAGTATTGTTACCTACATTTATGTGTCTTTAGGGTGGTCTGCATGAATCTTAGTGCAGAGTTTCCAAAGTTTAAATATTTGATACTTATTTATATTATGTACATAAATAAAGCTCAACTGTCTAATGTCTTATGACATCAGTCTCCAAAATGTTTTTCGCATTTTGTGCATCTTGGTAGTCCACATTTTTTCACACTAACGGGTAGATATTTCTTCTCCTCCGATGTAGAATGTACATTGGATATTAGTACTTTCTTGAGGGTCGGAGGGTGTGTCTTACTAAATATAAATTTAGTATTGTTCATGACCTTTTTATATAGCTATCAATATCTAGAGTATTGATAGTCTTTCATATCTTTGCCTGTACTTTTGGTTCCTTTGGTTGTAGATTAAAACCATGAATATATATTTTTCTTGTTCCGTTTTATGTTTCCTTTTCATTCTGAATTTGGTTGGAGATTGGTTTTGTGCTTAAGGGATTCCAGCTTTTACTAGCGAGTCTGGGTATCCTGTTTCCCTAAAGAAGCCATATAGTTTATTTAGTCGTTTCTTTGTTGTTTCTGGATCTTCAACTATGGTGCAAGTTCTCATTGTTTATGATGAGCTGTATCGTTAAACATGTTTTGGATTTTTCTTCCTGATAATTGTTTTCCAGTAAATCAACTGCTTTCCCTTTGCAAGGTACTATATATATGTATGTATGTATATATATATATATATATATATATATATATATATATATATATATATATATATATAGATAGATAGATAGATAGATAGATAGATAGATAGATAGATATATTGTACACAACTTTGCCTTGACGGTTTTAAGCCATTTATACGGTTCCACAAATTTTAAGACGATCAAAAATATGTATACAAGGAGTGAAATAACCGAGAAGCCATTTGGCTCTGCTCTTTACTTTGTTAAGGATCACATGCGCTTATAGAAGTTCTGCATTTTTGCGGTAAACACGTTGGTGAAATTCATAACATTCATTTTCTCGTTTTATCGCACTTAGGTAGAGTTATACATTTTGAGTTGACAAAACACAGCAATATCTACAGTTCCTCTCCGGACTTAAGCCTTGATCATTGCGCTGTCATGGTGTATGGCTGGATGTATGTTTATTTATCATAATGACTTCTGCATTTCCGTTATACATTCAATGAGCCTGCACAGAACTCCTTTACTTTATATGCATTAAAAAATTAATGGAACCCAGCCCACTCGGGCTTATATAAGTCACTTCATATGCGAATATTTCACAAAAACACAAATTCTAGGTTTTTGGTACATAACTTCTCGTCTCCCGAACCACGCATCTTTGATGTACTGACTCATTAGCATACTTTCATGTGCTAGTAGGTATGTAGATATATCCATGTCAGTTTCTTTTAAAAAAAATTCCTGTTTTTTATAACGACCCTATTTTACACTACATTTCTTATTTCAGTGTATAGTTTTGTACTTCACATTGAAATGTTTCTCATCCTCAATTTCCTTAGCATATTACACAAATGACACAATCTATTTTCCAATGGAATAGCTCTAAACCTTCCCGTTACAACATGTAATGGCAGTTTGCCCCTCCTTAGCTGTGCCAGCAGTGAAAGTGTATTTGTGATATATAATTGCAACACAATTTTCTCCTCCATAACTAACCTCAAGATTTGCATAGTGTCTTAATTTAGGCTTTGGTAATGGCTCGTTTTTCCACTCTCTTGCCAAAGTGTCATATAGTTTAACGGATATTTGGTCCATATTGCAAATCGCTCTTGGTCACATATAGTTACCATATCCAGTTTCTCAAATATGTTTTTTATCTCCATACACCACTTATTTTTCTTTAGTCTCCAGTCATATTCAAGAGCTATTCTATTCTACCTTGTTGTTTCCATTTGTATCAAACGATTCCATTAGGTATACAGCTTTTATTAAGTATCTTCGATACACCGATGTTATTCAGTCCATATAACCCTGTATGGCTAGGAGTGGGGCTTTATTATGAACTCCAAGGAAGTATCGTACAGCCCTTTGGTGCAATTTTCTACATGTTTCCTTATCTGTGTAACCCGCTTTCTCGGAACCATGGTCCACAACCGGTATTACCGGTATTACCCCATTGTTATACATACTTGTGCACGTTCTGTACTCAATATGTCTAATTCTTTTAAACCTGGATATTACTGGCCCTAATGCTCTGTGGCCAGAATCTGACAAGAATTGTGTGTGGTCTCATAGTCCAGGTACTCATCCAGACAAATACCTAGGTATTTATACTTATCAAGTGTGCCTGTTGTTTTATTTCCAAAAGTAAATTCAAACTTAGTAATGTCTTTCCTTTTGTTTCTAAAGTGGATGACCTTTGTTTTCCCCATATTAACTACAAGTCTCCAATTTGTACACCATTTTGAGAAACTGTCTATCATCTTTTGAAGTTCCTCTGCAGTTTCTGCCAACAAAACTATATCATTTGCATATAACAGAATTTCTAGTTTATTTTCGGAATGTATATTGAGACCGAACTTGTTTTGTTTTAGCTCCTGTACAAAATCATTTGAATATAAATTAAATAACGTGCGTGATAGCGTATCACCTTGGTGCACCGCTGATAATCATTTGGAGCCAGCCTGTGTATAATACGTTTAATCTCATTCGTGCATATGTCATTGAATATGAAGATTTGATAGCACCGTGTATTTACCTTCTATGCCACACTCCATAATTCTCTAGCAGAGAAGACCACGATTCACTCTGTCGAATGTTTTTTGGAGATCTATAAAACACGCATATATATCTTTTTTTAATCCGCCATTCTCTTTCGGACTAAAGAAATTCAACTAAAGATACGGTCTACACATAAACGTCCTTTGCAAAAACCGTTTTGTTTTGCTGCCAACAACTCCAACTCTTCACTATAATTCACAATCCCCTTATTCAAAATATTTGTATGTCTTATACACACACGAATATAGGCTAATACTTTTAAACAGAGAGGGAGATAAGGGTTTTTATCTGAACCCTTTGGTATTGGTGTATTAACAGTCTATGACCACATAGAAGGGTGCATACCAAAATCAAAACATTTATCAAAATGAGTTTTTAGTACTGTAATAACTTCCGTCCTTTTTACGACTTCATGAGGAATCGAATCGATTACTACCACCTTTTTAGTTTTTAATCTGGTCACCGCTTGTTTAACTTCATCTAAGGTAATGTACGTATCCAAATTCCCAGCATTTTCTCTGTTATCGATTTCTCTGTCTTCCTTCCTGCTCATAACGTCAGTATAAATCTCCATATTAAATTCACTGTTTTCATACCTTGGGTTGTATCATATTTCAAAGTCTTTTTTCCACCGAGGTAAAACATCTTCAACATCGTCATGAATAACATCATTTTTTTCTACCACAAGTGCATTTTTTTCTGCCTTTGATCCAAACATTTTAATATGATTTCAGAATTCTGCTGGAGTATTTACATTCAGATCCTCAATTTGTAACAAGAGGGTTCTATATTGCCCCTCTTCTTTTGTAAATGCTTTATTAAATATGCGCTGTGCATCTTTAAAAGCATTATACTGGCCATTTCTTTCCATCTTCTGGTTTTTACATTTAAAAATATCTTCCATTTTGTTCATATCTCGCCACAGTTCTGTAAGTCTCTCGTTCCAATACGGCTTCGTATTTTTGAACCTTCTCTTTGTTTTGCTATCTACCTTTCTTAAGTAAAGATGTTCATCCATTTCCTTAAAATCAACTTTACACATTTGTTCAAACTTCTCATCGATATCTGCTAGTCTGTTTGACGTGAACAGAAAACCATCAATAAAATCTTCACTTGCCATTCTCCACATATCATTATTCATTAATTCATCTAGTATATTGTCGAAAGAATGACACCTAAGTCTGTCCTCGTTGAACATTTCACGTCCTTCTTTATCCCTCTCACCATTTGATGAATATGAGGTTGCAAACTTTACCAATAAGACTGGATGGTCTGGAGGTTTATATCTATCTCCGATCATTCCGTAAAGATTAAACTGTTGCAATAATGAGTTAACTGTTTCGACATTGTAATCCTCACATGGGTTAAAACAGTCATGTAAGGTGATAATATAATCAACCACTGACTTACCTTTACTGGATACACATATAAAAGTATCATATTCGTTGTTCAGCCGACCATTTAACACACACATTTGGGTGTTAGTGAGAAACTTAACAAAACAGTCGCCATACGTATTTTGTCTATTTGAATCTATAATTGTCTCTCTTTAAAACTATCAAAACCCGCACGGCATCATGTAATATACCCATCCTTGCGTTGTAGCCTCCGCATAAACGTACATAATCAGCATAACTAGTCGATATAATTGGGAAATTAAAATGCCTACCATTTCTGTCGCATTCCCTAATACTGAACTTTCCGGAGGTAAAACAAACAAATATGATAAATATAAAATCGGTGATTGTATGCTTGAATTCTACACCAATCACTCCTTCATACACGTTGTTAGTAACACGTACAATATATTCCCACATTATGTTATCTTGTCTTACATCCCTACTCCCCCTGAATCTTTTGGTGCCATTAAATGTATTCGTTTTCTATCAAAGCCAAACCATACCCATCTATCAACTTTGATATTGTCATTATTTATGAGTTTCACAAAGGGCAAAAATGTGTGAGTTTTTATTTTGTACTAACTGTTCTCAAAGTTCTTTATTATTTTCCGTCCAGCCATTTACATTCCAACAAGCCACTGACATTTGTGCCCCAAGGGGCTGGTCTAACGCCGATCCCCCACCCCACCCCCGCCCTCTTTCTGACTGCTCAGCTGTCGCCTCATTGTCTGTGTTTCCATCTTGATTATCTGCTCTTGATTGGTCTCATTCGCCGTCACGGTCGCGCCCTGGGTCACTTTAAAGCCCCTCCTAAGCATAGGTCTATGTTCATTTTGCCTGATACGTTTTTCTCTCTCAGGCTTTACCTATGGTAGTCGATTTACCTGAGTCTGAAGAGGTTTTCCTTGGTCCTTTATCCCTATTCATTAACATAACCAGGTTCTGTCAACAAGCACACTTACTTTTACTCTTTGACCACGCACTGTCATGTTCAACATTAAAAAATTCCAGACATAGAAATCCAGTTTTATCTCCAATGGTCGCAAGAGTCCTACTGTCCACTTGGCAGCGACATTCTCACATCGTTCTTATCCACTATGCACAATATGGGGCTCACAAAAAGTATTTTTGACAGAAGAAAAAGTTCTTAAATTCCAGGAGCATGAAAAGCTAGTAACACAGACAGCATCACAGCGCCCTGCCCAGGTGTAGTGCGGCATGTTGAACTTGAAAGGCCGTAGCAGTTAATGTTGTCGCTGTTTGGAAGGAAATGCCATTGCAACAATTTGTATGTATTATATATATATATATATATATATATATATATATATATATATATATATATATATATATATATATAGTATTTGTGTTTTCGTATAATTACACTATCATAGTTCTACCTCTTTCGTGATATTTACGCAGTCTTGCCAAACGTTGCTTAAGTAGCATTATGTGAACTCCTTTTAGTAGTTCTTGTTTGAATCTGCAGGCATAGTGTAGCTTAGGCATAATATTAATTCCACACATAATGCATATGTGTTGTATATATGTATTTCAAAACTGGTTCCATCGCAAATATCACCAGTATACATATACAAATATAAACTTTACCTATGACTCCACTGTATTACGAAATGAATAATTTGAAATGAAAGATTTGGCGCACAGTGTTGTTTCATGTCTGCTGAAACGACACGTCTATTTTTTTTTGTCCCAGGTGTTCTTGGTTGACTGTCCTCAGTGCTACACAATACTCTTTTCCTTTCTGGGGTTGTCATATCCTGTGTATATCCTCTTTTACTTGTCTACACTTAAGGACAATGATATTATTGTCAGTCAATTGACCAATCCAGCTGCCTGTCCATGTCATCCAGTAATGTGAGCAATCCACAACATGTCTTGCTGCCTGTCACGTGACAAAGCACCCATCTGCCTAAGCTTTGCAACGGGAAGTCATTGTCCCTTTCCTGTTATTGATATACATTTACCAGGAAGTATAAAACTAATTAATCGATTTGTATTATATGTAGGTATGGTGGTGTACATGCAAAGACAAAATAAATACAAACGCTAGTTTATTAAGAAAAAAATGAACAGTAATCCTGACAATTATGTCAAAATCTTTTTCCATAATATAGGACATGACCCCCGGCTTCCTAAGATAGAAAGCATACATTTTACATTAACACCCACAAGCAACAGTCATAAACGTCCTTTCCCTAAATGAACCAGACAGGAATTAATCGTAAGGCTATTTGATCAGTCACCCCAACAGTTTACATTTCAAAGTTTGGCGTTACCTCGATATCTCCAGTACAAATCCTTGTCAACGCAAATTATTTCTTCTGTTTTCATAGGTCTTTGGTTTAATTTTTCAGCTGTGATGCTCTTTTATCATCAATTAGAAATGCTGTAACCCGAGGAGCCACAGAGTCAGGTACAAAACGTTTTTTGCAAATAAAACGTCATCTTTCCTAGAAACTGTGGCACTAGAAAAAAGGCTTTCTTTTGATGTTCTCTCGATCTCATGAGTACGTAGTTTGGGAGTTTCATCTATCAAGGCTGCAGAGGAAAAAAATATTGAGGTAAGACCTCGAAAGGGTACCAAAGTACTTGTATGGAAAGGCCAGTGATACCAAAAAAGTTCGTGTGTCCATCGTATGAAATATTGAACTGTTGGTTGATGTGCTAGTAAATTATGAATAGTATATTTTTAGAACTTGTAAATAATGTTTATAGTTTCAACGATGTTTTATATAATTGCTGAGAATAATACAAACTTTTCAATGGCTAGCACTGTATGTTCCATACCTTTCCGGTATAGTGTTGATCACAGCTGTAAGTTACAGCGGCACTAATAGTATGGTAGTAAACTTAAGTATAATGCGGGAAGTGAGTTGGTTTTTCCTCCATGTTTGTTTTGCAGGACTTGCTGAGTTACGACACAAGTCATCTCTTAGTTCTTATAGTTGTGTGTTATATTTCTCGAATAGATAAAACATAAGTTGCGAAAAACCATAAAAATGGAATGATGCCTGTTTATAGAAAGTTGGACAAGAGCTGTACACAATTTGAACTTTTGGGAATAACGTTTTTACGATATCTAAATGGTCTGAGAAGGCCGCAAAATTGTGAATGCTGTTTTAGAGAGTCTGTCTATGCATCAAACAAACTTAACAGCAAGTTTCTGTAGTATCTCATGGAGGGGCGCGAATAGTTATGTCACGTGTAGGCATCTTAATATGCTGAACTCCAATCCGATAACTAAACGATCGCACAAAACACGACGCGTCAATTATCGTGGAAGGCCGTTAACAAAACAAGATATAACCAATGCAACCAGAAGACGAAAGGTACATCATACAAAGGTACAGGATCAACACGATTCTAACAGGAAACGTGCTGTATGGCTTGTTCCTGTCCGGAGGTAATCTGAACTGCTTGTGCTCTTGGCTGATGTATGGCTCAGTGCTTCTTTGATGTGTAACATATATATTTGTCTCAAATCTTTCGTTTTCTTGCCATGCCGCAGATTTGCAATTCAACTGTCGTAAGGCTTGCTGGACTGGTCGCAGATCGATAAGACATTGATAGCTGCAATCTTTGATGTCTGGCTATCATCCACTGACTGAAAGTTGGCGTGATTCAGATCGAATCCAACACAGCCAGCAAATACCAGTCAGTGCATGGGAGAGGCTACTTGGGTCAATATCGCTGGAGGATTTGTGGAGGAAGCTACCAAAGCGCCGCCTGTGTGCCCTGCCGTATCAGTTAACCAGATACTACAAGCCTCCACAGACTTTATCATATTTTCTTTGATTTGCCGCCCAACGCTTGAACTTGACTCGGTATCTCCTTTGGAGGAATTTTGTTTTCTATTAATGTTCATTACCTGATATACTCAGCACAAAGGGGACTTGATGACGAATTCCATCAGACCAAAATTAAAATGACCAAAGATAGACTCTCTCTCTCTCTCTCTCTGTCTCTCTCTCTGTCTCTCTCTCTATATATATGTATATACATACATACATACATACATACATATATTTACACAAATACATTTTTGCATACCCAGATTAACAACTCAAAGAGACAAACTTATATGAAAATAAGCTATTATCACATCAAATTCTTAGCTAGACGGACGGAGGTTAGGATTAAACTATTGGCTTTAAAGATCGCTGTTTCATTGCTGGAACGTCCCTATTTAAAACACTGCACGTAATGGCTCAAATCTAGGCTGTAGAAAGTGAGAGACATAAAGAATGCCTTATAAAAATGCTTGGATTCTGGTTATATATCATCATCATCATCATCATCATCATCATCATCATCATCATCATCATCATCATCATCATCAACATCAACATTTTCGTGTTTTTGCTGCTGAAATCGAAACTTTAATGAAGCCAAACTTTCACCTGTGTTTTGTTGTTACATATTTTGTTGGTTTCGTTTATTTGTTTTTTGTTTTGTTTTTCACATGATAGGGCTTAAGCGTGATAACCACTGTACCGCTAACAAGTCTATCGTGCGCGGTTTTTGTCGTGTTTGGTAAAAGGCAAATGCATTAGGGGCTAAGCAGTGCATTAAAGAAATATTCTACTCAATGGCCACTAATAGCATTATTGTGGTCAGTAAAATTCCAGTTGATATGGGGTATAAGAGCCTGCAAGGTCACATGTAGGTCCATGATATGAAAGAGGAGGAAGCCCTTAGATCTAAAAGGGTTTGTCACCTGTATCGTCTGGCTGAAATGAGCGTCTGATCTTAATCTATGTGAGCATAAGTTCAATATAAACTCCATAAGTCTTGGGAAAGCAACATATGCCACGTAAGGAGATATGGCGTAA
Organism: Hermodice carunculata; assembly: GCA_964020975.1. Taxonomy (NCBI): domain Eukaryota; kingdom Metazoa; phylum Annelida; class Polychaeta; order Eunicida; family Amphinomidae; genus Hermodice; species Hermodice carunculata. The sequence continues at coordinate 29,007,993 of OZ026614.1, read as the reverse complement.
AGATCATGCCTTCCCTCACTAACTTCAGTTCATTCAGTGGCTTAAGAAAAGACCTATCATAGATCATTTGCCCGTGATACGTGTAAAACAAGGGTTGTGTTGACCCTTGGACACGGATTTCTGTTCACGGGTTGATAGATATCTTAATGGTCTGAACTCTTGTTAAAACAAGGAGAAAACACATGATCCAGTCGCCTAACGATTTAACTTAAAGAATAAAGGTCCAAATGTGATACTATACACAATTTGACCCGATGTGTTTCGAAGATTTCTGAGTATATTGTGTAGAGAGTCTAAAATCCTTCACCACATGGACTTTCTGTTGTTGCCCCATATATTTACCATTAACGACAAAGCCTTGCAGTATTTATTTTCACCAAAGCATTTACGATCCATCCGCAAATTAGACTCAACTGTGTGTAAGACACCTATTACAGTGTAAGTGGCTCCTAAAATTTGCTTAATAGGAACAGCAATCGTATGGCACGGTTGGATGCGTGGTAACCCAGTCGCCTTCTACCCATAACGCACAGGATCGGTTCTCGGCCCGGGAGGCAAGTGGAGAGAATTGCTGCCACGTTGACTGTGCACGGTGGTTTTTTTCCTGGTCCTTACGTTTTCTCCACCTCACAATTAAGTTGGAAAGTATACGCGAATTGCTACGCGTTTTCCCTGTAGGGCCGTGAATCATATTGATCAGAGAGACTTACGTTTATAACACGAGAATTATTTTTCTGCATTTTCTGCTTCACTGAAAGCAAGAGAAGGGGATTAAAGCTAGTTTTTCACACGTGCTAACTGAAGTCTGCCCAAGAGACCGTTAGTCATGTGATCATGGTTGCTGACACCTGTGAGCAGGATTATGGGTCAGTACTTATTACCCCGTAAGGTTTTGGATTACCAAGTGAACAAAAAATCAAATGGACATTTTTTGTGAAAAACACCTTTCATGTGACTAAAAGTGGCGCAACCGAATGGCTTCAATTAAACCCCAAGCGGGAACACCTTTCGAAATGTCAGGCTTTCAGTTCGGCGTAGATATTCTCTGTGAACAAAATCTAAGATAGGTATACATTTCAGCTCGGCTTTCAGCAGTATCCTTCACTTGGGATTAAAAAAGTGCAGAGATTCACTCCCTGCAAATGTTCTGAAAGTGTATGATCCTAACATACCATAAATCAATTTATTGTGCAAGCAGTCCATTGAAGGCTTAAATTGGTCGCGATGGGTTTCAGTGATGTCATGAAAACATCCCTCATGTGGCATATGGGATCATTGAGGTCACAGCCATTTTTGAGTGTGTCATACACAATGGTACCTTGATACAATGGCTCTTATTGGACGACCACAGACTGCCTGGTGCAGAGACCAGAGAAAAGCTCCCATTTGCTCAATGACCAATCTTTTCGTCTTTACCACCCTTACATATTCTTTCCCTCCACAGGTCAAGAATTGAGTAGAAACTGTAGTGGCTTGAAAATAAAGCAGGTTTTGTCATAGCTCATTCCACACAGATTCTGTGTTACGAAAACAGGTAAGCTGAAGGGGGACATGGTTTTACCGTCACAACGTCATACAACACGAGGTACAGGGCGAACCTCCATTGAGAAAAGGGAGGACGAAAGGGATTAAAAAATTATTACATATACCAGTGAGCTGGTATATGTAATAACTTTGCTAGGGACGGAAAATAAGAAAATTTAGAAATAATAGAAGTACAGAAAATGCAAACACCTGTACCCAGTGTATCAGCACGGACACCTTTTTACCCCCTTCAGAAAATGTAAAATTGTTATATGAATCAATTCGCTTGTCAGACAAGGAATCGTTAAAACAGCATTTCGTAAAACGAATCCCAGTTTGAAACTGTGAGTGATATTACAGTTTACCTTTTGACTGGTCTTCTGGACTTACATGTATATTTGCTATGCTATTAATATGTGAACGACTTTAATAATTTTAGACGGCACATGTTTCGTAACTTGAGGTAAGTTTAAAATGTAGGCACGCGGTCTTTCGTCGTATTTTATATGATTGGTGCTCATAGAATCACGAATTTGATTTAGACTATTTATACAGATATGTATTTGTGCCTTTTTATCCAGAACCACTTTCTAGTAGTCATTACCCTATTCCGCAGTCCGAACTCTTCACTCTCCATAAGCTAACCTATCCCTGTCTAACCTAAATACATATGGAAGTACTATTGTTCATATTGCACACGTTCCTCTGTAAAATTTTGACATATGCTGTATTAGCCCAAATTAATTAAAGGGTCTTAGTGGGTTACTACCCAGAACACGTTTCGGTGCCTATACCTGTACCCGTACATGTCTCTCTGAGTACCGGCTCCGTGTCTAAGCTAAATATGAAGCAAAGAAAAACCACATAATAATGAATAAATATGAACGTGGCAAATGATGAATTAGCTGAATACTTGAAGTTTTGCTAATAAATGCGGAGCTTCATTATGAAAGAAGAATATCTGTCACACAAACCATAATTACTAAATTTTTATAGTGCAGGTTCAGCTGAGAACAATTTGACTTACCCCTGAACCAGTATGCACCCTTTCAAGCATGATAGCTTATATTACTTTAACCACCTGCCAGTGTATAACTGAAGTAGAAACAAACTGGGACATTATATTCAGTCCCAGTGATTGTGATATAGACAGTTGCAGCTAGACCACCTGTACAAATCCTAACAAGGACTTCAACAATGGACATCCTGCACCAGAAATATAAAACAAACCCCATGATGAGACCTACTCCTCACTTTGAACGTCTCCAAACAATTCAGCTCTATTTCAATCCCAACCCTCAGTCAATGTTTCAACGTAATGTGTCAGGTTTGTGACATTTGAGAAAAATACCGTCAATTTTGAGTAATGTTTTAATAATGAGTAAATGTTTATTTCGACATGTCAGAAAAGAATGAAAGTCATTAGCATTTATGCCAAAAACATGTTATCAAAACAGGTTTTCTTAACACGATTTTAAGTACAATTAGGCAAACTTGTAACAATGTAAATGTTTCTTATACTCAAATATGAATGATTGTGATAGTGTGAGTCGGCGGTTAGGTTGTATGTAAAGACGATTAATCATAATGTTATGACTGGGATTGATTAAAAGAGACGTTTTTAAAAATAAATTACTATTAGATAAGTAAATATATATGAATATTAGGTGGAAATTAGGCTGTTTTAAATTTGTTTATGGATATATATATATATATATATATATATATATATATATATATATATATATATATATATATATATATATAATATATATTTGATATATATATATCTTATCGTGGCAGATAAATAGTTTCTCCAGGACAAAAAAAATTGCACTAAGTTCATATCTGTGTTGGTATATACAATTTAACTGCTTGTGTCTACGTGCCGTTGTGTGGTTCAACGTATCGCGATTTGCTTCATTGACACTCCTGTGTAACATGTTGACTTGGACCACATTGATGTCAAGATACTGCTTTCCAAACTTATATTTATAGTAATCCGGGTCAGTAAATCACGAGTTTCCTTAATCAAAAATTGCCGCAATAACTGTTATTTCAATTGATAAGAATAATTTTCCAGTTTCCGAGATTTCGTTTTTTTTTCTTGTTCTCTAGCATTGAGAGACACCAAACATAGAGAATTTTGCTTTAGGCGACAGGTACAGACAGCCCCAGTTGGGGCATACTGTCGTGCATCCGTACAGTTAGCGAACGAGAGAAGTGATTCTATATGTGGCGCTGTCTCCATAACCGGAGCCATGGAATTAATCCCTTGAGTTTTCAGAGCTAAAGTGATTTTAATAATCGCTGCTTACGCTGGGACTCTTGTCACGCTGACAGCGAATTAAGTACGAAGCTTGTTGACCTAATCGCACGGAATAATTAATTTCCAATTATAGACGAACCCAAGCGTTCAACAGACTATTCCAGCAGTCTATTAGATCTTCTCATAACCGACTCAACCGGATCTATCGCAAATTGGTAATAGCTAGCTGTAATCATTCTGTTATATTTTCTACTTTCTCAATTTCTTTTCCAATGATGAAGCTATCAAAAGAACCGTTTTGGATTACAAAGAGGTAATTTGATGACTTGAGCGAAGTTTTGTCCAGTGCCCCTTTGGGTATTGGCTTTGATTCGATTTCTTTTGTGGAAGATTACGTGGAATCTTAGACCCAACTTTTCCGTGATACTATTGAAGTATTTATTCCCTAGACATAAAGATAAACCAATAACACTAAACGCCATATATGAATACGAAATCACGCCTGAAAAATATACAAAAATCAGGAATAAGAATACAATGGCAACCCAACCCCTGTCATGGATAGACTATCAATTTTAAGAACGTTTTATTTTTCGAACAAGAAGGCCACCAAGTTTACTTTTGCAAGCTTAAGGTTGAACGAGATGATAATAAGAAAAAGTGGTGGGTTCCATCAAATGGGATGTAAATATGCACCCAAACATTCATTCTCTTGTCAAAAATGTCAGTATCATGTCTAACAATAATGAGAAATAGAACTCTTAACCGATTATTTGCTAATCAGTGTAGAATCCCTGTAGACGAGAACACGCTTCAACAAGTCCTGATTGCTCAGCGACCCCACTGAAACACACAGAATGACTGGCATTTCTACATCCTTTACTATATTATTCGAAACTTCACTGTCTGTTGGGGAACTCCAAATGAAATAGAAAGAATCGAATATTTGCCCTTTTCACAAAAATCTGACATGAAGTTAAAATCGAACTTCAGCCCTACATCCGCATCGTGTAACGTTTCAAAGGGCTTTGAATGATCGGCGCACAGTCTATGTTATGAAGATCTAATAACAAATCATCAGGTGAAATTGCAGCTTCATTTTCGATTCCATAGTACCCCAATTAATTAGTACCGAACATATGTTCCTTCTAAAACTAACATGGAGTATGATACATACGACGTTTTATATGGAATTGAAAGCATCACTGTAATTTTGTAAAGTGTGGTCAAGGAACAGTAGGTTAAGCTTGATCTAAAACGATTCAGAAGATTATCCTCGGAATGGGATAAAGTTCAGAATTTGGTGATTAATGTGTCTGGCATTGAGGTTCACAGGGCCATTAAAATGAGGTCACCGACAGTATGTTGATGCAGTTTGAAGCCAACATGCCCCAACGTGCGGATCACTGGAAGTACACTTCAGTTTGATACAGGAAGGATCACTGAAATGTTAGAAGCACGCCTTTCGCTATGAAGTAGCCAGGAGGATGCAGCATTCCACGTGCACTATCAAGAGATGGCGGAAGCACAATCGCTACTTATCCACCATAAACCACCGCTTCAACGAAACAAAGGGCCCTTTTCAGGACCACCACACTATGCCAAGTAGTATTACAGACCAAGCCCAGCCCATACCTACCCCCCATTATGCCCAATACTATACCAATAGTTGCGTTCTTTTTTCTTTCTTTCTTTCTTTCTTTCTCTTTACAGGAAAATATAATCTACAGTGGCTTCGAGTAGGCAAAGAGGCCCGGATTGTATTTCTTGATACATTTAAGGCGTTTGACAGTGAATAGCACGTAGTTCATCTCTTTTAAATGCATCAACTAGCCATTACCCCACTCCTCATCAACTGGTTCCAAGTTTATCTTAGTTACTGCAAACAAGGGGTTGTCATTCATGGTGAAAGCGCTTCATGGTTACCTATAGAAACTTGTGTGCCCCAGGGCTCTATTCTCAGAGAATCGTCTAGTCTTAACTTTTAGTGATTACATTGTTGTAACATAACATGAGATATCAGTGCTTTTAAATAGTTGTTTTCCTGTAAGAGTCAGAAGGAAAATCATTATACTCTGTACCTTAATGATTCAGCAATACCGGAAGCCACAAACCACGCCCACTTTGACACCTACACACAATTCGCATTGTTACGACAGCAAGTAAATGTCAGTCGCTCTTGAAAAGATTACACCTTCTAGGGAAACCTTGAAAAAAGCTCATTTGCCCATGGTCCGTCATTCTTGGAATATGTATGTGTTCTTGTTGATAATTACAGAAAAAGCTCTCTTTAAACTGCTGTTTTTGTGTAAAATAATAAGCCAGCTTTCTCAGCATTACCTTTACTTAATTTCAAATAAGGTACTAACGCGTTTAGGTCTGCCTCGCTCAAATCTCATAAATTCTTTTCAACTTTGACAAATTTAGTGTAGGAGTGATAGTTCTTTAAATCGTTTCTACCATGTACAATTTGCTTACGGGAAGACCTATCTGACGAGTAAAGTGTCTCATGAACTCTCAAATTGCAGGCAAAATTAACCATGCTACTGTTATTTTTCGTGAAATCCCAATATTTTGCCTTCGGGGAGCGTTTGCAAAATTTTTTAAGCACAGCTTCGCCTCAGGCATTCAAATTCCATCCCTGTTTATCTTATTTAATATTTTGTCCGCTGTATCTTTTTCGTGTAAATGTTTAAAGGAAGATGCTTGCCATTTCTGATTTGTCTTGTTGTCTTTACAAACTAATAAACTACTTAGACTAACATTTTTCAGATCTGGCACAAATTTGCCTTCTCTTGGTCTACATCCAAATCCAAATTTTATGATCTAGTAGTACCTATTGTTCAGATGAACCAAAACCGGCGTATTTGTAGCACTTATATTGTACGTTACTCAGACTAGACATTTTTTTAACTGATAACTATGAATTACTGTCATACATGACTTGTTATCATCTGGCATCAAGAATACCGTATAATGTCCAGTATATGTCTTGTAACACAGTACCTCTCCACTGTTGTATGTCTGGAGACCCCCTCGATTAGTTACTTGGTTGTTATTGGGCAATATAACACAAAAGTGGCGTAAATAATTTTTTGCTTTTTGAGACGCTTGCTGAATGAAAAATATATCATTCCGCCCATGCTAGGTTTTGTTTCTGGCACACCTATATTAGACAGGAATTGCAAAATAATCTCTGAATTTTCGTCAAGTGTTTTCGACAGTTTGTTTGCTATTGTTGCAACAATGGTGAGGAAAATTATCCACAACCAGATGTGCCAAGAAACGAATAGTATGACCTGAGCCAAGCGCCAGGTATCTGAAATAAAATGAAAGCAGTTATTCCAGTATTTTCGTAAACCGCTTTGGAGACTTATGGTAAAGACTAATGATATAGCATGACTACGTTACTTTGAAGGTTGTTGAACCCTCCTACATTAGCTGGGATGCTTGCGAGGCGAAAATGAAGCACAGTGATGTTTCACATTATTTCCGTGATGCCGACATCGTTATCGCTTCAGTCACCCTGTGGAAACAGCATTTCAGACACAAAGGGACAATTTCTTAGGTAGCAATATGTATCCATAACAACTTTAACAAGGTCACACACATCATGCAGCTAGGCACAGTTAAAAGTTTACTTACACAGACGAACAAACATGCAGCAGAGTAATTTAGTTTCATGCATGAGTAGACAGCAATGGACAAAGTAATCTGCTTATGCTAACAGTGCTGCCGGCACCGCATTGTGTACGTTATTCATATCATTGTGCAACCTGATACAGCCCATGGGAAGTCATGAAAGGCAGGCACTGATTCAGCCAATCAACGTCAAGTTGCCAAAGAGTTCATCGATGAAGCTGTTTGGTAATTGGATTGTTTCAATGGCTGCAGGGGCGCGACCACAACTTTAGCCAATCATCTTTGTTACTAAACAAATTTTGACGTTAACAAAAGCAGCAAACAACCAGAAAATTTCATTAACTTGTCAGCAAATGATTCTGTGTGCCGTGGAAACTTTAAACAATTGCCTATCAAGTGTTTATTAAACTCCTGCAACAATATTTTTTTTCGTGGGGCTGTAAAAAACCTATTAATTGAAGTTGGAAAAGAACCACAATATATTATAGTTGTGAAGCTATTCAAGATTTAATTTTAAGTATTTGGCTTATTTGCATAAATCGAACTGCTACAACTTTGATTTACGGGTCATTGGATGCACCTATCCCCAAAATCAAAGAATTGAAGCTTGAATGTCACCTCGGTCTGCAATCATTTTGAAGTTATTCAAGATTTAAACTTTGTTTATTCACCTCATTTGTATAAATTAAAATGTTTAGGTTCATGTTTGATTGGAAACAGCTATATCACAAACCTATCAATTGAAGTTGAAATGGCACCTCTACCTGTGCTAGTTTTTAATTTATATCAGATTTATATTGTGCGTATTTGCATAAATCAAAGTGCTACAACTTGGTTCATGGGTGAGTGGATGCAGCTATGTCACAAACCTTCCAATTGAAGTGGCAATGGGACCACTATCTGTGATATGTTGGAAGTTATTCTAGATTTAAATTTTGGGTATTCGCCTGACTTGCAATGATTAAAATACTATACATTTGGTTCATGTTTCATTGCCTGCAGCTATGTCACAAACCTATTAATTGAAGTTGGAATGACGCCTCTATCTATTATAGAGTTTGGACATTAGTCAAGAATTCATTTTTTGTATGCACCTAATCTGCATGGATCAGAATGTTGCAACTTTCGTTCATGCTTCATTGGATGCGAGTATGTCACAATCCTACCAATTGAAGGGGGAATGACACCTCTGTCTGTAATAAGTTCGAAGTTATTCCAGATTTTAAGTATGTGTATTCGTCTAATTTGCATAAATTAGAATGCTACAATGTCAGTTCATGTTTCATTGGATGCGGCAATGTCACAGATCTACAAATGGAAGTTGGAATAACACTTCTATCTGTAATAGTTCGGAAGTTATTCAAGAATTCAATTTTGTGTATTCACCTTATTTGCATAAATCAAAATGCTTCAACTTTGGTTCTCTCCCTTTACAATATAGTTTTGGGGACATTCACCTTTTACATGTTTCAAAGTCTCATTATTAGCAAAATTTAAGATGCTAATGTTTTTGTTCACTGTCCATTAGATTGACAGGTGTCACAAACCTGTATGTACTGTTTTAAAATTTGTGTGTATCTATTACAGGTTGGAAGATATGAAACTTTTAAAATTCCCCTGATTTGCATAATTTTTAACATGATGACCGTTCCAGACAATCTGCACAACAAGCAGGAATTTTGGATTTCCCATAAACTTGATACTCCGCCTGGACCGTTCAATATGAAGATCCCCACCCCCGAAAAAAAGGGTAAAAATAGTTGCCAAAAAATAGAGGCTTTTCTTATGCAGAAGTTGAGGAGCCTCTTGACATCACAGGGAGTGTGTGCAAGAAACGTACAGACGGCTACGGTGAATTCAGGCACCACTAAGTATTTTTTCTCTTGTATGTATAGGTGTCCATGACTGACAACGCGTGCCCTTTGTTGGTTTTGTTATGGGATCAAGTGACAGACTGACTGCTCGTTCTCTTTGTTGGTTTTGTTATGGGATCAAGTGACAGACTGACTGCTGGTTCATTTTGTTGATTTGGCTATGGGGATCATGTGACCCTCTCATTGCACAAAAGCAATGTAGAGATAATTCATGGTGGGATAATCACACAAGTAAATGTTCAAGCTCTTGATGTCAGGGAGTTTGTTCAAGAAACGTACAGACGGCCACGGTAAATTCAGGCACCACTGAGGAATTATTTTCTTTCAGGCACAGGTGTCCATGACTGACAGCGCGTGTCCTTTGTTGGTTTTGTTATGGGATCAAGTGAGAGACTGATAGTTCGTTCTCTTTTTGACTATGTTATAGAATCAAGTGACAGACTGACAGCGCGTTTCCTTCGTCTGCTTTGTTGTGGGATCAAGGGACAGACTGACAGCGCGTTTCCTTTGTTGATTTGGTTACGGGGATCACGTGATCCTCTCACTGTACAAAAGCAATGCAGAGATAATTCATGGTGGGATAATGCAGACATTAACATCCGACGAATTTATACCCATATACTTTTATAGTGGATTTATTTTCTCTTTTCTTTTTCTCTGAAAATTAGTTGGAAGGTAGAATGTTTCCGTATATCCCCCCCCCCCGAAAAAATATCCCTCACAGATTGATTTAATTTCAAGTCGTGCGTGTGGCGGACCACACATAGGATTACGTATAATACTTTGACAAAAAGACTAGTTGACATTTGTGAACCATCAGATAATAGTCCACCGCTAATGATGTCTCTTTCGTCATGTAGGTTATAGCGTGTCGGCTGTTCACATATATAAGAAACAATAGGACTGGTCGCAATGACAGATTTCGTTTTCTTGATTGCCTACATGGCGTCCCATTGCCACCACCTGCCCAGTTACCTGGAACATGCAGTAGAGGCCGTTAGTGCCACGTCAACAAAATCGATTCCTCGGCCATACTAACACAGTCTTATTGTACAATTGGAATACTGAAATAGGAATGGTGTCTTACCCACAATAAGCTCTAATGCTTGCAATCCGTTCTCCCAAATTTAAAGATGCGATTTCAATATTTGTAAAATTTTCCACCACTCAACACTAATAACCCGGGTCTTGAACTGAAGCTCCTCTTAATTCCTTTACAGATGTCAAAATAGTTCTCCAATCCCTCGAGACTACTTTTGCGGCCGGTCGTGATGTTCCAGAGAATACTATTTTGAAAAACTGCATCCCCTAGAATATTTGTATCACTAGCAAATCGATTTATTTTTCCATGGCGTCGCCAACTTTCCTGACTTGTAGAAGAGGTCAAATGTATATACTCTCTTTAAAACTAATGACACCCAAATTTAGAGTAATACTGGCTCTATAGCCTTCGTAAGTAATGTTTCTTAATTTTTTAAATTTTTTTTTCAATTTTTTTTTTTTTGGTTTTGCACGTTTGCCTTACAACGTATTGTACTATTTTCTTTACGTTTTATTGGCTATTACCGCCCCCCCACACACACACCTCCAGCTGAGCTCAGACATAACGACATTTCAAAAACAAAATTTCCAAAGTTGTTAATGATTTGTATAATGGTCTCCAGTTGAATGAAGAACCCAGGATGGTATTCTTAGATATTAACAAGGTCTCGATCGTGTCTGACATAATTGCTTTCTGTTCGAATGGAGGCAACTTAGTATCCGGGGTCTTCTTCCAAACCTTACAAGCAGTTACCTATCTTCCCGGTTGCAATGTGTAGCGATCGGTAGACAGTCTTCTATTATGTTTTGAAGCAGGGCTACCCCAGCATTCCATTCTTGGACCCGTATAAGTCGATTATTCTTAGTTTATATAAATAATATTACTGATAACCTAACACATGAAATAATGTAAAACGTCATGCAAATGACATCCGCTTTCTGGATATAATTTATGATCTTATATTATCAGCAGACAGTTTATGTTCTGATCTTAGAAGAATTTGTATTCCGAAGCAAAACATGGAAAGTTACATTTAATGCCAACCGAGTATTAGCTCTCCTGTACTCAACAATACATAGTAAAGTTAAACCTCCCCAATGTATCTTGGTGATTCGCTATTTCCAAAAGGTACAACTCAAACTCATTTCAAATTAACTTTTTCTTATAATTTCAAATGCGACACCCATATTTCATGCGTGATAGAAAAGGCCAGAGAGCGACCAACTGTACTCGACACAATCCGCTAACATATTGCCAAATGCATGGTAAAACCCATCTTAGATCACGGTTGTGTCATCTCTGACAGCTGCTCAAATGCACGTGCCAACTTTCGCTCAGAACAGTATAAGGCAGGTCATATATTCATCGGTGCTTGAAGAGGTACTCCTCGGTATCGCTTGTAAAACGCAATTGGCTGGCCCAGTTTGCTAAGAGGCTACAACATCTTAAACTCATTCTGTTCTACAAAATGATCAATAGAATAACGCCGGCTTACTTAGCTAACCTTGTGTCTTGTAGCGATGCACAACCCATTATGAAGGTTAGAAATTATCGTTGCCTGTGACAAATTCAACTCTCAACCCAATATTTTGGTAAATCTCATCTCCTTTCTACTATTAAACGTTGAAATGATATACCCTCGGAAATTAGACAGTCTACCTGTACGGACCAAGTAAAGCATCGTCTAAAAATACCATATGATCCGTTGACCATGCCCTGACATATACATAAGGCATGGCATTCTAAAATATCATTCACGCGCAGTTGAGATTAAACGTGTCAGCACCACATTATCATCTCTACAAAATAAATATAGTAAAATAAGCAGCATGTCCATGTCCCTTCCCTAGCTAGACCCCGTATCATTGCTTCCTGGAGTGGTCTAACTTTGTTCAACTTAAGGCTACTTTATTGAATTCAGTCTGTTCTATTCTGGCACCGATACAAAAAACAAATTTCTAGGCTAATATGCTGGTGACATTTTTGTTAACGTACCTCACACGTAGGAACGAGACTACGCCTGGCAACACAATGTTGATATAGTTGAAGCTGTTCAGAAATATATCTCTGTGTCTAGAAGATTTATTTACCATGTCATGTCCTTATTATCCTTGTAACTCAGAACATGTTTGGTACCAGATTGTCCTGTATATTGTACAAAAGCCCCCCCGCCCCCAACCATTGTGTGATGAGAAGCTTACCTTTTTCCAGACCATACTTGATTCTATTTGTCACACTGGATGCCCCATCAGTCTATCGCTCGTGTATGTTAACAAAATTCAGGCAGATCATTTTGACATGCCTTCCCGTACAAACAATGGAAAGCAAGCTGATAACGTCAAAACTGACTGATTAAGTCCGTCTTCAGTACAAAAAGACGACGTTTGTGGTGGGACATCGCGGCCTGTCATGCCCTCAGCGGCTGTCATAATATTCCTTTGCTTTATGCAAATATATATGGCGCTATCAGCTACAAAATGAATAGACAGTTTTCAGATGACTTTCTAATTAGTTACTGTGCCTGGATTTATCTATAATCCTAGGAAAATAATGGGCATGTCAAATTCCATAACAACAAATGGCTTCTCCTCATTGGAGTTTCCCAAACGGCTGGCTTTAGATGACAAGTGAAGCTGACACGGAACAGGCTCGATAGAATGACGAGTTGGTCACTTCAAACAACTTGCATGCTATGAAGACAGAGGTAGGTTAAAACAACGATTTGTATAGCCAAGAGTTAGTGATGAAAAGGCCCATTCCATATATATTATATGGGGTATTGAACTCCCAATATCCACCACTGCCATCAAAAGTTCCAACAAATTATGTGGCTGAATCCCTCCCCCCCGGGGGGGGGGGGGGTACTTCCATGTAGTATTCTACTGGATATATGCCGCGGGAAAGACCCTGTTTTCATTTTTCCCAGGATTAGACCCCCCCCGAAAAAAATATGTACAAGGTTGGATTAGGATAGGGGTAACAATTATTTGAGTGAACTGAATGTCTTATTAATTTTTCAAACAAGTGTATATGTTGTGCCCGTTTTACCGATTGCTCATGTTTTCGCTACGCTTTCAATGCACTGCGGTGAGTGGTATCTGCTGAGTGGCGTGTCAAGTGTCACCAGCTCTTCCGTGGCCGTTTTAATAAGAGGCGGTAACGGAATAAAGGGAATAAATAGTGGGGTGAGGAGGTGCTGGGCATTTTTGGATCACTACTAGGGTGCTTCTATATGGAATAAAGACATGCGGTCCTTGTGGTAAAAGTCACAGAGCAAAACACGCAGCATGTATCACTGATGGACATTGCCCCGCCGGAGGTGCAGACTCTTGCGGAAACTTCGGATTATATCTTCTTTAAACAGTGGCCAGAAATGTGGCTACGAACTTGGACCAGTCTCTGAAGCATCTTGGATAATGTATTGATAAGACTGTATCTTGGATAATGTATTGATAAGACTTTATCTTGGATAATGTATTGATAAGACTTTATCTTGGATAATGTATTGATAAGACTGTATACTATTACTATTTTTGTGGCCACATTTGCACTATGCCCGTATAACATGTATAATACACTCAGCAAAAAAGTAACTCTCCACATTTTAAATTTTGTCGCGTTCTACTCATATTTTTAATATTTCTCCTAATTATGCATACGTACATATGACATTATCCTTAGTTAACAAAACTTGGGAAGACCACCTGAATTGGGCCTCACGGATGACTGCATTTGATCCAAATGTGAGACAAAGTCCAAATTCGCACTTCTCAGGAAAGGCTCCGCAGGACAAAAGCCTATTCGGGCTGTAGTGCCCTTCGTGTCCCTGTGAAATCCCTAGAAATTAGTGTTTCGTTACATCATACAGGTATACACATGTGTCTACTGTACAGAAACTGTGCCATGTAGGGGTATAAAGGTAAGGCCTGTAACTGTCAGGAATGGATCCTTCCATCAGAAGTCAATATGCCAAATCTCTCAACTGTGCAGCAAGCAAGGGCTATAGGCAGAGTTGAAGCTGGGGAAAGCTGCTGATCTGTTGCTAGGGCAATTGGAGTTAACCACAGAACCATAAATGATTTGGTGCACAAGTTTGAAGGTACCAACCAAGTTGCAGATCTGCCACGCCAGGGAAGACCGAGAGTGACCACCAGTCAGCAGGATCGTTATCTTGTGAATACAGCACTAAGATGCAGAATCCGCACTGGTCCAGAAGTTCAGAATCATCTACAGAGAGCTTACCCACATCAGAGACGAATATCCACTCAGACTGTGCGTAACAGACTACATCCGGCTGGACTGGCAGCATGGGTCATGGTCAAGAAGCCACTTCTAAGCACACGCCACAGGGAGGCCAGGCTTGAGTGGGCATGGCAGCATAGTCGGACAACACAGATACAGATGGAGTGGGCTAACATTCGCTTCATGGTTGAATGTCGTTTTTCTCCATATCGCAATGATGGGAGGGTGCGTGTTTGGAAAAGTTCCTTGTCCGTGTAATTACTAATCGTTTATGTCCAAACCAACTTACATGTATGAGATGTCAATATATACCGTCACTTACCAGTCGTAAAAGTGTCATGTGCGGTAAAATGCCAACCCAAACATGTGAAATATCATTGGCAAGAAATGGGCATCCGTCCGCGTATTATGAAGCACTGCAGAAAGCTGCTCAGCTACATTTTTATGATTATCATATAGTTATCTTATATATCTATTTATATATCAATGCAAAAAGTAAAGAAAAAAATGATGGAAACATTAGAAATATACAAATACAATTAACGTGATTTACAGCTGTAAAGTACTACAAAACAGGCCAAAGTTTTCTACCAGTATGTACAGCGTTCTCGCTCTTTTAACACGAAAGAGCATGACTCCCCCCCCAAAATAAACAAGCTACTGTAGGGGATGATTTGACTGCGGAAATTGTAAAAAGTCCGATGTTCTCTTGCCCTTTACTCATGCCATTTGATTCATGGTATCCTGATGTTTCAAGAACCGCTAAGAGGTGAAGTCAATGGAGAGTCCTTTATGAAATTATGTAGCCCCGCAACACAGCGGACATTATAAATTATTATTAATCTGTTTTGTGAATATCAACTGTTCGTGACCTTATATATAGAGAACCCGATTTTGGACAATGACTTCATTGTTACAATAAACTGCATTCACATAACCGAATGTGTGCATTTCTTTCCGCCTTTGATAGGAATATAGGCGCAGACAGTTTCAATTCATGCTTTTTAGACCCCATCAATCAATTAAAGGTCCTATTTACAGGAAACATGAATCTAACATCCTCAGCATAATTCATGACAGTCCGTTTTAAGTAATTCGACTTTAGTTGCAGTTGTTCATGAAAGAGTTAAATGAAAGGACCAAAAATGCAATGCGTTATAAAAAGGTAATACACAACCTAATAAATAACTGGGATGATCTGGAGCGAAAGAGAACAGTGCCAAACACGTGATACCGTCGCGTGAACTGTGCTGAAATACAAAGCAGCGGCATAAGTTAATGCCTTCCTGAAAGGTAATGAAGCCTGTTTAGATCCACCGAGATTTTTTATGAAACTGTCACACTATGTTGGCCATACTTTAATCGGCGAAAATAAAAAAGAGCAAATAAAATAATGAAAAAGGAATATAGGTTTATCTCAGTAACATGATGCATGCCTTGTCCCGGGGGCCCAGTTCAAAAATCACTATTTTGGTTATCTGCATGGTGTCCAAAATTGCTGTCTTCCTGCCTCAGGAATGTCCATAATCAAATTGCACAAATCGTGTGTGGATGGTAGATAGAAAAATGAAAAAATAAAGAGTCGGTAGTGAATGGCATACATGCTCACGGTGCAGGGCCCATTTGCCGCGGCTCTCCTCTGACTTGAAGCGCCAAACATGCATGTACAACATCTTGAGTCTGTGTACATATTGATCATATTTTTGTGCCTATAAAAAGGCAAAAATTCGAATTATAATATAGGACCAATGAAACATGATTCTGATCACGAACAACAAAAGCTGGTAGCATTTTTGTCAGGAAATGAAAAAAGCCACCATCTGTCCATGTTCATTTTGTTTGTCATACTTTGTTTCTCTGAGATATTTACCAGCTAGTAAGTGTACATACTGGTTCAGGGGTTAGTCAAATTGTTCTTATCTGAACCTGTACTATAAAAATTTAGGGATTATGTTTTGTTTGACAGGTATTCTTCTTTCATGATGAAGCTCTGCATCCATAAACAAAAACCTTCACGTATTTAGCTAATTCATCATTTGCCACGTTCATATTTATTCATTATTATGTGGGTTGTCTTTGCTTAATATTTAGCTTAGACAAGAAGCCGCTACTCAGAGAGACAGGTACGGGTATAGGCTCCGAGACATGCTCTGAGTAGTTTCCCGCTGAAGACTCTTTAATTTATTTGGGCTAAAACAGTCTATGTCAAAAGTTTACAGAAGAACCTGTGCAATATGGATAATAGTACTTCCATATGTATATAGGTTAGGCAGTGACAGGTTAGCTCATGGAGAGTTACGAGTTCGGACTGCGGAAAAGGGTAATGACTACTAGGAAGTGGTTCTGCACAAAAAGACACAAATACAATACATGTAGCTGCCCCAAAGAAATGTGTCCATTCGTCTGTTCTTGAAACACGGGCCGGATTTGGGCGATTATTTCCCACCCAAAGGTGCCACCAGAAATCAGTGTTATTGATAGTAGACTAGGCGGTCTGTCTACGCAGGCAACGCATCACCTGGCATTTAATATAAATGAGCCCATACATCCAACTTCCAACCATTCGTCCATAGGTCTACACATACATAAATACGCACATGCATACATTTTCAAACACATATTAACATGCAAATGCCCATACATGCTGACATTCATACATAAAGATAAACATGAAATTACATACCCAAAATAAACATAATTCAGAACTAAACTGTTGGCATTTTGTTCATTTATATTAGCAGTACATTTACAGTTTTCGGTAAACCATAAATGCCAATTTCCATGTACCAGACAATCAATTCATGACCATATCTACGCCTATAGGCCTACAGGTACATATGAAATGAACATCAAAAAACACCAGTTAGGTCCATATACCTCCACATGTCATTTTTGCGCCCGTACCTAAATGATATTAGAATTGCAAGCAATTTTTACTCGATTGAATGATGCATGGACCCCAGAAAGTGAGGTTCCGCTACCGCAGCTCCCCTGTCAGGTAAATTGTGCTTTTCTAGGCGACCAAGGCACCCTTAATGGTGACTATACACTACGTATTTTATTCGATGAAATCTGTAAGAGATTCTTGGAAGTTTCGACAATAGTCCACATGGATTACGAGATACAGACCTGATATTCATTGTATAAATTCTGTATATTTTGTCGCACCGGGTGATGCGGGCCTCGGTTGCATTTCTGGTGACGTTCCTTTAAAACTAGAAATATACTGTATTTTTTATTCATTCTTTATTTTCCCGAGGGACCCTCATATTTATGAGTGTCTAATTAATGTTGATGTTTTTGCAGGAAATGGCAAAAGGGCAGAGCAGAAATTAACACCAGACACAGACCGGTCAGCAGAAAGGAACAAAGCGCTTTTAGAGCGACTACTACTAAGACATAAAGTTGTTAATGAAGACGTTCCACGATATACAATGAGTAACCAGGCGTACGGTGACTCAGACGAAGCCAAGTCATCAGAGTCACAAACATACAGCACGAGGTCTGATCGAGATTCTCGCAAACTTTGGAGGAAATTGGTAAGTTGCGTTGTTTTTATGGGCGCCATTAAAAATAACAGGCTTTAGCTCACTACGGTGCTGTACTGATGTGCGTTATAAAAAGTAAATGTGGAGGCGTTGGACAAATATGGTAGGAGAAGAAGAGCCACAGATATAGACGTAAAAATCAATTTGGAGCAGTTTGCCGTAAATATACCGTTCAGTCCAGATTAATAGTTTTATTTGTTGGCCACTTTTCCAATTAAGGTGTGTGTAAAACTGAATGCACAGGACGCTGTGTTCCATTGTCAGTTCCTTTGTCTCGTGTCTGTAGCACAACATGTCCATTGAAGTTGACGTTTTCTGTTGGTGCAAAGTACACACAATAAGTACATTGGTCATCACGGCTTCCTTGTTCGTGACAATTTGGCTTAATAACAGGAGTGGTACCTCTTTGGGCTAGTGATGAGAAGACGGTCCTACACACCTACACACACATGAAAAATAAGGCAGCTCGATATTTATCGACGGCTGGGCAGGTCTCATCTTTAATTTTGGTCCATGGAGAAAGTTTTACACAGCGAAATTGCATGTAGCAAAATGTGCTCTCTGCAGCAGGAAAATTTACTGGACCATGTTGGATTTCCCAATTTCGGAAAGGCAATCATTTCATTTCAATTAACTTTAAGCATGACTGCAGTCTTTTCACGTGTTTTTCCCTTTTACGGCAGGTTTACAAGACTTCTTTTCCCTTGAAAGAAAAAAGTGGCTACGGCCATCTTAATTGCAAGCACTCATTAAAGCGGCATGTTTTTGTGGTGATAATTTGGATCGATTCGTCCATCAGTCACGGTACCATTTAAGACCATAATTCAATATATGTTTTCATTTTTATTTTCAAATGGTTTCAAAAGACGAACAGACCAGAGAAAACCAATCAAACGAAAAATTAGCACAACTGGAATCAATTTGCAAGAAGTAAGTGTTTTGGCTACAAACTCATTTTTGCAAGTATCGAACA
Organism: Hermodice carunculata; assembly: GCA_964020975.1. Taxonomy (NCBI): domain Eukaryota; kingdom Metazoa; phylum Annelida; class Polychaeta; order Eunicida; family Amphinomidae; genus Hermodice; species Hermodice carunculata. The sequence continues at coordinate 28,988,879 of OZ026614.1, read as the reverse complement.
CCAGAAATATGAAGCATGGTGATTGAAGAGTTGCTAGGTAGAGTGTAGCCTTACGCAGTGCTTGTTCGAGACAATCCAGTTCAGCAACAATGTTAGATTTAGTGTGAAGTAAAAAGGCAAGAGAGGGACCTTGGAACTTTCAGTACACGAGGACATCTCTGAATATTTTATAAAGCACAGAGAATAAAGACACCTGCACAATGTGCAGTGACATGTCGATATTTACTGCATTACATGCCCTTTGACTCACAAGACCTTACAAGTCGGTAAAGCGTTTCATAACTATACTGGGGATTCACCTCCGACCCCCTCTGCTACAAAATCTCTGGCCTGTGCTATCGTCTTAGAGCATGGTGGTACATCATGTTGACCTCTGTGTAAAGTCATAACCTTATAATATTTCAATTTAATAAATGTGTGTCAGATGTTTTATGACTGAAATACATTCACTGGCATGTGTAACCTGGTGTACTCTTCGCCAAATAAAACGTCCAGAGTTGCAGAGATACTGTTGACTGCCATGCGGCCTTCACCCTCTCTTTTACCATTAGAGCCCCAAACTGAGCATGTCTTAGCAGGCAAGTCCTTCTGGGATTGCATTTACATGTCCACACCCATAAAGCTATCAAAGAGCTCAAACATTGAAAGTGTTATCTGTTCACATACCCCAGGCGGACTGCCTTCTAAGGATCACCATCTGTGGTCTGCGCACCCATAGTGTCCCAGAGAAAGCTTTTGACTCGGCGGCATGATTTAACTCATTCCACCCTGACAGAAGACCGACTCAACAGCTTTCCTTAGGGCGCTCTAGGCGCAATGCGCCAAGAGCGCGCCAAGGAAAGCTGTGGACCATGGGCATATAATTTGGAATGATCTTTCATGCAAGTTTCATCCAAAAGTTTGAAAAGTAATCTCCATTAATTAGTAAAATACAATTAGCAGGACATTTAGATATTAGCGGGGAAAAGTGTCATTAGGGTGGAATGGGTTAACAGACGCATTGGGATAAAGATGATACAAAACCGACAGTTCATTTGATTATGTCTTTATTTATTCACTCTGGTAACACAAAACGCACAATATCGATACATTAAACATATTTTTAAGTGGTGCTCCTCACCGGCAGAAAATAACACAGTATAGATTGTATCAGTATAATGCTCTTTGTTTGACAGCTACGTGATGGATTAATATAAATTACTAATGATACTCTTTCACTTTGTCTTTCTTGACCAAAGTATGCAGGCAGTGTGATAATACAGGTGGTCATGGATCTATACATTAACAGGAAATTATCTGCTAGTGGACAGGCTCATGTATATTTTGTGGTGTAAGTTCAATGGCAATAAACTTAACCTTATTGCCGAAATAAATGAATTTGATTACTAAAGGTCGGTCTATTGTTCACACGTCAACTTCGGTTTGAGACGATCTTTGTCTTCCATGCGATAAACTGGGCAATTTATATTGCACGTCGGCAATGAACAATAAAATGAACTGCTGCGAAATACAAACGTGGAGATTATCCATCAAGAAAATAGCATCTGTGAAAGCTGAATAGAGGTTTTCCTGGAAGCTAAGAATTTACCTTGGCAGCGAAGTTGGCGATTTGTCATATCTCTTCTTACCTACTTAGTATTTGACTTCTAGTCACTGATTTACACCGAAGGTCTCACGGTCCGTTGAGACACTCTCCGGCACCGCGTGCAGCCGAGTCAGTATTGCCACCCCGCATACCTTGACATCCACCCTCCCAAAGCCAGTAAAGTCTTTTCTTGCCATCCTGTTTAATGTGAAGCGAAGTAAGATGATTACTTCTAGAGTGTCTAACCGCTACTCCAAAGGTTTTAAAAGGTACAATGGAAGCACTGCATGTTATTGCAGAATGTCTCTACAGTAAGCTTTGTAAGTGCTGCCATAACAAGTTAGACGCTTTGAGGCACTGCAGCGGAAACTTTCCCAGTGCGCTGGCAAAACTGGAACTGGTAAAACTTGATTATCAACATTAGAAAAACCCCGAATGTGAGAGCGTGTGGATTGAGATCCATGCTTACTTGGGTGCTTGGTTGGCGGAGCGGTAACACGTTCGCCTATCATCTCGGCGACCCGGGTTCGATTCACGACCGGGGCGACCGGGGAAGCTAGTGGAAAGAGTTCCTGCCACTCTGACTGTGCACAGTGGCTTTCTTTGAGTCCTTCGTTCCCTCCGCCAAACAATTAGGTCGAAAAGTATATGCCAATATTTGTGCCACGGAGAGAGATTAATGCAGGGTTGGCCTGCTTTGCAATCCATGTAAAAGATATTGGTCTATACTTTTATTCTTCCAATGACAAGATCATTTGCATTGCTTACTATAGTCCTCCAAGGAAACAGCTCAGAACTTCTTAGATGCTTTCTGAAATTCCGGTACTCTGGAACTTAATCAACATGCAATCATTGACAACGGTGACTTCAAAGGTAGATGGAGACTGTGGTATTCTGACTATGTGATGGCAAGTTTGGCATTAATTTGTTTAACCTGTTTCATGTAATCTTTCTTACCTGATTACTGAATGCACTTGTTTAACGGAGGAGACCGATTTTATTAAAATCGAGTCTGCTGGTTTTCTGTTGAATAGCTGTATTCTTCCGCCATTTGGTATTTGCTATCATTCGGTTGTGCATTGTACGATATCACTGTTTCGTTCAAGCTGCAGCCTGTTTAAGCGAACTGTTTTGGCGGAACTTTTGGAAATGTGAACTTAAAACATCTTAACGTAAGTCTCTATGTGGCACCTTGTGATGCTGAATTTAGTATATATATGAGAAGATTTAAGATATTGCATGTTATTGAACTGATCTTTTCCTGGGTTCTGTAGAACCGTATATGGCATTCAAAGTAGTCTTAGGACGACCGAAGAATAAAACGTGGCTGAATACAGTAGTGAAAAGGCTAATTACTAGGCGAAACCGTGGTTGGATGCGACTCAAATAAACCACTCAGGAAGCACATTTTCAAATTTATGAAAAGTTGCGTTGTCTTGCTGTGAAATCGATTAAACTTGCGAAGATGTATTTTGCCAAATTGAGAACAGATCTGGACAGAAATGATGGACACGTAAAGAAATGACGGAGTTTTATGAGATTTGTACTCTGATTCAAAATTCACTGAAGCATTTTTTCCACTATTAAAGAATGTAGAATTATATCCAATGGCCCAATTATATCCGATAATCTCGCAAAATCAAAAAATTTCATTTGCCATTCAATGTAAAATTCCGAACAACGTAAAGCTCCTTATTCTCCGTCCTTTTAAACATCACACAAATACAAAATAAAGTTCACTCTGCTTTAAAGAGGAAGAAATTACGAAAAGTTTTGTCATCGCTGAAGACCATTTCCACGACTGGGCCGGATGGTGTCGACATTTTTTAAAAACTGAAGATACCTCTTCACCCGTATTCCATTCGTTAATCACCATTTTTAGATATTCTTTAAGGTTATTAAACTTGCCTGACTGTTAGAAAATTCCTAATATTGCCGAATTTGCAAAGCTTAAGATCCAAGACAAATTATCGCCCAATATCCTCACTGTGACAATCTTTCAAAATTTTTGAACGTCTGTTATATGATCGTTTTCTAAACACTTAGAACAAGTTGATTTGCTTACAGGACATAATTCCAGGTTTAAAGTGATTCAACTACAAACCATCTGGCTAGTATTCTTGACAAAATTAATCATGGTTTAGAGAACAGTGTCGAAGCAAGGAGTCTTTTTGGATGTATCTAAAGTCTTCGACCGCGTTTGGGACGATGGTATCTGACACAAGTTAGGCCTACGTTAATCAGATTTTGCTGAAACATATTTATTTCAAAAAACGCGATTGGGCTAGAGCGCGCAGCCCTGTATGAAGCCCTTTCGCATAACAAAGAGAAAGAGAAGTGGAGACAAGGTACAACAATGAAACGCCATTATCAGAATGAACATCACTGCACGCAGACAGAAAGAACGGCAATGCCACATGATAAGAACTGTTGACAGGATAAGGCTTAACAGACAGGGAAAGATAATGGTGTATGCCATCATAAACATGCACTACTTCACCACCCATGATTACGGATACATGTATTTGTGAAAATCATGTAACCGCTCTTGGCCTGTCTGTGGATATGATGTGCGATTGTACAGCGGAAAAATGTTTTCGTTTTCTTGAAAAGCACAGTTTTCGGAACCAAATGATAGCATTTGCACCGTGAATGGAACTAATGGAATTACGCTATTTTGCAATCAATCTCGTTCCACAATAAAATTTCCATATTCGAAAAGGCAATGAAAAACATGCTCATTTGCAGCACCATGCAAAGAAACACCTGGGAGAGTCAGAGAGACCTTTTTTAAGTAAATCTGCTTTGAGCATACTACACTTAATACACAAAAGGGAATGTAAAACCACTCCTTTTTCCAGACCCGATGTAAAATAGTTTTACTTTAGGCTTATTTTGATTTAATTTAATTTTGAATTGGTCTAGAAATTGGGCTTTACGAGTGGCAGGTGGCAAATCATCCAAGAGACGAGCAGCGAAGGAAAAAAGATGCATCGAATAAATTAGCTCGTGTTCGAATTAAAGACAAATTGTATCCAGATCTCACATTATACCTGTTTCGTTACTTAACGGAATTTTTGGCAATAAATCTGTCAAATATTGGGGTGCATCACCCTTGTGAACTTTGTAAAACATAATGAGATTACTTTTACTTCTTCTGACGGACAATTTTTGGAAACCAGATTCATGACCAATTAAATCGTGACTCGTTTCCAGCTGTTGCTTCTCTAACGACTCTTGCAGCTGCTAGATCAGTTTTTTTTTCTAGATCCTGGCAGTCATTGCTTGTACACCCATCCCACACGACAGACCCGTACTCTAAAAGTGGCCGTATGAAGGATAAATAACGAGTTTCCAGAGATTTCTGCTGAAACGATACTTACAGATGTTTTAAGATGTTCACCATCTTCGTGCTTTTGGTGGTTAACTCATGAATATGACTTGTCTAGCTTAGTGCAGATCGTATCAATAATCCCAAGTGCGTATATTCTGATTCATTCTGTTAAGATTTGTCCATAGAAACCAAGTCCGGATCATTCTGTTAAGATTTGTCCATAGAAACTAAGTCCGGATGAAGACGTGAAAGTGGTATCCTTGATAAAATCACACCACTGGTTTAAGAAGGATTAAATGACACTAACCATTTGTATGCGCAACTTTCTGCTTCATTGTAAATAAGAATTAAATGAATTTACTGCAACTACAGGATCCTCGACAGTGATAAAATGAACTGTATCATCGGCAAATAATCGGATGGAGGAAATTACAACATTAATATACATACATCGAGAATATTTGACATTGCGGAAAACTAAGAACCGTGTGTTATTTTTTTAAAAAAAACATAAGACCTTCCCTTGGCGTTACTATGTTTTATAGCAGTGTGTTGATAGCGTTGTATTTTAATTTTATTATTTTGTAGAAATCATTGATCCGTTATGTCTAATATATGTTTCGGAATTTGAACTTAAGGAACCATTTTTACTCAAAATTTCGCATTGTCAAAAGTGTTAATAAACTGGTTGTTTGGAGAGCCTAACAATTTCAAAAACACATACATTGATGGGTGTATCTGCAAAAAATGTAGACATGAATGACTCCTGAAATAAAGGACCGCTTCTGCATGGGACCTTGTGCTCCGCTACTTTAAAGCCTGTTGATAAATTCGGTTTATCTACTGATGTCAACTTTCTTATATCCCTTAAGTCAGTGATGTACCCAACTCCGTCAATGCATATCTGAGTGTAAGGCAAAACATATTTTATCTGAATAAATCAAGTTTGACGGTATAAAACTTTATTCGATTAAGAGGATCCCTAGCAGGAGAAATGGCTGCAGCAGCTGGGTTCGGGAAGTGGCGATCACAACTACTCAGTTCTCAAATTTGAAATTGAAGGGGAGTGTTAATTTAAGTAAAAGGCGAAGGATAGCTAGTGGATTAACCCTTTCCCCCTTGAATTAAGACTGAGTCAACAGCTTTCCTCGGCATGGGTTAGGCACTTAGCCGGTTTTGGCCAGTATAAGGGGGAAAGAGTTGAATGTTTATAATGCCTTACACGTTTAAATCGCCCCAAAGCACCCAAGTGTATATTGTTGTCGGACTAATTTTTTTCGGAAATTTCTCGTCAAAAGAAAACCTTTTTTGCTGAGAATTTTTTAAAATACCTATCATTGTAGCATTACCCGAGTCAACAGCTTTTTCTTTGCGCGCAACCCTCGATAAGGAAGGCTGTTGACTCAGTCTTATTCTAACCGGTAAAGGGGTTAAAATAACTTTGACAAAACGTTACTTATTTCAAATGTTAAAATTTAGGAAATATTCTTAAATAGACTATAGATATGTAACTATTTCAGCCAATCTTTCGAAAAGGCGTCATTAAAACCGACTCGGAACGGCATTTGTGAAAAAAACAACGGTATAATCTTTCTGCCTAAATTTGTGAACATGGTTGTATTATATTTCTATGGATACATACCTTTAAACATTGAAAAGTCGTTTTGAAAGATTTCAGTGCTTTGCAGATAAGGACTTTGCAATGACGATGGATATATTCAATGTATTCAATATATTTTGTAAATTATGTAATTACCGTAACTAGTTCTAAGGTTCATCTTTTTAAAAATAGGTTTTGTCACAGATTCTAACATAAGTCGAACCCGTGGCTAACTTGATGTTGGATTATCAGAGGACCTATATGGTATCCGGCTAGCCATTATTAGATTATCTTGTTACACCCTCCTGGCGAATATACAGATATAATATTTATTTGCCAGCAACCTGCATATTGAGGTACGTACCCTCCGGACGGCTTCTGGTTTCCTCCTGCTTCTGTGATTATCCATAATGACCATACGCTTTCTTTCTTTCTTTCTTTCTTTCTTTCTTTCTTTCTTTCTTTCTTTCTTTCTTTCTTTCTTTCTTTCTTTCTTAATTTCTTTTTTCTCTCTCTCTTTCTTTTTTCTTTCTTTCTTTTAAAAAAAAAGTTTCAAGCCGCCCTGTGCTATTAAGAATTGATCGACCCTGGCTGAAAGTTTTTATCGAGAAAATGGCCATCGTGTGCCGTTATTTTGCAGTAAAATCAATTGACAACTCAAACACAGTACTTTATTTCAACTTTTCTGCAGTGAAGGGTTTACCTGGGCCAGGGAAAGAGCATAGCTGCATAGCTACGGTTGTTCGCTGAAACAGCATAGCCATCGCTCCAGTTAATTTTTTTGGGGGGGGGGGGGGAGGGCGGCCATCATGTACCGTGATTTTGCAGTCAAGTCAACTCAAACACGGTATTTTATTTGAACTTGTCTGGAGGGTAAACCTAGGCTGCGGGAAACATCATAGCAACACAAAGTTCAATAAGGTATAGACACGGCTGTTCTGTGAAACAGCATAGGCCATAGCCTGTTTGTTCGGTTATCGTTATCGTAATATTTCGCCAGGTTCCAGGTGTTCATTTTCTGAGTTACCAGGGCAAACGATCGTTAAAGTACTTTTAAAACATGACTTACTATCTTAACTTTTATGTGCCCGTTTGGATATGTCCGAAGCAGTTATCGTTTGTTACAAATCCAAATGCGACACGATAGACCTTGAACCGAGGTGGGCGCCATTTTGAACATTGCACAATGCCACATAAAAATCCATTTGATTTGGATATCAAAGTGAATTGCGGCCACAGCATATATAATATCATTAAGGGTGCCCTGGAACATTTGCAAAACATATACTTTCGGTTTCATATGTACTATAGCCCCTCTCCCCCAGATCGTTCCAATACTATCCTCATTTATTACAACCCATTGGGTGCGGAATCCACAATTTTCAAAATGGCTGCCATTATGAGTTTGTGCCGATTTGATATTTTGAATTGGTAGCATCCAAAATATATGTGTGATTAGTTTTAAGGGAAGGTTATTTGTCGAATGAATGTAATGTACAATACATAATGGGACTTTTCCAGAGTGAGTATTACCTGAAAATGTAAATACAAGGCAGTATAATCAGCAGTTGTAGGCAGTGGTGGGCCCCAAATCGGGATTTTGTATCAAGCACGGAAGTCGCTCCCAGGCTATGAAATAAATGGCACTGCCAATTGGACCTGCCAAGCCCTCTTGCTGAGTGAAAGATGGAGCTCGGGGGAGAAGGTTGTCCCGATAGTGGATACAGGTCCGAAAGTACCAATGGGTTTTTACATAAGTGGTAAAGAGACAAAGACAGTCACGTACAATACCTATTTATTTCCGATTGCATTATAATAATACGTGCACGTTGTACATGTACCTACTGCATGACGACTTTGGAGCATAATGCAGTCATAGCGACATTTTGGCAACCTCCCCCAGCATGTTTGAATTGGTTTGTGTGTGTGTGTGTGTGTGTGTGTGTGTGTGTGTGGTTCAATACGGAAGACGCTAAAAGGCGGAGGCGGAGGCGGACACAGACAGGAGACTATTTCACGGATGCCTCGATGGGCGCGGTGCTGCTTTCGTAATACTAGGTTTCTGGCTAGATCTGAATATACAGTGGTGCTGGGACTAAATAACTCTCACATCCTACTTGAAAAAGAAAAAAAAAACATCCACAATTCACTTCACTTGACGAGAAATGCATGTAATTAATATGCGTGGTTTTGGCTAGGATTCCAAATATACGGATGCGAAAACGGGTACGGATATGACAAAAATCTCGATAAAGGTAAACAAACAACAATATAATTCCGTACGCACGGACACGGATGCTTTGGAAAACAATGCATTTACCGCATCCGCATCTACGTCCGTACGGGACCGTATCCATACATACTCGTGACTCTTTCAGTAGGCTCTGCACAGCTCCGCCTGTGCCGGACGTTGCGCATGCATGAACGAACATCAGGATGCTTTTTTCACGCTCGTCAGTAACAACCTATCGCCGTATGTCAATGATCAGATTCTGTGTCGAGGGCTTGGAGGCTGTTGCATGCGTTCAGGCGCTGGCATTTATATATTGATGTTTTGTTAAACCAAGCGTTTCTCTGACTGACAGACTTATGTAATTGCTTCAAATACTCGTCGCAGTACGTGTACTAACGGGAACTGCACACAATGTAAATCTAAACTTATTATACGAGGAACTAAAATGAGAATCACTTTGGGAATGTAGGCAAAACAAAAACTTATTCTCTTGATCAAAATTCAGAATGGCTGGGCCCTTGTATATTTACAAGACAGAATGCGCCCAGTAGGCTGACATTACTTTCCTGCCGCTATATTACAGAGAAAGGTCGTCTGCGCTGCATGGTTTCTCCACCATCATTTTTGGGCCACCTGTATCATGTAGCCTACGATACTGGACCATGGCAAATGAGTGGAGTGCCACAGGATTATTAGAGTGTATTCTAATACTAAAACTGCCCTCATTCTTAGAGGTTATCTCATGGCTAATCAGTGTCGTACCCGGTACAGTTCTCCTGAGAGCCTGTATGCTCCCGAGACCCGAAAGGTCGAGGGAGGATACAGCTCGAGGGAAAACTATACAGGGTGGGAGACTGATTTAGCAGTGGGATGATCTTTGTATCCTAAATGTATCTGCCATAATTGGACAGGCAAAAAAGGCAAATGCAGCTTATCGTGGGATAATGTAAGATGCTACATACCAATTCAGTATCCAAAACATACAATTACTGGTTCATAATTTTGTGAGAAAAGCCCACCTTCTGTTCAGGAAGAAATAGGCCTTAACCACTGTCCTGCTAGGTCATGAATCTTGTGCGGCACTCACGCTTGCAACGTGAGTGACGTCATGGCGCATAATGTCATTAGAGTCGCTGTTTCCGCAAATACAGAACGTGAGGGATATACTGACTTTCAAGGTTCTTTTAATGGTGTTATTTTATTTCCCTCGAGAGGATACTGGCTGTTGTTAGTGTAATATTATGAGGGCAGTATTAGTACTACATTTAGGATACCATTACCCATGTGTTCTGACTGGACAGTTTCAGTTCCTTTCTTATTTTTGTGTCAGTATGTCCCTTGAAAGACACTGAATGCTGCAGGACTAAAAATGCAGTATTATGGCCGTTTTAGTACTACACTTAGGATACTATGTCCTAAATGTAGTTACAGGCTCTCAGGGGAACTGTACAGCTAGTACACTGATTTAGCCGTAAGATAACCTCTTAATACATATAAGGGTCTTCTTCGTTGCAAAAGTATTTTGATTGCATTATCATGTGAGATTGCTACCAGGAAATAGTCTGGGTTATTCTCCGACGCACCTTTACAGGCTACACGCTCAGCATACGAGTAGTCCACGACATCCATATTTTCGCAGAGCAAAAGCTATTATGTACACGGACATTAGAATTGGAATAAATGAGTGTGGAATGATTTGCTTTGATAGGCAAAGCTGCGCAGGAACAATACGGAAAACTTGTCACCTAATTGTGATAAGGGAATGTAAATCCTTCCCTCCCCAACCCTTGTGCTTTCTGATAGGTCGATTATACAGTATTATGTACAGAAACTTACATAGTTATTTGTGCTGACGACATAGGATACTTCAATATATATATATATATATATATATATATATATATATATATATATATATATATATATATATATATATATATATATATATATATATATATATATATATATATATATATATATATATATATATATATATATATATATATATATATATATATATATATATATGAATTGAACGTCCTGTCAATTGTATTCATCGGTGGGTGACTGCAACTCGATGACAGGGGTTAATGACGTAAAGTTGCCTGTCATAATATTGAAATGAAACGACGGTGAATACAATCGAAGAGACGTTCAATTCTTATACAATGTATTTCAATTCAAGAAACACGTGAGGCTACCTTAATATTTATGTCTCAATGGTTCATCGCATTATTCTTGTGATGCAAATAATTTGAACAAGCTGGGGGGTCGGAGAGAAAACGTTAGTGGGGCACAGAGTTTAGGTCTACCAGTAGAAACCAAACTAGTCCTGATTTCGTTACTGACAGCTCTGTACCACTAGAAGGCTGCTATGATTGCACGTGGACACGTAATCGACTGCATTATGGGAAAATGAACGTCCAAAATTCCCTATTCCTCTAATGCAGGGGCGGATTAAAGGGAGGTGGGTGGTAACGGGGCTAAGCCACCGCCCCCATTTCAGCCACCTCATTTTTTTTCATACTTGTGATGCTTTCGTTTATAATTTACTTCAAATCTTTGCTGTATTTCCTGCAATTATGCTCAAAATTGCTCAAAATACTCCATTTTACCCCTTACATTTTCAACATGTTCTCGGGAACGACCACCAGACCTTCATTCTTAGCAAAAACAAGTCAACGTATGGGATACTTGGCCTCCCATTTTCCACATTCCTGGATCCGCCCATGTAATGCTTAAGAAAATGCTATATATATATATATATATATATATATATATATATATATATACATATATATATATATATATATATATGTATAAATGTATGCATGTATATATATATATGTATATATATATATATATATATATATATATATATATATATATATATATACATAAACATGTATATATATATATATATATTTCGTTTTAGAGATTGGTAAAAAGCAGGTATTATTTAGGTATTATTTACAAGCAATGGAATTACAAAGGTATCGTTGATGAGCTGTAAAGTGTTATTGGTTATAGGCCTAGTTCTGCAACAAATAGGGCTACATATATTGCATTCAACCTTTTCAAACCCGATAGATGTCACCGAGTAAAATTCTACTCCGTTTCGTGGATGTGAAAAATACTGATAATAGTTTATCAGAGGTGCCTCCACGAATCTCTGATCAGCATGAAGAAGCTCTTTTGCATTGGCTTAATGCTGTAGGAGGCTTCACACAGCATTGGGAAAGCATATGTTTTAGTCCCAGGGTCTACAGTCGAAGATATATATATATATATATATATATATATATATATATATATATATATATATATATATATATATATATATATATATACATATATATGTATGTGTATGTGTGTGTGTGTGTGTTTGTGTGTGTGTGTGTGTGTGTGTGTGTGTGTGTATTTGATTTGCAATGCTGACTTCACAAAATGACAAATGTAAGCAGTGGTAGGATTTGTAAAGTCCCGGCCCTGAGTTTAACGACACTTCTCACAAACTCTTCATAATTGAGACATCAATCCAATTCGTTTCACTTCAATCTGAACCATGAATAGTGGCCTGGCAAACTGCTACTCTTGCACCCCATCAACATTAAACATAATATTACCAAAATATATGCTTATCATTTCAATATACGGTGAGATTTAATATAGGCAATCACCTATTAACCGGGTTTAGAATGTATTCAAATCGCATCATACCATATTTAAATTAAATATCACGAGAACAACATCAGAAATTATCCAAACGCATGTTTTAGAGCAAAAGATTTGAATATTTGGACTTTTCTTGATCAACAGAGCGGTTATGGTGGATATATACAGTACGTCTTACCAAGGCACTGTTTGTCAAATCTATGAATAAACAAACATGCAGCCAGAAAAGCAAACAAAGATAAAAAGAGACGTGCAAATATACAAAAGAATACAGAATCATCATGTGATAAAAAGAATGATACCAACTTCCAGTGTTTCTGTATTTATGTTAGAGATAGACAATGACAAGAAAGGACATGAAGAACGTGGCAAACAGGTTGCTGGAATTGATGATACGAAGGTGTAGTAGGACACCATACTTTGTGAGATAACTATGTGTTCATTCTGAAACAGAATTTCGTGCATCCATTTGATTTTTGTTTGGTATAGTTTGATCGCAGAAATATATAAAACTATGTTGGCAGCACTTAACGGTCACAACGCGAGAATTAAGAGGTTTTAATTTGACATCTGTTTGGTAGAAGGTCTGGCACAGACATTCGACAGTGGCAGCGGTCACAGGTCAAAATTTAACAAAACTACAGATTATTGGAAACTGTAAAGGATACACATGCTTTAGTATGGGGGTGTAGAAATTATGATATATCGTGGTACACTTAGAGTCTTTTGCGTGTTGGGCATACTTTATGACAAGAGATCAATAGCACAGCCTTAGTTCAGCCAATTTGGCTACACTTATGCGTCTCCCTTGAGCTGTGTTGTTGAATGTTTCTGTTCTAATTGCGCGTGTTTTGAGTTGTTACAAATGTGTACAGGTTTGTGTGACATTGTATTATACTCCACCTTTGTAGTATTGTGGAAAAAAACGATCGAGCAAAATACATTTCTTCTTCCCGGTCATTTATTGCAATGGCAAGCTATACTGCTGTGCGGTGAAGTTAAAATCTTAACATATGCGATAGTCGGCAATTCAATCCGTTTTTGTAGACTTGCTCGAAAAAGAAACCTTGTTACTGTCCTTCGGCAGTGTGCAGGTATCATTGTTATTTTCGAGAAACACTTCAGGCATTCAAATCAATTCAGCTGCCTCTGATTTGCAATGGGTGTCTTTATTAAAACCCCACAGTATTCCGAGCTAATGTATCATCGCGAGGCATACCCAGCTCAGGCAATGCCTTGTAGAAAGGAGCGCTGATCACTGAGTTGAGTTCTACACTGTTGGATACTTGGTTTTCAAAATGTATCTCATGGCTCTGTGATATGTTATGGAAAGGCTTTTCGGACAAGTGAAACTAACTCCTGCAGTGAATTTTTTGAGACAAATAGACCAGTCAAGTGAATTCTACGAAACGGTCCAGCAGGAGACATCTATGTTGTTTCAGCATGACGAATCTGCATTTTGCCCATACGTCCAGGAATACTACCCAGTATAAGGTCTTTGGTGCCCTGTGCACGGTTGGCGGAGCGTCGACACTCTCGCCCTTTACCTCTGCGGCCCTGGTTCGATTCACCACCGAGGAAGCAAGTGGAACCGACAGTGCATGGTGACTTTCTCCGAGTTTCGGGTTCCTCCACCAGACGATTAGGTAGGAAAGGGTACATCAACATTGGTGCCATGGAGAGTGATTGGTATAGGCTTGGCCTGTTTCGCAATCAATATAAGAGATATGTATCTTTGATAGCCTGTTGAGCTGCTGTAGATAGGCAAATCGGTGTAACACATTTTAACTTTAAAAAACAACTTACTGTTAATTAAAATGGAGACTTGTGCTACAAAAGCGCACCAAAACAAATCGTGCAGATGCTGGTGACTGGGTTACAGCAAAGAGACACCCTTTCAATTGAATCAAGGATGTTGCACTAGGGACATGTCATTCCAATCAACTGCGGAACAGATTCAGAGAGGCTAAACAGCGGATATAATTCTACTCTTCTGTTGTGCCGCTTTCCACAGGAGCGCAACAAAATTCCCCTTTGACGTACCTTTTGTCAGTTCCAGAAAGAAAAATCAATAAATTGAAGCTAAATCATGTTATATTTTACACTTCACTGACTCCCCAAAAAGATTGACTTTCAAAAGCACTTTGCTGTATGATTGACATTGTCAGAAATGATATGTTCCTTTAACGAAGAAAGAGTGACGATGATTGTAGAAAAAATGCTGTTCATTTGCAGGAAATGCTTCTTAAAATTACAGCATGCTAAACAGGCACTTTTATACACGCAATGTGCATTTCATAGTAATAAGACGCTACTTGATGGTGTACAGGTTGCAGATTTATGCATGTTTAATAAGCTAAGCACCGCACTTACTGCATTTGAGGGGGCAAAGACTATATCTGAGAAAACCAGCTGATCGATGACGTGGGTTCAATTCATGCTATATAAACTAGAATTGTTCCGCTATTGGTACCTGCTGTTTAAATAGGCGTTTTGTCCAAGTATGGGCGCTGGGAACAGGTGATTTCAGTAACCTTGTACTGAGGCCAACCGGAAAGTGTCTGATGAAGCTGGCAAGTTGATATCATAGATGGATGTTCTCTTTGTAGAATGGGACACAGGTGTTTCCTTTTTGCTAATAAACTGGAAGGGTACCGCTAATTAAGATCAGAGCATTTGGCAGCTGCGAAGAACAATATTAATTTTTGCACAGACCTGTATCACAGCGAATTCATATTATCCAGTCATGGAATGTAAACATGAGTCCAAAATAATCATTTAGGATTTTGATCGTAGTGGTGAATTCATACAAAGTGTCCTAGGCTGAGTACATAACATGGTGAGCATTTGATGGTGGCGGTGGCGATGGCGGTAGCCTACATTTATGAAGTGTCAGTAAATGATTTAAACTAATTGAAAGTGTCTGTGGCTGAGTTACACTAATTGAAATTATCCGTGGCTGAGTTAAACTAATTGAAAGTCTCCGTGGCTGAGGCACACTAATTGAAAGTCTCTGTGGCTGAGTTGAACTAATTGAAAGTGTCCGTGGCTAAATACTAATTGAAAGTTTGAAAGTCTCCTTGGCTGAGTTAAACAAAACTGGTTAAACGGTGCATAACGATAAACTAAAATGAAGTGTCTATGGCTGACCAGATAACGTGCAGGAGGTTTGGTGCTAAAGTTCAAATTGGTTCAAGTTAAGCTTTATTTCGAGTCGATGTATTACACACAGAGCATTAGCTGTGATGAGCTATTTTCCGACAGTGTATAAAAAGTATAATCGATAGACAAGATCTACAGGCCTACTAAAAACAGATAGTAGTTCCTGTGTAGACAAAACGGTTAAATCTTGTGGCCAAGAAAGACAGGTCATAAGATTGAGCAACGGTATAGGGCAAAACACCGCGGCCTTCCCGGCAGGCGTGTCAGGCCCAAGGGCCAAATATATTAGTGAGCCCTTCAGCTGGTCCCCCGGCCTGTAGAGGGCCGCGGTGCAGGACAACCACACCGTCACTCGCAAAGAAATAAGTCAAAAGGTCGAAGAACGGTATAGAGAGAAACGCCACGGTGCTGGTTGTTGTATACAAAGCAAAAAAAAATAATGATTTGTCTACAAATGACTAGATAGCGTGCAGGACATTCGGTGCTGGTTGTTTTGTATAACAAAATTACATAAAGTGTCTGAGGTTGAGCAGATAGCCTGCAGGATCGTTAGTACTAGTGGCGTATAATTAATGATAAACTAATATATAATGTGTGTGGCTCAGAAAATGAAAGTGTCTGTGGCTGAGAACATAGCGTGCTGGACATTTATTACTGGTGGTGATAATGGTAATCTAATATGAAGTGTCTGTGGTTATGAACATAGCGTGTTGGACACTTACTAGTGTATAAGGAGTCTGTGACTGGGTACAGAGGGTGCTGGTAGCGATGTCATACCAGGCCTGTCAGATCCCATTGAGAACATTCCATTCAAAATGGTAGAATCGATAAAGGGAGCCTAAAATCACATCGTAACACATAGTAATTGTTGGAGTCGGCTGGCAGCTTCTGCAAATGAGACGTGAACTGTTCAAACTTACCCTCTTCCTTTAAACGGTGAACAAATTGACACCACCTTCGCTTTCCTTTAAATATCTTTCTTAATGCCACCATGTTCTGAGGAATTCACATTATCTAAGGGAAATTGAATGCAGAACAAATCTAGATGAAGAACAATTTGTGCCATCTACAATAGTACTATGGATTAATTTCCCTATTGAAGTATATAAGACCAAGACCTCATTTGAATTAAAACATAAAAATCAAAAGAACTCGGGTTTTGTGAGGTGATCATAGAATTCTACATTGTGCATAGGGCCCGACCTCTTGACAGTTTTCACGCTAAACTTCAATTTGGCATATGTGAATTAAATTGCCTCACATTTTATATCAATATTATGGCTTTCGGTAATTGCTAATGCGGTTACCTCTACGGAGAGAGAATATTGTATTTATCATTGAAATTTACGTACTGACCCTGGTAATTAGTTGCATGTATGGCAGCACCTGGCGTAAACCCTGCAGGCCTATTATTATATATTACTTCGGACTGACTTCGTAGACTTTTTAGGGTGTGGATCCGACCATTTTGACGAAAAATATAAAGATAATGTATTCATTACATTACAGACTTTTATTTTCCAGTCAGGAAGATGTTCATCAAACTGAATTAATTTTTAGGGTATCGTTTTTAACTTTGTAGTTTATCTCCCCTGGTTATTTACTCTTCCCGTTCACTGTGGTGTCCTGTGTGTCTTGTGCATGTACTGCTTGTCTCCGCATTTGGAGAACCCGAGTGTTTCATGTAGCAACACATTGTATGCTACTAGGTAATCCAATCTTAATATAGGTAATAAGGAACAGGCACAAACTGAAAAGTGGGCCACTTTATGCGGGGTGGGTGGGGTGGGATCTTTACCAATGAAGTCATTCTGTTAGAGCAATGCAATAATTACCTTGTCGTTTAACTTTCTTTGTAACCAAGCCTTCCCAGGGTACCGTTGGCAAAGATGCTACCCACGTGTTCTACCCTTGTTACCGGGTATTGGCCAATCAGAATGGAAATTTACTGTTCATAAAATTTGTTGATGTCCTTACACTTTTCCCATTTGGAATTCCGAGGCAAATAGAAAAGATCTGATAAAAGTGGAAGCCTCTAGTTGCTTCATGACTTGAGTCATCAAATATTTTATAATAAGAAACCTCAGCAATGAACGTAACAGATATATATATATATATATATATATATATATATATATATATATATATATATATATATATATATATATATATATATATATATATATATATATATACATATACATAATGAACAGATAAGAAAAGAGCAACTTCTGATTTAAAAAAATCTATTGCCTGTGATTTCCAGGCATATGGATACCAAAACCTTTACATCAGTAAGTCTCTACTTTGAGCTAACTGCAAAACACAATCATAAAGCTTACACACTAAAACAAAATAAATCAATCTGGCTCCGCCATTGCGATGACAACACCACTCGGTTCATTAGCTGTGAGGCCAGTTTTGATTTCTTTTACCTTGAGGTGCACGCTGTTTGTTCAAATTTGACTGGCGTACTGAGCATTTTATTTCCCTTACCAGCACACCTGAATTTCTGTATTTTCTGCGCTGCACTGGGGCAATGTTATTTCCTGTTCCCAGTATGGGACCCCGTCCAGCCCTTAGATCATACGGCTTATGTGATTTTAGTACAAAGCCACGCAATCCAACGGAAAATATAGGCTCCAAAACAGGCATAAATGTATATTCGGTTATTATCATTCTATTTAGAATAATGTATTGGATGATGCTGCCGTAAGCAGGCATTCATTTGCGAATCTAAAGTTCTACGAAAAAGCAGTGCAAACTTTGGAGGAATGATACTCAAAATAGCACGCATGCATAATTATTATACGGGTTATGTAGTGCTAGCTAGGACAAAGCCATGCATGACTGGGGCGGTACTGCATATAGGCAGTTAATAATCGATTACTCTTTAGTCCCAGGACATCGGGTTTGACTGGCTGAGCGGGGAATCTTGTCTCTGTGCCTTTCTTGTGGAGCTCTCTTCATCTAAGTAACCATATCCACACCTGTTTGCCAGTCTGGAATGTCAAGTAGCAATTCGGAATATACATGCAACAATGATAATGAACTATTTTAAATTAGAGCTTTGATTTTTATGTCAGCTGAAGCTGTGCAGTACAAACAACACGATAATATGGGTATATTTTTGTCCCCTCATGAAAATTTAATGAGTTCTGCACGTTATATGAAAAAAAAAGCCTTGGAAGGAAGAATACACACATTAAACATAAATGGATGAGTCTTTGTAAAACACATAAGTCCAGTTGGAAATAAGAGCACCATACAGTAGCTGGGTTGATATAAGTTGTTTGTTCTGTCGATATTGCTGACGAATAAGATCTCATAAAACCACGGACAGCTTGGAAAGCAAACCAGTTGACACATCTTTTACCGTTTTTCAGAAATTAATTGTGGAAAGGGCAGAGGACAAGGGCTTAATTTTCAACTAGCTATAATTTTGCTTTATTTCTTTCTTGCAGCTTGCTGTCCTGAAGGCCAAATACAAGATGACGTCATAAGTGTGCAGCTTGACGTCGCACCAGTTTCTGGATCTACCCACGTGTACTGCACACAGACGGATCCACTTGGAAGCAGCGGACGCAAATGCATTCACTCGAACGAACACCTCCATTTTCAGCAGTAATTAACCGTGGAACAAATCTATCTTGACAAAGTATATTAGAATAATCACCTGGATGTCCCACCAGATTATAATGTGCTCCGTGTGAAGCAGCTTGGTGACACACCTGATTTGCATTATACCCATTGGAGAGTCCACAGTATTATTTAATTTCTACGTGAATCGATTAACTCTAATGTGATCTCATCCATCGGCAGGAGCCATGCTTTTGCACACAGAGAAGCTGACCCTCCCCTGCACTAGATCTGTGATTTAATTAAGACTCAATATGACATAAATGAACTTTAAATACTTCAAGAATTGTAAATATTTACGCGTGTCAAACGTTGAAAGTTTTGTATTAGTTGGTCACTGTGTGCTGGTATATTGTGACACGTGGCAGGGCCTGTGTGGACACAGGCTGTATCTCAATTGCATACATGTATTCACACGTTCACGACACGTCAGACAGATTAGTATATGAAATGACGTGTCGTACCGTCTAAAGTTTGCTGATGACACCGGTTTGTTCACCTTCTTTAATTGTTACAAAGATATTGATTGTACAGACATGCGTGTGATTACTGTACGCGGGTGCTACAGTTTTGGCGCTCATTGACATGATCAAAAAGAGAACAGCCCCCTGTGTGTCCTTGCAAAATACGAGGCCATGTCACGAATATCTACATATAATGAGGCCTTTGCCAGAAAAGGAAGACCACAATTGTCACTAATTGAATTCATTCTTGTAACTATTGCGTAGTTAGTGACGTTCATCAGAAGTCCTACGGCATAAGGTCCCCACCCGTTTTAGGGGGATCACTATCTGCATGGACGCGCTAGCCAAACGGAGCTGCTGCATCTCCTTCAGCAAAAGCTGTTGGCAGGGCCACGCACCGTATTCAGCGCCGGGTGGTAAAAATTTAAAAATAAATGGCGTCTCTTATTCTGTGCAAGCCAGGATAAGGTAAAAACAACATTGGTTGATCTTTATTCCATGATGAGATCTAACCTTTCGGAATGTATACAAATCCGTTGATATATTTTATTATAGATTTGCTTGTAGAAGTGTACGTTATCAAGTCTGTCGTGGTAAATACAAATCTTGGTAAAGATGTGGTTGAGAAACCAGTACTCAATCCTTTCTTAACTGAATTAACACAGGGACAAATTCTTTACTCAGTACCCTTTTGGCAATAAAATGTGTGAATTTGCACCAGTTCATAAAGAAACCACGAGCAGCCGTGTGAAAATTAAAACCCGACTTACTAGTTGATGGTCTTAAGCTGACAATTAGAGGTTAGTCTACCCTGGTATCCTTGGTCCCCTAAAAATAACAGATGTTTCGGTCGATTGGCCAACGTAACACGCCTGAAATGTGTCTCTAAATGACAAAGTGTCTTCCAGTTATGAAAGGATTGGGTACATTTTGGCAGACTCTCTAAAACATAGTTCTTGAGTCTGACATTAGGTAAACTGTTTAGAGGAGAATATGTTAATATACGTCCCAGTAATCTCTTCCAATATCAATCAATCAATGAATCAATCAATCCATATAAAACACAATTCAACTTTGCTTTGAAGAACGGCAAAGAAATTAAAATCAATTTGGTGAGGGAGCGTAGAGTAAGTACCTATATCTATACATAGATTTTTTTAATTCGGCGGCTGATTGTGCAACGATAAGTTAAATGATTCAGCTCTCTCTTTCTGCGGTCTAAAATAATACATTAATTTGATGGGAACAGTATGGCATGATATAAAGAATGGGAGGGCTTGATATATAGATTCATCTAAATGGGCTGAGCAATAATGAACGGGTGAAAGGTTAACTTGTCGGTGTGGAAAGAGCAGATATTAATATATCTAAACTGGCTGAGCTTGCACACAAGATCAAAGTATATGCCGTGCAACAGAAAGCAAATTTGAGGCCAGTACGACTTGGGCATAGTGCAATGAGGATGTCAATAATCTGCCATAATTCCCATTTTGAACAAAGAGTAAAGATCATTGGCCAAACTGATAAAAGAAAACATGTTGTCTTAAAGACGCTCTGGTGTATACTTTTGTCAATCAGTTGTAAAACTTTTTTGAATGATCAATGCTAGAAACTTTGTTGAAGCTTGGCGTCCATACATAAAAGCTTGAAGTGGCACAATCTGTATTCTGCGTTGTAACATACTGGGGACGGAGCGGGCCAAAAGTGTGAAAACTACTTCATCTTGTCAAAGATCACCGGCTTTGAATAGTGTTTAAAAGGTGCATCCGTCCCAGGCTATCTGATAAGCCTCTTATCTGTAGATTTAAAATGAGCCGACAGTTTTACTGTTCCCGGGTTGGATGCCGGCTCCTGACAGTGCTCCCCCGCCCCAAGGAAACTATACCTGACCTAAATGCGTTTTGTCAGTAGGTCTCATCTGCGATTCTCCTGTGAAAAACTCCCATTAGTGAGAAATCAAAGCAAAACCACAATGGAGACAACTTTGATAGCCGGCCACTTTTGGGCCATATAATGGGGAATGGCGCTAAACGGTAAGGTTAAATGGAGTATGTAGTAAGAATGGTAAACTTTTACAATGCAGCAATTTAAGCAAAGCAATTAAAAAAAATGTTAAACATGTAATGAAAGAGTGCAAAATTACATTGTTCTGAGTAAAAGAGTTTGAAATCTGTTGTGCTTTTCGGGTTGTCTCTCATTACATTCGTGACAGTGGTAGATGTTACTATATTACTCACCAACAGCATGAGCCTATCGTATCTCGAACATATCTGCTGCTTGACTCAGTAGCGCGGACGCCTACAATAATGAGAGTAATGGAAGCACTCAACAGGAAGAGAAATAGCAATAAAGTGTACCTAGAAAACCAGCTCATCAGATGCACTCCATGTCAATATAAATGTAGTGAGAAGGTTTGTATATGTATATATATATATATATATATATATATATATATATATATATATATATATATATATATATATATATATATATATGTGTGTGTATGTGTGTGTGTGTGTGTGTGTGTGTGTATGTAAAATGGAGAAACAACCATTATTGACTCTTTCAGTGCCAAATTTTGGACCGAGTCAACAGTTGACCTGGGATATTTTCTCTGGAATTGTAGGCATGCAGGTACTTGAGTGAAGGCCTTTTTACGAGAAATACGAATCTGAGATTCTAAAGATAAATCGGACAAGTTTGGCTTTAGTAGATCGACTTTAGACGTGCCATTGGCACTGAAAGAGTTTAGACAGTTGTAGTCCGTCTTGAAAGTTGAGTACCCAGTGAAGCATGTGGATGGACAGATAAAAAAAACCGCTTGAGTTTGTTTGTAGGCGCTGCGGCTAGTGAACGGAAGAAATTCTTATTTAATCCCAGAATACACGCACAAGCAATCTTTTCGTTTTTCGATCTGAGTGTTAGAAATCGACTCTTACCTTGGCCCACGATACGCCGTAGAAGAGAACTGCTTTGGTAATACAGCGTACAACAAACTTGTCATTTCGTCAGGTGAAATATACACATGCATACTTTTGTCTTGTGTGCAGGGCCGCACACAGATCAGTTATTAAGCCAAAAAAGTATTCATTTTGTGGTTGTGTTGAATTGACACAAGCTTTGTAACGAAAGCATGCACCATTCCAAGGCACAACTGTACGTAAACACTTGCAATTTGACCGATACCACTAGTTGACAGGTACTGCTTTCGTCTTTTGTTTGATACTTGCATATTATTGGCGACAGTGGTTCTGCTGTATAATGCCATCTTGTTTGATAACGTACAGATCAGTACATCATACTACTGACAGAATAACTTTTTTTTTTAAATGTCTTGTTTTTCTGAATGAGGTTTGCCATATATGTCTCTTGTTAGAGTAAATTAGAGACACACTGAGAGCCGATATAGCAGTTATGTAAATATACTGTATCATGATATACCCATTTTCAAGATATCTAACTTCGAAAATGACAAAAGTTTTAATCTTGCTTTTTTAACAGCATGTCACAAATAAACATCAGGAACGTGATGTAAACCAGCACATATTGCATAACGGCTAATCAGAGAACGATGTTGTACAATTGAGAAGGATTCAATGAGCAGATATCTGAACGTTGGGTATGGAAATAGGCAAACAAAGTGCCACAAATTATTAAATATTGACGTCCTAGAATGAATCCTGTGAATAAAACTAAAAGAGACCACTATTAATAAATGGTAATAAAAAAAAATAACACCTGTCAAATATCTACTATATTAGAAGGCACACGAAAAGTCATTTAGGAATTATTCAATTAAACATTTTTTCCGTTGCACAAGTGCATTACCGGCATTAGACCAAATCAATATATAAGTCTATTTTTATGTGCTACCGCATGATATTACCTTTGTCATCAAACCGATTTTATTAGGTGATTTTCTTCGAAACATGAGTTATAGATAAAGTGGAAGTTGTGTAAAACGTATATTTTTTGTACGTCTGTATGTGTTAAGTGAAAGTGGGTGAAATATAACCTGCAGAATGTGACGTCACCACGGTATTAAATTATGATTTAAAAGACAACTGCTAGAGCAACGATGATGTGCTTTTCTGTGTGTGGTGTTGGTTTTATTCATATCAAATGTGCTACAGCGGATGTTTAAATCAAATAATTGGACATATATACTCATGAACATAAAATATCTGGAAACCACATTTGTGGGGATCGACTAGAACTTAAATATGTTGAATTGTGCTTGCACCTTTTAACTCCCAATTGCAAGGGCCTGGCTTTAATGAATGGGCAGATCATTCATGTGTATCACAAAGTATACAAGTGAAGGTGGAGACAGTGTACTCCTGTAACATGCTTTTGATGGTGCATAAACACACCCAAACGGGGCCAAATGTGCGCGGTAAATTGATCCCATGCCACAGGTGTCACCAATATTTATTCGAGTGAAAGTGACAATCGATATTTATAAATGTCAAAAGGAAGTCTAATTACTCTCAATTCCGACGATCTGTTTTGCAACAAAGGTAAAATGATATTATAAGTGGTTATTTAATATCAAAGTAAATCTAGTTTTGTCAATAAAAACTTCTCATATATAGTTAACTCTTCATGATGACAAACAAAGTTGTTTTGCAAGACCGAAAATGCCTATTATAAACGACTTTATCGTCATGCCACTTCACTATGAAAGGTGCTATTTTTTCAAACAAATGAAAAAAAGGAACTTTGCGATAAAGCAAACCGAGACCCTACTGGTGGTGTAGACAAGACAGTGTCATCAGTGTCTCAACAGCTGGGATAAAGCAAACATATACATGTTCCCATGTGGCTTCCTCTGTGTATGCAGGCGTTGTGAACCGCTGGTGCAATAAAATTTCCACTCGTGCAACCCGGCGTTATGCTGTCTAAATATTATGCAATCTCTTCGCATGTAAGATATCTATCTCTATCTTCCAACATGCATCCACATACCAACATGCCACATTCATTCAGGCATGGCTTAGTGTCATATTGTTGTAAAAGTATTTGTCTCTTTGTTACTTTTAATATCCTTCTAAATTTTGGCTACTTCAGCAAATTTGGTTATGATTATAAATAACAGCATTGAATACAAGTCTTGCGTACGCAGTGATAAAAGCTGGCATTGTTCAGAGCAATGCGTGCGTTCTCTTAAAACTGTACATTATTAAGCGAAAATTAACACTTTTCTGCTTTTCTGAAGGGACCAGCAGGCATAGCGCGATTTTAGGATGTTAGAAAAATTTCCAATGTTTCTTTGAATAATTTTAAGTATCATTAAATAATGATCCAGAGCACTTATCTCTGAATTGCAACTAAAAGAAGCATATTTCCTCGAATTTAGAAAAAGTGTAAGTGTCATTAAATAATGATCCAGAGCACTTATCTCTGAATTGTGACTAATAGAAGCACATTTCGTGGAATTTCTGATTCACAGAATTCAGCGCCTATTGTGCAACGCATGATATAATGCATCATTTAATATTTTCCCGGTTATGACACTGAATTAGCAGCTTCAGGGGCATAGTTCCATCGTGTGCATAGTTCCATCGTGTGTCAAGTTCCATCGTGTGCATAGTTTCATCGTGTGCATTATTTACAGTTTTCATTTAAAAGTTTTCTTTGGAATGGACCTGTTCATACCGACTTGTACCGAACTTTTCCGCACCCTAATTAATTATGCATTCCATTGTTGGCCTGATTGTCCAATCAGCAAGTGGCCGAGTCGGGCCCATGCTTTCATATGTTTACTACGGATGCCATGGCTAACGTTAGTGATTACAGCATGGATTGTGCTGAACAGTGCAAATCTTTTATCTAAAATGTCACATCAGTAGTGCAATGTGCATGTTTAGTTTGCTGACGGTTTGATTTTTCATTAAACCCAAGCACATCTCACGTTTTACTTTCTGATCCTTCCACGTTAAATCCGGCCAGCGCGGTCGAGCACAAAATGTAAACAAAGCAGGGTGCACTTCGCGAAATCGGGCCGAAGTGAACCGAATAAATCCGAGTCCTATGAACTGGTCTATTACACACACGCACGCACGCACGCACGCACGCACGCACACACGCACACACACACACACTGGCAGTTCTTAGGCTTATTGTTTTGATATATCTATGACTAAGCATTGCAGTCTAGCAACTCTTCATTCTAAAAAGGGAGTATGAAGAGTGTAATTTTAAGCTAGACAAGCTGTGACTATGGCAGTGCACATCTTCCAGTACCTCACAGTGGTACAAGATGCGTGCCTGCGTAGCATGTCCCACAGAGCTCTATTGTCATTAATACATATGAGAAGCTGAACATTCAGATCAAGTAGGCTACTCGTGTACCTGCTTGTTCTACAAAAACTTTTGATAGCACCTCCACACCAGATGGCAGCACAGGCAAACACAGTTGGTCTGATTTTCCCCCATAAACCCACAAGATGAGCTCTCAAACCTGAACATATCATATAAGAATATACTATTTTACCACATATAACATACATGAATATTATAATGTATAAAAATGTTGTTTTCTTACATTATATTTGGATGCACGCCACCGCCAGATTTTCCATAATAGATGAAAACACACACACACACACGCACACACACATACACACACACACACACAAACACACACACACACACACACACACACACACACATATATATATATATATATATATATATACATATATATATATATATATATATATATATATATATATATATATATATATATATATATTTTGCACGCAAAACCCCATCGTTTTTTCTCTAATTGAAAGCAAATGTAAGGGAGGGAGATTACATTTATATGCAAAGTTGAGATAAATGCTTTATTATCTTAACAGTTGTCTTCCGTGTGCCTGAATCCTTTGACCCATACAAAATATTCATACGAGTGGAAGTGAATAACACACACGAAGCCATAATAGAAATAAACCACAACACACATAAACTCATACATCCACCATATATATATATATATATATATATATATATATATATATATATATATATATATATATATATATATATATATATATATATATATATATATATATATGTATATTTGACGTTTAGGTTCCCATCACCATGCATTGATCGAACCTGTTCGTATTGACTTCCGGTGCGCCCGCATACCAAGCTCCGCTTTTGTACATCCTATGAGAATACAAGGGACTTGTTCAGCGGCCAAATTAACTACATCGAGGGTGATGACCGTCAGGGTCTATTATTATTATTATTATTATTATTATTATTATTATTATTATTATTATTATTATTATTATTATTATTATTATTATTATTATTATTATTATTATTATTATTATTGTCCTCGTTTTGGTGGTTTTTGGACAGAGGTATGCCGCCACACTCCAATAATGGGCATGTGTTATCGCACAATAAAAAGGCATCCTTCGCCCTAACATCTGCATCTCCAACGCCGTAATTGTTAGTATCAGCGCTTGGTCCAATTGCTCACTCTTAAAGTGATTCCAGTATTGGCCGCATGACCTTGCCTACCTTTTATATTTTACTTTATCAACATAGCGCTTGGTCATTTCTTCCACGTCCTGTATATAATGAGTGTGTGAGGCCCATATGTATGCTTCATGTCATTTGTGAGGATTTTTTAAAATTCCCGTTTGGGCTGCAATAAAATTATTATTTTCATCATCATCATAACGGTGCGCCGTCATTGGCACTGTGAGGCAATGGAACCTATTCTTCTGACCTCATCTTGTTCTTTCCCTCTCGCTCCCCCCCCCCATTATGATTTAAACTGACGAACGCTTATTTTCATAATATTTGCTCTGCCACAATAAGAGGACAACGATGCAATTACAACTGAAAATTTCTACCCATTCTACTAGTGAATGTAAACATGAAGATATATTATCATACAAAGTATTGACTCAACAGCACATTTTCGTGAGTCTCCATGTGACTGGATCCACGGGTGCAATAGGTTTACAATGTCAAGCTTCTCGCCTTACACCAAGACCTTTTCCATATTTTGAACAAATTTGTCTTCAAACCATTGAATGTAAACAAAGGTGGATGTGTCTCATAAAATATAGGTAATGACCCACAACTAAAATAACATGTCCCAGATTTATCTTAAAGACAAATAAGACAACAGCCATTAAAGGATAGCTACTACTTATCGTACTTCATAGAAAAGTGTTGATGGAAACCTTTATAAAGTGTACATATCTGGAAAGGAAAAGATTAAAATATTTCAAATATGATTATGATGCAAATTTTGTGAGCTAATTGTTGAACACACATTAAACTCAATGGCAAGTATATTAAATCTCAGGGCCCTATGCAAATGTGAATATAACTTGTAACTTGTCTCATTGTTATCATAATTACTTTTTTATAAACAAAATGACTCCAACGTGGCTTTACACCGTGTCAGGGACCTTTTTTCAAATATGTGCTTTCAAACAGGGAGAGAGCCTAAAATATTAAACCCTAAATTTGTGCTTTTCAAAGTTGCAAAACAAATGCTGATGATGAAAAATATCAATGTTTTTTAATGACAAGGGCACACATGAATTTTGTGCAAAAACATGGAATTTGATTAAATCTGTGCCGAGAAATTTCTACATTTGTATATGGTTCTGACATTGAAAAGTGTGCCACAAAGCTGAATGTTTATTTAACAACTGGAAGACAAGGTTGAAACTATATGTAAGAGTTTGAATCTTTGTGTCATGTCCATCCTTAAAATATTTACACCTTTTACATGTTTCCATTTATATTTCGGGTTTTTGATCATTAATAGATAATGGTTACCCCCAAGATGCCTTTGGTATTTAATCAGTCTTCCTTTGGCAAATCGCATCTCTTCTGTCACTAGGATGTTTTAGAAAAAGTAGTGGACAGATCGATAACTTGTGAGCAGGAAATCCATTTCCACGCATGCATGGCTCAGTCTCACAGGTGCAAGTAGCTTCCTGTTATGAGTTCCAAATCAACACAACATGATAACATGCGGTAATATGCCCTGCAAATTTATCTGAATTTGACAGATATTGAACAGAACAGTTATCTGTTAAGCATTAAACCCTGAAAGGAAAACATATTTGTACCAATATTTTTACATTGTATTTAAAAAATTGCGATTCTTCATCATCGTCACACGTCGCTGAGAATTCTAATTTGCCACACGTCGCTGAGAATTCTACACTGTGATGTCAGAACTTCCCTGCATGTAATTGGGCGTGTAGTCATATAGTAATATTTAAGATAAATCCACCCTGTTTCTCTCCACGAGTCCAGTCTGTGCCGTTTTTAAATGTGATTGCTGGTGCGGAGGAATGTCGATCAATGAGTTCACAGTGTATCGAGCCCAGCGTGACTTTCAGTTGGACCCGTGGCTTGCATGTTTCGCTGAGATTGAATCGAATTTTAACCCGAATTCCACCGACTCGGAATTTTCCACAATGGAACATTAGAAAGTGCTGTCAAGACTTCATGTGAATCCGACGAGTACAACTTGAGGCATTGGGCTTTACCGATCTGTGACCCAATAAGGTGGCAATGGGTCGGCCCCAGCGTGCAAGATCGCAGTGCAGAGTGATAGAAATGTGTAATATATAGATTCAGGATGAAAAGAAAGACACGTCCGATCGACACGGCACCATGTAGATGCATATGGTCTGTCATGACAGGTTGATTCTAGTCTCTCTTCATAGTTCTTCTGACACAAAATATGCTCTAGTCACACCAAATTTGCAATAAGACCCGAAGATAAATGTATCCACTTAAATGTTTCACCTCAATCTATGCCGCCAAACTGTTCTCACGAAGATCGAATTTTTCGTAACATTCACAAGTGCAATTTCAAGTCGGCACATCAGCGTCACATTGGCTGCATCTGCAAATTAAAGATTTGCAACCAAAAAGGGTGTTTCCAAAGTTCAGAATGTTCTGGGTTTTTTGTCAAAGATGGTTTACTGCAACAGCTGACAAATAAAACAAAATTAGAGAATATAAATTGATTTTTTAATTTCTTTCACCTGATTACAGAGTGGCTTTAAAATTAGATACCGAACATCGATTAGGCAAAGAAATACTTTAATAAGGGAGCAAATATATCGATAGATAGATGGATAGACAGATAGATAGATAGATAGATAGACAAATAGAGAGGTAGGTTGAACGATAGATGGATGATAGAATAAATAAATAAATAAATTAACATATAATTAAATATGCAAAGTGTCTGTGAAAGGATACTAAGCATTGAGCATATTATTGGACCATTACCTAGCAAATGCCTTGTTCATACAAAACAGAACAAAACCTCCTAATTTATTGTCTTCATAAACCTGGAAACAAGGGGTTGGGTGATCCTCCTTTAATCCCTCATTGATTTATCCTAGGAAGATAAAAGTTAACATGCAACACACTATATCCTACTCTGTTCCACCCATAGGAAATAGTAACTGTGTGCTGAGACATAGAGAAAGGTAACTTTTCCTTAGGACGTATTTTCTCATTTTAATCTGCGTAATCATAGCTTGGTATTATATCGTCCTGCATGACCTTTACAGTTAATATGTATTTTGTTGTTTCACTAGCTCCATCAATTTGGCCATCGGATATGATTGATGGTAATAGGAACTGGGCAGGAAAAGTGGGCCACTTTTTACTTCCTGGGAGTGCTCATTAGCTGTGATGTCATTCTACAATGGTCATGTGAAAATTAGCTTTTCTTTGAACTCTGCGAGCCAGGCCTGCTGGCCAAGGTACCATTGGTTCAGGTGTTACTTGCTTTTTAAGCTGACAAGAGATTATGTATAGTAGCCTGCCCTATGCATATAATTATCATACAATTAGCCACCTGGTGGCAGCAGCAATTCTCATCCCCTTTAATTTCTTCTTCGTTCTGTCTAGAGAATCTCTGTCACCTGAGGTAGGAAGCGTGCCTTGTATGAATGCAATATTTGGGACACGCCCTTGTATGCACTCACAGTGAAGCCACTCCTTGCTAAAACTGCGGACGAATTGGCAGTGGCGGTGGGTGTATGATTTTTACTTATTGACAAACCCACTCCTTACATCGAGGTTGCCAACAAGCAGGGCAGAGACGCGATGTTTAGCATTTATTCATACAGTTTGACGTGAAAGGACATTTTAAAATACCTGAAAGGACCGAAGTTCCATGAAAGTAAAATTTGCAAAATACAAAACTCAGGCGCGGTGCCATGTTTTATATACCACACTGTACACAATATATAATTTACAGTCGATGCGGAGAGGTTACATGTTGCAGGTCAGTCATCGACTGCCTCCTATACTGCCAAACTTCCTTACCTTTCTTGCTAAGTGGACATTTTCTATCTGAGATCCCCCATCGTTCCCAAACAGCCAGTTCTAACCAGTAATTTTAAACTTATGCCAGCAAAATGTTTGACATTAAATGGGTAACTCTCCTCGAAGGTGGACCGCTTAAACATTTGATACTACTTCAAACACATTTTCTCATCAATTTTCTTGGAAAATGTAATTTATACCCTTCAGTAGATAATTTCAAAAAACGAAACAACCAATTTAGATTATTTGAAAAAAGAACACGCCCCATGCACAAGTCATTTACGTTTTTTTTTCTGAACAAAGGACACTGTAATTAATATTATCGACCGCTTAAAACCATAAAACAAGTTATGATAAATTTCTGTAAAATTAATGTCATTTATCAAAATGAAAGGAGAAGCTTTAACAACTTATTTTTTATCAATCTATTGTCACCTGCATTTTTCCTGACAAGTTGAAAAGTTTCAAAGACTCAAAACGTATGGAAGTACCATGTAATTACCCTAGTATGTTCTCCCGTTCCAAATATCTCTTACACTGACTCTGGGCCATTGAGGTTATTTCTTGTAAACGATACACGTGACCGATTCCCTGATAGTTAGATAAAAGATTTTTTATTCCTTCTTTCGGATTCAGTACATTTGGTATTCATGTAGGTTTAAAAGATGGAAGTTTTTGGCTCTGGTTTTCAAAATGGTTGTGTTTGTTGCGTTTTTAAATTATCTATCTATCTATATATATATATATATATATATATATATATATATATATATATATATATATATATATATATATATATATATATATATATATATATATATATATTTATATGTATATATATATAGAATCTTACATGGCTGTGAGTGAGTTACGATTTTTCTCTCACGAGGGATCGTTGTTGGTGGGGAAAATCACGAGTGACCGCAGGTCACGAGTGTTTTTCCCCACCAACAACGATCCCGAGTGAGAGAAAAATCGTCGCTCACTCACTGCCATGTAAGATTTTATTTATTCTCTGTTTAATCGAGTATTTACCGCAAAAATTGTCGCTCTTGTTGCTTAGGTGTCGCCATTTTGAAGCGGAGACTTTTCACTTGGAAATGTCAAATCTGGTATGCCGTGTTTGTTGACGTTCATCGCAGTTATTCAACGTCACCCGTGACGTATAATTAAGCATAGCTCGCGGACGTTTGATTTTGTCTAAATGTCAATGCATTACGTCACTGACGCAGGCGCGTCACGATTCACTTGTAACAATGTTTAGGTCATGTGACCTACCGTGAGTTACTATTTCTGGATTTCACTCCAGAAAATGATAACTCACTGCCAAACATAGAATAAATATAGAATCTTACATGGCAGCGAGTGAGTTACGATTTTTCTCTCACGAGGGATCGTTGTTGGTGGGGAAAATCACGAGTGACCGCAGGTCACGAGTGATTTTCCCAATCAACAACGATCCCGAGTGAGAGAAAAATCGTCACTCACTCACTGCCATGTAAGATTTTATTTATTCTATGTTTAATCGAGTATTTACCGCAAAAAATATACCCTAGGCCTACTTTCTACGCCGATCTGGTGGTTCCCGTTTGTTTACGTTCGTCGGGATTATTCCACGTCACGTGTGACGTATAATCAAAGATTGCTCGCACACATTTGACTTTATGTAAACGGCAATGCATCGCGTCACTGATGCAGGCGCGTCACAATCTACTTATAACAATGTTTAGGTCATGTGATCTACAGTGAGTTACTACTTTTGAATTTCACTCTAGAAAATGATAATTCACCCTCGAACATAGAATATATATATATATATATATATATATATATATATATATATATATATATATATATATATATATATATATATATATATATATATCAAAAGTACTCTTATTCCAAAGAACAAAGCAAGAAAACCTCATTATAAATCAAATTGTGGGGGAATATGTTTTTTTCTGTTTCACAGAAAACATCAAGCACAGTTCTGTTTGCTAAGTTATTGAAACTGGAGCTCTGCTATTGGTTGGTAATGTACACTTTGGATTATTTTGACTGGGGTAATTTCACATGAAGACGTTAACATGTTTGCATGTCAAAGGAATCTTTTTGTGGCTCAGATTATAGGAAAAACTATAATTGCCATCCAGGGTGACGTTACCATTATTTATTCCAGATGCCGGAGGCAATAACTCTCCATTATGTTAGCTACTGATCGGGAAAAAGTTGAACTCTTCCAGCATTTTATCTCGCTAGTGTCCCAAGCAGGCGACACCGGCATGACATGTCTAGCAAAGATAAACAACACCCATGGGCCCCGGTCTATTCAAATTTTCAATGTCATCATGTTTAGGGCACACAAAGAAATAACGGTTAATATCCATATTCGGTTTATCGAACCCAGAGTTCCCAATGTCTGTAACACCTATTTTTGTAGGTG
Source organism: Hermodice carunculata (assembly GCA_964020975.1). Classification (NCBI taxonomy): domain Eukaryota; kingdom Metazoa; phylum Annelida; class Polychaeta; order Eunicida; family Amphinomidae; genus Hermodice; species Hermodice carunculata. The sequence continues at coordinate 28,955,398 of OZ026614.1, read as the reverse complement.
GGAGTTCAGTTGGCGGCTGTTCATACGCCATCTTGAGTGTAATATCGATATCCGTCTATTACCACGATGATATATCGGATTCTTTTTTCTTGACTTTGCACAATTTATCGATACCATTTGTGAAATCAGGAATATGATCCAGCTAATTTTCAAGGGGTGTTGATTTAACAGTATAAGAGTTTACGAGAAGAAAGACTCACAAATCAAAGCTACCTGTTTGAAGATGACTATCATCGTGCTTATTTCGCACATTGTAATGTGTTCGATTACTAACATTTACGGGATGTTCGTTACATTGATATTGTGGAGTGTTTTTGCTGATTATTTTGTACACAGTGATGGGTTCTTTTTTCCAAAAAATTGACCAACACATTGCTGTCCGGTTTCTATGTATAATTTGAGTATTAGCGGCGCCACTGATAGCGCCATTTATCACTCGGCCAACAGATAATTGAACATTTTCAAGCAATGAGTCTTGCGGTTTGCCGCACAATTTGACCAATACAAGATGCATTACCATATTCTGAAAGGACCCGGCGAAAGATGAATAAATTGGTTCACGTGCTGTCCTTGAAGCCTCGCACTATGTTTACAAGTTTTGAGGAGTTTTCAAATTATTTATTTTGTGATATTTAGTATCTACTGTTTTCGTACAGAAATGAAATTGTGATTTCTTTGGATACCTTTTCCAGAAATGACCATGCTTTTGTTTTTTTAAAAGCCAAACACTGCTGAGCGCACTGTTCGATCCACACTCAATAATCTTGAATCTGTTCCTGAGAAAGTAGATCAAAGACATTATACTATGCATTATCCTATGGTAAAGTGAATTTTAGCGTAAAATTAGGGCAGTTCATATTCCTCTTAGACACATATTTTCGATACACTGAAAAGTGTGCATTGATATGATATCAATGAACGGTTACGATGTCTCTGTACTGATACGCTTTTCTGTGCACGCTTGAAAGTACGGTCTTGATCTGCCGCTAGGGGCATCAGCGGCAGATCAAGAAGGCACAAAGATGTTCTCTGCTTTGTCCACTACTGATGATGATGACTCCTTAGCTACATAAATTTTGGCAAATATAAGCGTCAGGGGAGTATGAATTGATATCACAAGAAAGAGATCGTTTTGTGCAACTGCGGAGCCATAGGATAAAAAATCATTATATCTTTCTTTGTTAATTGATTTTACCTACTCGTAACACGGTATCGTACTCGTTGGTGAAATCAATAAACAAAGAATACCATATGATAAGCTATACATATCAAACTTCGACATATGATACACACCTATAGTACATATGGCATCATTGGACCAATTGTCCCTCCAAATATGGTATTTAATACGTTTTCAACACATTGCCGTCCGTATCTTCCCCAAAATTGTATGTGGCGCCACCACATTTCACCGCTTTTTTGATCGATCAACATTGTTCCTAAATTTTGTGATGATTCAAACAAAAGCGCTTTTCATAACCGCCACGTCCTTTCAGAGGAGGTAATAAAAGCACTGGCTGAAAAACACAGAGCATGAAACATACTTAGACAGAATCAATATACTGTACAATTTCCAGTCAGGATTCTGACGCGTCTACTCAACCGCCAACTTTTTGCTCCACTTGACCGACTATATCAGAACAGAATTTGCCAAAGGTAAATACGTGGGGATGGTTATGCTTGATATCCAAAAAGCCTTCGATACCACGACATCTTGCTTAATATATGTGAAGCAATTGGTACTGACTCGGTGGAATGGTTGAAATTTTATTTAAATCACGGGAAGCAAATCGTTAATGTCAATGGTGTTGAGGTGGTGCCTCTGAGTATTACAATCTGGTGTCCCCCAGGGCAGCATCCTGGGCCCGATATTGTTATTGTGTTAGGTTAACGACATGGCGATCATGGTAAACTCTTACTGTATGCCGACGACAGAGCACTTCTCATTTCAATGAAATATCCCAATGTTATGGTACAAACCAAGTACAGAACTGAATTTTTGCCATCTGTGGCTAGGAGACAATAAATTAGCCTTACAGGTAAGACAGACCCAATGTTGTTGGTTTCCAAGAAAAAACTAAAAAACTTCATAACGTAACATGCAATAATACCGAATGAAAGCGGACCAACTTGGTTTCATATTTAATTGCAGTTTTGTATGAATGGTTATCAGGAGCAGCAACTGTTTTTCAGAAAATAAACTCAAGATTGAAATTCCTATACAGAACTGTTGCCTGCCTCAAAAGACAATCCAAGAAAACTCTTGCAAATGAATTATTTCAGTGCCATTTCGGTTACTCCTGTTCAAATTGGTATTCTTGCCTCAATAAATTATGGAAAAAATGCAGATAATAAAAAACAAAATATATTAGATTTATATTAAACGGAGATCCTAGTGATCATAATGGTAAAACAAAACTCAACAGCATTGGTGCCCTGAAGGTGGAGTACAGAGTCATACAATGAAAACTCAACCATGCCTAAAATATCTTCAATGACACAGCACCCGCATACGTGTGCCAAACTATACTCAAAATTTCAGACCAACCCAGCTACCACACCAGAAACCGCAGAGGTAATTTCTGCATTCGTGAGGTTACCAGCCCCACTCCTTCTTTTAAACACTGCCATCAAAGAATGGATAAGGCTGCCCACACACATCAAACATCACCAAATAAATACATACTCAGAGGAAAAGTCCAAAAGTACCATGTCATCACAGTCATAACAGGCAACCACAATATTTGTTTACCATTGAAGATAACCTGGGCTATGACTACTGGCTGAACAAATCATGTACATAGAACGTAGGCATTTGTCATGTCAATAATATATTTGCGAAGTTTTTTAACAGTAAACAATGACTTTCACCAAATAAAATCAACTGATCAGTGAACTGAGAATACTTTCATTATTGTTAAGCATTTAAATCTTCCGATGTTGTCTAATTATCATAACTTCAGGTTCTTTCATTTTCATTTAACTGGATGCGCCTGCAGGACACATGTGATTTTAAGCTCCCCATAACTGTTTTGAAGAGAGAGAGAGAGAGAGAGAGAGAGAGAGAGAGAGAGAGAGAGAGAGAGAGAGAGAGAGAGAGAGAGACAGACAGACAGAAAGACAGAAAGACAGACAGACAGAGACAGACAGACAGAGACAGGCAGAGACAGAAGGACAGACAGAGAGACAGACAGAGAGACGGACAGAGAGAGACAGATATATTGAGAGAGAGAGAGACAAAGAGAGAGACACAGAGACAGAGACACACAGAGAGACTGACGGAAATTCAGAGAGACAGAGATTGATTAATTGAGGGAGAGAGAGAGAACGAGAGAGAGAGAGAGAGAGAGAGAGAGAGAGGGAGGGAGGGCAGGAGGGAAAGCAGGAGGGAAGGAGGGAGGGAGGTAGACAGACAGATGATCATTTTGAATATCCGTGGCCGGTGATGCACTCTTATGCTTTGATTTAATATGACAATCCTGTTTCAGGAAATTGTAGTCGCATGTCATTTTCACCATAGCAAAAATTGGCTATGATTTTTCATCGGTATTGTTCAAGTAGTTTCAGTCTATTATATGTCGTTGTACATTCCGATCTATGGGATTATTTTTTAAAGTGACGATTCACACAGCATAGCGTAACGCAACATGCTTTTTATATAGGTTGCCATTTAGGGCACAAGACACTCTATTGTCCAATATATGTGATGTACCTCCTTTGGAACTTCAAAGGTACACTCTGTTCCTCAATCACATTAGTAGGATTGGTAATAGAGACAAACCATAGAGTACATTGTGCTTGAAATTAAACATGAAAGGTTCGGGAGCCGCAGTTGGCAGATACTCCCAATTATTTGGTAAATATGTCGACCAGAGAGAATGCAAATATCAGAGGCTGATTCTCTCGTACTTTCGAAATTCACAGGTAACCAATACATATAAATCATTGTTGGGCAGAGCAATTTGTGAACTATGCGTCATTCGTGATGGGAGGTTAGTAGCCTCGCCCGTGCATCTACAGAGGTAGTAGAATTACTGGATCATCTACCGTGTTATTTATAATTTTATTTCTCGTAATAACTTACAGCGTAACTTATACACTGCACTTTGTTTTTCTTTCATGCGAATTTTCTCTCCTTCACATTATTATATGTAGGGGATATATTATGATGTGTGCCGCATATATGGTATATATATATATATATATATATATATATATATATATATATATATATATGTGTGTGTGTGTGTGTGTGTGTGTGTGTGTGTGTGTGTGTGTGTGCATGTATGCACTTGTACCTCTCTCTCTCTCTCTCTCTCTCTCTATATATATATATATATGAATATTATTATTATTAAAAACGTAAGATTAAGCAGGTCATACAGATATTGGACGATAATTTGTGTGTACATATCGTTTTGTTTTGTGAATAAGAATGGCTTTGCTATTTTATTTTTAAAGGAAATGTAGCAATGTTACACATTTAATTTACCATAACCGTTGATGGTTTTGTGATCATGTTTTTATCAATTTTGTAGTTTTTGTGGACCTCAATTCGTTTTCGATCGCAGGTTATTTATTTTGTTTCCAATAATTGTTTCGCCTATCTTTTTCAATTGAAAGTGGTGATCTTATTTTTATGAAGATAATTTTCATAGTAATTTGCAGTTGGTTCCTTCATTTGTTTGACTAAATCAGGTCCAATAATGGTGAAAAAATGTATTTGCTGCTTTAAGTTTATCACTCATCCCTTATTCACAAAAGATTCTTTTTGATTATTTTGGAAAGTATTTCATTTATTGGGTTTCATGTCTTCTTAAAGTTATTTTGGTATGTTTGAAAGCATTGTTGGTAGCAATTTGTTTTTACTTCAGCAGGTCAGCTGAGGTTTTAGTATGGTCCATCGTCCATTGGTCCGTCTGTTCGGACTTCTCCAAAACCGTCAGCCAGTTTTGAGGGAACTTACATTGAATGGTCTCTGCCTTGTTTTTTTCAAGTGGTCACAGTTAAATGATTTTTATTTTTTAAATGATTATTTTTTTTGTTCATCTTTTGGCAAAATCTTTCAAAATTTATTTCGAAACCCCACAGCCAATTGCTCTGGAATTGCACACAAACACTGCTGGGACCCCCTAGATTTCTTCCTGAGGCTGCGCTACAATTGTTTCTGTTTTCTTTTAAACATTTTTTTTTTTTTTTTTTTTAGTAAGGCTAATTTTGACTTTTTCTCCAGAACCGTCACTGAGATTGTTCTGAAACATAGTGAATATGTAGCTCGTGGAACGGGTAAACAAAGTTGTTCACAAAGTAGCGATACTCTGGAACCCTGATTTTCAACGAATTTTTCGGGCGCTTGTCGGTTACAGCATGTATTCTTAATGATAACAATGTAAATCATTGGGTATTGCCATGAAAATTTGCAAGTTCTTCTCCATAACCATTAACCAGATTCGTTTCAAACTTGGTGGGAATATACCTTTCATGAGTCTCTACCAAATTTTTACAAATGGTCACGTTCCATTGATGTTTGGATTTTTTTTATGGATTTGTTGTTCAATTTGTGGACAAAATCCTCGAAACTTTTCCTTCTGCGAAACCGCCCAGCCAATTGCTTTGAAATTGCATAAGGATGCTTCTGATGCTCCCCAGTCTTTAATTGTTAAAGATATGGCGCTGCAATTTTGAGGCATTTTTGCGTTTTCACTTTTTTTGACTTCTACTCCAAAACGGCAACTCGGATTGTTTTGAAGTTTAATAGAAATTTACCTTGAGTAAAGGGTAAACAAAGATGTTTACTAGATGCTGATACTCTGAATCCCTGATTTTTGACGATTTTTTTTTATTTGGGTAAATGTCAGTTAATGCATGCATTTTTATTGATTACCATGTTAGTCAATGGAGGTTGCAATGGAAGTTCACATTTTCTTTTTCTCCTCCGAAACTGTCAATCCGATTCACATCAAATTTGGTAGGGACATACCTTGAGTGAGTGTCCACCACCTTTGTTCAAATGGTTACGCTTCGGTTAATTTTTAGGTTTTTTTTATAACTTTTAATTTTTGGCCAAATTTTAGAAAATCTTTCACGAAACTGCTCAACCATTTGCTTCGTAATTGCGTAGAGATACTTCTGGAGACCCCCATCAACAGGCGATTTTGTGTTTTATGGCGTGAGTGTGTTTAAACAGGTGAAATCTGGATCGTTGTCAGAAAAAAATCTTAATCTTAATTCCTGAGGTACTTTTGAGGGTAGCATCACTAATCTTACATAATGTATTATCGATAAAAGTTCCTCTTACATTTGAGAATCTAGTGGGAAAATTTATATTTGGGTACAAGCTATATGATATCATAGCATTGTAAAAAAATAATTAAAGCTTTCTGCATTATTTTGTCTCCTTAAATCAATATTAAAGTCACCACAAATAACAGCTTCACTGTTTCTCAACGTTCCACAGAATTCGTGTATAAATACTTGATAATTATTAAGGGGTCTCTCTAGATATTCTGTAAACATTTCCAATACTAATATTTTCCAAACAAAGACAGTTTTGTATTTCATGTATACACATTCCTCTTAATTATAATATGTGTACACTGTACATGCACATATACTCATCAATTAGACATATCCAAACCGTAGTCCTAATGAAACAAATCCAAGTCAATTCCGACCAAAGGTAATGTTCCTTGGTATATATAGCTGAAACACATATATTTATAGTTCGTATTTACCCAAAAGAGACCAAAACGTAAGTGTAAAGGTCCATAGGGTCGCAAAGGCCATATCTAGTTTTAACATGACAGAATACAAAAAGTTTTGTTTGAAATTATAGGCCTATTTCAGTAAATTGGCTTAAACAGGTGCATCATTCATGCGCACACAGGACCATACAATGTATGAAAAGGGACCAAAATTTGCAGCACATCAGAGAATTTGTAAGCGGAGGTTCTTAATTTGTTGAAAATGTCAATAAAATTCAGTATTTAAAAATGTACTACTTGCAACTACCATCTCAACAATGATCATCATACATATAAGTCCACAAAGTGACACTAACACCAACATCAATCCATCAGAAAAGCCCCCTAGGCCTAAAATGACCATCAACAAGAATCCAAACAACATGATTATATAATTCGATGTGTTTTAGGCATGTAGTTAAAGACCTGATGTTGTTTTAAAGGAGATAAACTAAGAGTATTTCAAAAAGAAAAGTGTTTGAATTTGCAAATATAGTAAGTACATTGGTTCAAATGTTAAATATCAGCCAGAAGCAAGTAACATTAGGCCTCAAACCATTAAAACGTAGTCAAAAAATGCATTACAATAGCCAAAAGTTGTAAGGATAGCAGTCATATTTCAAGTTGGTTTCTAGAAGTATTTTTGAAAGGAAATTTAAATGTTCAAGAAAGCATAGAATCCCACAAGTCATCTAATAAGTCAATTATTAGGGTAATAATTTAGAATTCCAAAAATGTACTATGCCATTGTAAGTCATCTGTAAGTCAGCCAAGCATAATGTACATCTAACTCGTGGTTCTATAAAGTTCAAAAGGTTAAAATGTAAAACAGTCCTAATTATTGTAAAATTCTACTACCTTTATCAGAAAAAGAATTGGGTTTTATGATAAGAAAGGGAGAAGAGAGAGAGAGAGAGAGAGAGAGAGAGAGAGAGAGAGAGAGAGAGAGAGAGAGAGAGAGAGAGAGAGAGAGAGAGAGGAATCATGTTGAAATTCCTAAAGGTAACTGTAAGTATAACTGTTTTCCTGTAACAGTTTTAATTTTTTTTATTTATAATCAGACGTAGTTCAACTTGTCAGTCAGCTGATTTAGATGCTAATTATGTATACGAGAGAGAGAGAGAGAGAGAGAGAGAGAGAGAGAGAGAGAGAGAGAGAGAGAGAGAGAGAGAGAGAGAGCTCATTAAACACTTTGAGCCAACCTGACATGACCTTAACAATAACAAACTATATTCATCAGACAATTATAAAAAACATCATCAGTTTCACTACACTTGGACACTTACTGCACTGCAATATGTGCAGAAAATGCCTGAATGTTCAAATTGTTACCAAATATATAAAGTTCCATGAAAAGAGAAGCGGACAACAGTTTTCAATGATAGTGATGAGACCAAATCGAATACCAGTTTAACCTTGTCAGATCCAGGATCATTTACGAAATAGTAAGACATGCTAGTGTTCATCGTCAGAAGGATCCATGAACAACAGTAATGAGATTTGAACGAATGAGAGTATCTTCCAGCTGAGTTGGAACAGGTTACCAACATATTGGCAGTGGGTTTACTGCCCAAAAGAGCTGACCCTCTCAGGAGTGGGCACTTTTCTGTGGTCGCGAAGGTGCCCACTGTAGAGAGATTTCACTGTACAGTGGTCCCTGCAATTTTATACCACCCCTAATGCCAGACAAAAGTGGTCACATGGGACAGGTGGTCTTTCATCTCAAATAAATTAACAAAGAAACAAAATCCAATGTATTTCTTCTTTACTTTACGACCAAGTTGGTCCAGAGTTCTTTTCAGACACTATTTTTTCTAAAGTGACCAAACTTGCCATGGTGACTGACATAACCAGTTAAATTTTGCATCTCATTTGGAATAGTCATGATGTTTAAAATTATGCAAATTTTAGAGGTAACAACAATTTCAAAAGGGCCATATTTTTCCAAACTATTGCAAATGGACTCAAAATTTCAATGTGCGCATATACCTTTGTGACTCTTGCCACTATAATGGGCAGTATACTTCAATTTATAGGTTTGTGGCAAAGCCGCATCCAATGAACTATGAACCAAAATTGTAGGATTATAATCAACGCAAATTAGTTGAATATGCAAAATGTAAATCTTTAATAGCTTCAAAAAATTATAGAGGTGGCATTCCTACTTCAATTTATGGGTTTGTGGTATGGCCCCATCCAATGAACAATAAACCAAAGTGCTTCTAGGCTTATAATTCATGCAAATTAGGAAAATACACAAAATTAAAATGTTGAATAGCTTCACAAGTATTATAGATATAAGTTTCATTCAAAAACTTAATTTTATAAGTTTGGGACATGGCCACATCCCTTGAACCAAGAACCAAAGCTGAGCATTTTAATTTATAAAAATTAGGCTAATACACGAAATTTAGATAATGTTGAACAATGGCAAAGTGTAGCATTTCAAACTTTTCTCATTTTTAAGGCACCAAGACAGATTTGCTGTGAAGCAAATCCTCTTTTTTAGTTTTAATTTGCAAACCTTCTGACAAATATTGCTGTGAGCCGTATGTAAAGTTTTATTTCAACTGTGAGCCTTTAGTCTTAGGACCGTATTTTGTAATTTGGACGCGAATGATACTGTGATCTCTGTGTATTTATAATGTCCCCGATTTCCGGGTAATTATCATCAGCAGCATCGTCGTCGTCGGTGTCGTCTTCATTATCATAGTATATTTCAGCCAAAATATCATTTAATGGAAGGCACTCTTAGAGTATATGGTTCCGTAAATTCAATTTTCTTAATGGCTATTTTAGCCTCAATTTTGGTTCTTGTGAATTACCTAAAATAATGAGCTGCGTGTGGACTTTCTGACAATTAACAAATTCGTTATATTGCCGTTAGTATCACAGCACTGGGCCTTGTCAGACACGACAAACTTTGTACGACGCTTTTTATATATTAAAGTACAGGTACCTGCCAAATTCAACTAAATATGTATTGTGACTATATTTGGACACTCTGCACTTAAATATAAACTAGTAGAAGTCATTAAAGTTTCGAAAATCTCATTATAAAGATTGCAGTTGTCACTGTTTTGGTTGTGAAATTTTAATTTGAGACAGTCTTGATTTAAAATGTACTGAAAGCCATATAATGACAGGTATAACATAAATTACATTAAAGAGAAAGCAAATCATTCTAATTTGGTCCCCAAATGATCCTTTACCCCCGGCCGACTCGACCCCCAACACAGGATTACCAACTGGCCAATCTTACATCCACCCCTTCCGACCCCACCGGCAACACAGAACTATTAACTGGCTAACATTACATCCAAAATGCCTTCTTAAACCTTAGTCGAACACAAAATATCTGGCGGAAAACTGTATATAGTTAACGTAAAAGATAGTGCAATATTGTAAGTATTGGGTCTAAGGTAAGAGGTCCGTAACTCATACAATGACTTTCATAAATATAAATATGACCAAACAAACATTGATGGACAGGGAAGATATTATAAGCGATAACCAGAGAGTAGCTGTGCATAGAAAGATTCTGGAAAACAAACGCAGTCCAATAAGCCACACACGCTGGCCTGTGTAGTGAGTCAAGCAGATTGAGGTCAGTCTTCACATATGCATGGAACAATATATATTGGAAAACCTTTGGCCAGCACGATGGTTTAAGAAGTCTAATTTATGATGAGCCACTATTCTTATGCCCACGATTTTGTGCATTGTAATTAAATGAAAATCAAATTCAAATATAATAGAATACTATAAGCATGTTTTACCATACGCCTTCAGTGAGGTTCGTGTCAAATACAAAATTCATATGACCTTTTCATTGTGGTAAAAGAAACTAGCACATTCAATGACTGGTGGTTTCAAACATCACTCAACTTTACGACACATACTTCAAAGTTGTTTCGACATGTGGTTTCAGTTCACACATTGTCGTATCCTATGCAGTCTCAAATTAAAATAAACTTGCGATTTGACAATCCTTTTGTAAAGTGCTGAGCCACTACGACCGCCCGCACACAGCATTAACATATTAAATCAACGGTTTATAATTTTCCAAATTATTTTATATTCATGATAATTGTACCGGTATGGGCGAGTTAGAAATCCTCATGTAGAGCCGCTACCGCACCCCTACCGCATTATTTATTTTGGGTGGTTGTTTTGGCAATTTTAACAGCCTTTCAGACTTTTTATATTAAAACTAATTTTAGATATTTAAACATCTTTTGATATCTGCTTTTTATCTTTTGACTTATTTTTTGATATCTTAGATAATATCTGATTCTTATATATAAAATTATTGGAAAAATAGATAATGTTTTTTTAAAATTTGATTTATGGACAGCCAGAATTCTTTTACATGTATAAAAATCATTTTGATTTTTTAAATTGAACTTAAATATCGGTAAATCCACCGTCGTTTTAGATATCTATAGTTGGCTTTTTGCGATCAAAAAGTAATTTATAGATATATGAAAAATTCAATTAAATAAAATTGTTGTCAATGGCAACCCCTTTTCAATGAATTGTGCTAAAGATATTCCCTCCTATAAAGATAACAGCGCTTTCCCCCAAATTGCCGTGAAGTATTTTGGGTTGGCATGGGCAAAAGCGTTTATGTGTTGTCTGCTTCAACGTTTAATTTCCTTGTATTTTTGAACATTTGTAATGGGAATTGTTGACGAAGCTTCTCAAAATTAAATCTATTTGGGAATAGGATAATGAAATATTATCTGAGTATTAATAATTTTGGATACAAACTGCCAGCATAAAATTCAAGAAAGTGTTTATCAATACGATTTGCCTTATGCTTCTTCATATATCGTGACTACCATGTCAAAGGTGCGCGATTGAAACCAGTCTACTCTACAAGGGCGAATCTAAGAACTACTTTTCTGAAAGAAACTTGATTGTCGTCTGATTTTTCAGATCACAAACAAATGGAAAAAAGTTAAAAAATTAACACAATCTTTCAAAGAATTGGAAGTGACAAACATCAAGTGTAAACTGTGTACGGGAATCTTGATATTAGGAATTTTCGTAAATTTTCCTGCAGTATTGATACATTATTTGCCATTAGACTATTCTACGTTCCGAAAACATGCATTAAAATTAAAAACAAAAATTACAATGTTCATCGGATATGAATATCATAATTAGGTTAGTACAGAGGCACACCATTAAGGATTTGAAAACGTTGCTTACATGGGTTTGGTAATAAACACGCAGATGACAACGGAAAAGAAAAGTTTTAAGCGATATGATGAGCAAATAGACAATATGTGTTATATGCAACCCAACGTAAAATGGAACATTTTCTTTTTACCGATGTGGTGTGTGTGTGTGTGTGTGTGTGCGTGTATATGTGTGTGTGTGTGTGGGTGTGTGTGTATGTGTTTGCGTGCATGTAGGTGTCTTAGTGAATAACAAAGGGAATGCGGTCCGACGATATGTAGATAAGTTACAAATTTTAGACTATGTACTATTTTGATAAGTTTTTTGGTTGCAAAAAGGTGATAATATACCAATACATAGCTGTCTGTTTGTACATTTTCTGCATGTGTATGACGATTTTGACACATTAGTTGCACAGTCAGAATGCAGCAAGGGGTCGGTTACCGAGTGGAGAGGCAGAATCAGTACAACAAACCAGCTTGTTATCCAGGGTGGAACGAAAATTCTATTTTGAGACAGTAGTACAATAAGAACAACAGGTAAAAAACACGATGCTTTGGATGTTATCAAAAGGAGTGTCCAAATCGGCAAATGGCTGCTCCCAGCTTTACGACCTGAAGTTTTTCTGCTGTGTTGAATAACGTAAAGTATTGCTGTATAACATACCAGTATTGCAACAATGACCACGCTGTTCATAAACATATACATAGACTTAATGAGGGTCCATCTTGTTTCAGTGGAAAATAAATCTAACAAGAGACACATACCGTCATGCATACACCTTTCTTTCGGAGCCAACGGGAAAGGCGAGAGAGATAGAATGTTTATAGTTGCAAGTAACACAAAGGCAAAACTCATGACCTTGTACAATAAATGTGTTGTTAGTTGGTGAATTTTAAATACAAAAACAATCACCACGAATCTGTCGATTGTCATCACCAAGACCACGAACAAAGACCCTACTGTTGATAACATAGACAGCACGGCAGCAAGCTGGCACATGCCACCACATCGCCAATGTCGGTCAATGCTTACGTATCCATCACTATACGTTAAATCCAGAATCGTTATCATGAACAAGTACAAACACATGCCCAGATGATAACAAGATAAAAACACTTTAAACATATTTTTCGTTGACACTGGAACTACTTGGATATTAGTTTGCAAAATGATAATATTGCCAACGAGAGATATACATATTACTGGCCACGCTAAGTACTTCAATATTTGGTGCGAAAAAAGTCCATTACACGACGGGAATAGCTTAGCAGAAGGTTCACATTTTATACCAGAGCCTATATTACAGCAATATTTAGAACAATCACTCCAAAAATACTCAAGTGAAGGTGAATTTGAAAGTCCAGAAAAATGAATGTGATTCAATGGGTTCTGACGTAAATCAAGGTATACCAACTGTTTTAAATTGTGCAATGTCTTAAAGGAAAACGTGTAAAGTTGATTCTCTGACAAATTCAAAAATTTTAGCTTTGGGGCAATAATCGAGTTAGATGCCATTCGTGTCAACCTAAGTTCATAAAGATTGAGGTGTGTTACGCTGTGAAAATATAGCATAAAGGGTTGAATGGTAGATATGGAATTTCCTTGTATATAAAAATAATTTAGACTATTTAGCTCAAAGAAGGAACCCCTTCGTAACATCAATATATTGTTATGACTTACATCTAGCAGCCACAATAGCCCACATTTCCTAAAATAATTTCTATCGATTGATTGGATTTCATTGAATGACAAATCAAATATGACAAGAGAATTGAAATCAATTGTGGGATGATTTAAATATTTAATACGGTTTTCGCGCAGCAAAATTGTTCTTATTCTTGGATGTCTAGTAATTGGGATTATGTCAAAATAATGTGCAACACATCTTAGTGAATAGCCCCTGCACGTACAGTTCCGAGTGCACGAAAAGCTTTCACAAAATTTTTCATCATCTCCAGAATATTTACAGTGTACCTGTTTGTCACAAACTTCAGAAAAGTGCAAACAAGTAGTCTGTCGTCGACACTTAAAATGAAATGCACATATCATATGACTACAGAAGAGTTCATCTAAACCCCTAGGGCAGTCCAAGTGCCCATCACAAATCATTCGTATGGGAATACAGAATCCACGGGGACATTTGAACTTTCTGGAGCACTTGAAATATGTACAATGTTTTAAATTACCACCATGCGGACAGTGACTCACATCTCCAGTTTTCTCTATATCAAATAAGCAAACAGCAGGCCGAGGAAAGCAAAAACTTTGAGTTGTCGTTACATGGCAGGTAATTTAATTGAGGACAATAACTTGTATCATTCTGATAAAACTCAACCAAAACCTGCTTCATTTTATTCTCATCAGCACCTTGTGCAACATGTTGGTTTAATTTTATGGTGACGTCAAGTTTGAGATCAATGTTTGTGTAGAAACATACCTCCTCATCAGATTTGTCATAACAATCGTATTGTTTATCACATATGTTAGCCACAGGTATACATTCACAAGAGCCACATAAGAAGTAGAAATCATCACATTGTGAATTATGTGACCAACATGATATTTGTGATGATGAGTTAATCTCAGGAACTCCAGCACTTTGGTAAATATGGCCACAGTGTAGTTCGTCACTGAAGTCTACGCAATCTTTGCGGCCATCACATACAACAATCTCCAGTACACATTCTTCATTCAGGCACATATATTGACCAAAAAGACATGAATTTTGTCCCTTTTGTTTGGAAGTTTCACACAAAATAGCTTTGACTGTCGTTTGATTATTATGACCTGTTGATTTTTCAATCTGACATGCTGTTGGAAGCAGACCGAGCAACGACTGTGTTACAAAATGCTGGAAGATTCTTAATTTTACAATATCTTTTGTTGAAAATGTAGAGCACATTTTTGGGTTCACTGCTGCATAATGGTTGCCAGAGTGCGACCAAAGTACCCACGCTTTAACACTCTCATCAAACCATCTCCAACTGCTCATCAGTCGAAAAACAGAAATATTATATTCATTACTTTCGAGGAAACTACCAAGTGTACGCAATTTGTACTGTACTGGCCTGGACCAAAGCTAACAGGTATATCCCTACTGTATTTTCTTTTCATGCACAGATACCAACTCATGTCGATATATGTCCATAAATCTTTCAGTGAATTTATCTGCTGTAAAAAGCTTTCACCGAATACTGCCACCTGCCCACTAAGGAGAGCACAGGAGGCGGCAGCATAATTGCTGCTTATTCTTGTGTTAGTCTCCGCAAAAAGAAGACATCTGTCTCCTGCATGATGCCATAAATGTTCACATTCTCCACCAGTAGAGTATTCCATGTAGCTTTCGTTGTTAATGTTGGTTTGCAGACTATCTGAGTCAATTTCGCAAATATAAGAAGCATTATGAAAGTGTTTTCGACAAGGCAAGCGTATCCAATTTGATCTTCCATACAATGATATAGTAACCATACCAGTGCAGTTGCCAGTTTGTAAAAGCCCATGATATAACACATTCCGTATGTACGATGTGAATTTCGGAAATAAAAAATTATTTTGAACAATATACACCCTAGGTATCAGTCGATGATATCGAACAGCGTTATACCAATCGGTAAAAATCGCTCTTCCCCCATTGGACCAAAGCATACCTCTCCCCTAGACGAATAAATCCAAAATTAGTTCGTCCATTTGCGTGTTAAGGATCGCTCTTCTCGAAATTTGACAACTTTCTCACGGTTTTTTAATGACATGAACATATAATATTTTGAATATGCTCTTTGTGACAAATTCGTTATGTTTGGGAATTTGGCTTTGGCCAAATGAGCTGAACCTGGCACGACAGTACCCGTGCGGCAATCCATTTCATAGGAACCAGAACTGTCGCAACAGCAGGCTTAAATATGTCACTAAACAGCTTCACTACATATCTGATTTCATTTGCCAATGGCCACAAATTTATACCAGTTCGTCACGAGAGGATGCCAAAACGTGTCACTATACCTCACCAATACTCACCAGAAATGTTTTCGATTTTTCTTCTTTAAACCACAAGTCTTTCCGCTACATCCATTAAGATCCTACTACAGGGCTGGAGTCATTTCATGTCTTGATTAAGTTCACTACGTTTGTATAAAATGAACTTCCGGATAATGATCATGGTCTAACGACATTTTCAAGCATGTCTGTGACACCTCTTGGGTTACTTCTAGTCTCAGCGAAATCGGACAAAACGTACACTTTCGTTAGCAAACAAATGATCTTTATAAAGCACGTTGTGTACTTCCCTTGCATGAAAACAGAAAGATATTCATTGTACCAACAAATAATTTTCCCCATATAATAATTTAACAAGAGGACAAAAAGGTTGTGAAACAGTAAAAGTGGATGTACGGATATTAAACAAAGCCATGATGAAGAAGGTCTCAAAAAAAAAAAAAAGAAAAAAAAAGGGCGGCTGTTACCTCCAGACAATTTTCTGGTCACACGTAGGTTTGCTCATATTACGCTGAAATGCGGGAACAAAATATACTACGGAGATTGTGTTGAAGTTGATCATATGAAGACAGGAAGGTATGGTTCCCGTCATTTCCTATTATACAAGGCATGAAAAAATATACAACTGTTTTCTCTTTAGTGTTAACTGTTTTTTTTTAACTGGGATGAATTTTGTTGTGATAAAGTGAAAAGCACTTCGAGATCATACTGGCATGTGTGCAGAAAGGAAGCTTTAATGGGTGTTATATTTTCTGTGTTTTCGGTGGCAAAATGTACTTTTCCGACTATCTATATTACCTGCGTAAATATATTGCAAAACCCACAGTCATACTTTCATAAAGGTCGGAGAATATGTAGTTTTATTGCATTTCACAATTGACAGTATAATAATGCATCAAATGTGATAATCATGGTTCGTGGCAAAATGAAATAAAATGTGATGTCATGTGATGTCATTTTCTGCTAGCCAGTTTTAAACGTTGTTTAACTCTGTGTTTAAGTTGTTTGACATATCCTGCACACTATTATAGCAGGCAGTATTTAATGAAAATGAGCATTATGAACTGATTAGAGTATAGTCGTCAACTATTAGAATGGAATCAAATTTTGAAGATTGCTTCTGAAAATCATTTTAAAGATGACAAATAGGAGAGGACCAAGAATTAATCCATGTGGAACTGCAGTATTGATAGTTAGTGGTTTGAACATACTTCATCAAGTTTCACAAATTGGAATCTGTTTTCAAGCTAATCGTAAAGCCAATGTAAAGGGGTACCGTTGATGCCATAATATTTCATTTTTTTTCCAGAGAACTTGGTGATTGAAAGTATCATATGCCTTTGGCAGGTCCAAAAAATACACTGATGGATAATTTTGCCAGAATCTAGGGTTTCAGTGATTCTATCTTTAAACTCAAGGACTGTTGTTTCAGAGGAATACATCTTCTTAAGGCCGTGTTGGCTTATATGTAAAATAAGGAATGGGTGGTAAAACAGCCATATATTGATTGTAAGCCACTTTTTCAAAAAATATAGATTTGAAGTAATGGTTATTGTGTGATTTCCTTTCACATCTCATGAACTCATGTGATCGGCTAAGCTACTTTTGAGTTAACAGTAGCAGTTACTGGGCCATTTTGCTAAATCCATACACTGGCAACGCTACTTCGATGGGATATGTTTACGAGGTAGTGTTTTTGATACATTACGCATGGTACACCCGGTGAGACATGTATGAGGGTCTCCAGTCTTTCAGCAACATATTGCAACATTTATTGCTTAACAGGACCAACCTGCCATGATCTTTGGCATACTGTAATGTCAAGGGTTATCATTTGATTCCCTGATATATGAAAGGACATCTCAAAATGATCATTTCTTCAAACCCTATAGTAAACTATAGTGCAACTGTTGCCTGTTGCATAATATACATTTGGTGCATGTAAAAAGCTCCCCCAAACAAAACGGTAAATAATATTTTTATAATCCTTTTACATACAGAACAAAGCCAAGTATTTACACGAATGAGAAATGGTCAGAAGCAAATGCACCTATAGCGAAATATGAGCTGCATGATCTGTCTACGTGAAAAAGCAATATAAAAGTGAAGGTGAACAGAAAAACACTATGTACCCAAATACTTTCAGGTATGCATCCATCCATGATCCGTTCATCTGTCCACAATTTTTTGTTTGACTTCAAAATTATGGATCAGTTTATTTTCAAACTTGGTGGTAATCTACTTTGGGTAAGCCTATACCAAAATTGTTCAAATGGTCATGCTCCAGTGATTTTAATCAAAAATATATTCGTTTTGGGTGGCGCTTTGAATTTTTTGTGAAAATGAAAATTTGCTGTTAAAGCTATATTCGATGTTCCTCCAAAACCGTCACTTGGATTAGGGAAAATATTGGAGCAAGGTACTTTGTGGAGTCGCCTTTTAAACAGACTTGCTCCGCGTGTCTGACTGCGCTCCACGGATAAGTGGAGCGCCCACACAACAACGATAGCATAACTTAGTCTGTCCTAACCGGCAATTTGTGGAGGGATAAAGAAAAATTGGTCAATACGTAGTTATGCTCTTTATACCTGGTTAAAGCCAATCTTTACCTGACCTGTGTTTTTGTCACCTAAGGTTTTGTGATGCGTCTTCGTCCATTGGTGACTTGTTGTTTGCACTATCATTCATTCACATTTACATTATGGGCTTTTATAGGATACTCCATTGTCAGTCATCTATCCGTCCGTCCTTCATCCATTCACAATTGACATTTTCGAGTTCTCCAAATCATTTACCAGATTCACTTCAGACTCCGTGGGAATCTGCATAGGATTGGACCGTGGGAATCTGCATAGTTTGTCCCATCCTCCGCTAGAGTAATTTTCGGATTTCTGTATGATTTTTGTTGATCTTTGTTGATTTTTGTTCATATGAACGACAATAGTAATTGCAATTGCTCTTCATATTTTCGACGTTTTGTTCCTAACCATGTTGAAACTTGTACCTCGTGACAGCACTTGGCCAATGAGTTTGTAATTGCAAACAAACGCTTACGGGAACCCATGAAACAGGGTGGGACTTCTATTGTTTTGATAATATCAAGGCCAGCTGAGGACGAGCTGTTCACACAGCTCTCACGTTTTGTTCATGTTTGGCACATTTTTTTTGTTTAAAACAATCTTTAAGAAAAAGCTTAGCCAATTGCTTCAAAATTATACATAAACACTTCTGGAGTCTCGTTTTCATTAATTTGTTCAGTGGAATGGACGTCCTTGTTGGTTGTGAGGTGGATGTTTTACTTTCTTTTTACAATGGTTTCATTTCGAAGTACTTATCTATTAACACCAACATTTTTATTTATTACCATTAAAATAAATTAATGGGAATTGCAAAGTTTCGACCTTTCAACCAGAACTGTCAGCCAGGTGCACTTCAAACATGGTGGGGATAAGCCTTTGGTGACACTCCACGACGTTCGTTCCGATGGTGGCGTTCACACTGTTTGTTGGATTTATGTTGGTGTGTATCTTAAAAATTACCTTAAAAAAAAACTGCTTGGCTAACTGCTTTGAACTTGCACAAGCGTACTTTTGCAGACCCCTGGATATTAATTTTTTCAGCCAGTAGCGTTGAAGTTATTAAAACTTTTTTTATGTATCCTTGCGTAGTTTTAGAACTTTCGACTTCCTCTTCCAAGTGCTCGATTGCTTCAAACTTGGTAAAAATATACTTGGGCTAAGTCTTCATAAAAGTGTTTAGTATATTGTGCCCGTAGAATTTCCTGATTTTCAAGGATTTTTTGTCAGGTACATGTACATGTCACCATTGTCACTAAACAGATAGAAAGCAAATGTGACATTGAAGTATGTTTCTCTAATGGTTAACCGTAGGCTCATGGTTACCATAAACACTCAGACCTCGGTCGACCTTGAAAGGTCAAATTAACGTATTAGCTCCCATCTCGGTAATGACGGATCCTACACCTGTGGCTAACTTTGAACACTGCTACGAAAGCTAAGAAATTACTAATGGGGTTTTTCTTGGTGTTGTTAATTTTGACCTTGAGTGACTTTGAAAGGAAATAGCGAGGTACCACATTTGCTTGATAATGGTCGATGCTGTCACTTTATATTAAAACATTACGACTAACGAACTGTCTTAGGCAAGACTTTGAAATTGCAAACACTGATCATGGCCTTACAGAAAAGTGGCCATGGCATTATTTCAAAGGTCACAGGACCACTTATGTCTGTGCATCCAAGGTCAGGTCAACATAGGACTGAAACGGCCCTCTAGTTTCTATATTTGTGTTATATGAATATCTTTATTCATGCTTCAAAGGCACACATGTACACATACAATAAAAGATAACAAAGAGTAGAATATACAAGAATCTTAAGACACAAACACATCAGAGTAAAGAACCATTTTTAACATATGAGTAAGGCATCATCAACGGTATAAATATCATTGGCTTGGAGGTGCTTACAGTTGAATGATTTCATTGATTTCTTGGAACGAAAGACACTGAAAAATCCCGATACAATTCAAACGAGCTGGGGATACACATTGGCTGGGTCTCTGTGGGTTTCATGGCCATGCTCAAGCCACGCCCCAGGGAAAAGGTAATAACTTAACTTCAAGGCTATATCTTCTATATTTCATTCTCAGAGTGCTGCAGCTCAGACATTGGGTGGCCGTTATATTTCCTGTTGGTCTCCTCCTGCTGCTTGTGACCCAGTTGTTGGATCATTATATATGTTATGTTGTGGGAATGTGTTCACCAGATGAAACAGCCCGATGTGACTGCCTTGCATAATTATTGGATTGACCCACATTATCTGAAAATAAGACTCCTGAGTCCTCCACAACCTGGAGTTGGAACCAATTTTACAAGCTGTTTGGTGTTTTCTTCTTATAGTAATTTGTGTATCCAGTGTATCTTTCACGTTGTGTTTGTCTCAGTTTGACAGCGAAATGAACGGCCTTGACTAATACGCACATGCAGTCATCACTTTTCACTCATGAGTGCGGAATGGTTTGATATGGTTTCATGTACCCCAAGTCTAAAGATTTGAAAAGGAAACTATAACATGTACCTTTCTTACAATGGTCATAGAGTAAAAAAAAAAGGTGGCAAGATTCACATCAAGCTTGGTAGGGGTGTACATTTTCCGGTCGCTACTAATTCTGTGTAATATTTGCAAATGTTCCTGTAATTGTTGGATTTTTATGCACTTTTAAGGCAAAACCCGTAAAAAGTCTTCTTTGGCGCTGCCATTTTCTTATTTTTGATAAAAGTTTGTGTGTTTTGCTCTATTGACTTCTTTCAATAAAAATTCTGAATTCTCTTGACACTTGGTGAAAATTTACATAGACTTCTTCTCCAGTAAATTTCTTCAATACATGGTGGCATTATGCAATCTTAAAAGAAGCTTTGAATTATCAGTAAAGGTAAAGAGAAATGCACACGTTTTATCGTGACACAGTTTCCAAGGTCACGTGACAAGCGAAGTAATGGTTTTGTATTGTATTTGGGAACTATTGAGCCATTGATTTAAGTAGTCATTTAATAGTAGTGAGAGGACATTATGTGTTAACATCATTGTCGGAAATCAGTCCAAGTAGAAAGCCCTGCAAATCTTGACAAGGCCATGAACATGACCATCACCAAATATAACAGCAGGACTTGTATATCCATGGAGCAATACATTTTTCATTGAATATCTTAAGATGATAAGATGTCATATTTATAATATAACAGTAATGACTATCATGAAAAATAGAAGAGGACATCAGTTTTCAACAATGCTGGAGAGCTTGAACCGAAAATTGAGCAAACAAGAAACATCCATTGTCAAAACCTTTCACTTATCAAACAAGCAAGGTCGAAACCCAGAAGCCTAGGTGAACGAACCAAAATCATTGGGATATATTCATATATTAGTAAATAAATATGAAATGCAGCAGGAAGAAAAACATCTCTATCTTTCTCGCTCTCTCTCTCTCTCTCTCTCTCTCTCTCTCTCTCTCTCTCTCTCTCTCTCTCTCTCTCTCTTTCTCTCTCTGTCCTGACTTGAGGCAGGTACCAACAAAGATTGTCGCAGTTTTAATCAGTTTAATGCTAGCGACTCTCAACTTTTAGAACTATCGGTCCTCATAAACGCATTGTATGAGATGTCAGCTACAATTCTCAGGTTTACATATCTACTAAATTTTTATATATTATCTCTGATCCACCTGATATCCATATAAAAATTTCTTTTCACGAATGCTTTAAAATTTCATTTTCGAATAACCCTGTTTCATAAGTTTCTGAAATAGAAGAACATAATCAGTGACCACTCTGTATCAAGATCGATATCCAAATTAAGTCCAATTTCGAATCCGTCCCAGTATGACGAGTAAACATGAACACGATCAATTACATACAAGTTCTGAACATTCATCAATTCATGCTACAATGGATCCTAATAGACTAACTGCTGATATCCTCAGAAATTTTGGTGGTCAACACGGATTTAGAAAATTACATTCAACCGAAACTGCTACCTTGGAATTTATAGATAAAATTTATAGAGATCTAGATGCTGGTGAAATACCTATCAGTGTATATCTAGATCTGTCAAAAGCTTTCGACACGTTAGCTCATGGTATTCTCCTGCATAAATTAAATAAGAGGTATTCCTCTTAACTGGTTTCAAAGCCATCTCACTGACAGAACTCAGTTTGTCGAGTATAATGGCATATGCTCTACAACCTTGCCTATTACTACTGGCGTTCCTCAAGGCTCCATCCTCGGTCCCCTTCTATTTCTCATCTGCATAAATGATATGCATTCTGTCTCTGATAAATTTCAATCAATCCTTTATGCTGATGACACAACATTACTCAAGTCTCTCTCTTCTTTTAACTTCTTCATAGGGTCAACAGATCAAGATTTATCCAAAAATATAAATTCTGAACTACAAAAAGTACATGATTGGTTAGGGGCCAACAGACTGTCTTTAAACTTATCTAAAACTAAGTACATGATTTTTCATTTCCCACAAAGAAAAGTTCAATTGGATTTAGATATCATAATAAACAATACTAAAATTGAAAGGGTGAATGAATTTAATTTCTTAGGCTTACAGGTCCACCAAAATTTGTATTGGGCCCCACATATTAATAAAATTGCCAATAAACTTTCCAGGGTCATTGGCACCCTCAAGAGATTGTGCTCTTACATACCTATGACAGGGCTTCTCCTTTTATATAATTCTCTCTTTTTGCCACATCTCAACTACTCTCTTTTAGCTTGGGGTCATTCTTGCGACCGAATTTTTACCTTACAGAAAAAGGCTATAAGATGTGTTTGTAACACCAATTTCCTTGCGCATACTAAACCATTGTTTAAAAACTTGAATATCCTGAAACTTAAAGATATACTAAGAATGAAAGCTCTTAAATTCTATTACAGGTACTCCAACAACCAACTCCCTGGCTACTTTGACAACATGTTTTTTACCCCTACTGCAACACACGCACACAATACCCGATACAGAGATATTCCTCGATTAGCAGTCCCTATCAGAAGCTCTACACAAAATACATTCCGTTTCTTTATTCCAAGTCTAATAAAAGAGACATCCCCAATCATCACAGACAAAGTCTATTCCCATTCGTATTCTGGATTCTCAAAATATGCAAAATTGCAGTTCATCAATGAATATTCAGACGTTTGTACCATCATTAACTGCTACATATGTAATAAAGACAATTCAAATGCTAGTTATTGCACATCTTTCCAATTCATATAAATGTATCAGAAATACTGTTTCTTAGTCCTGCCATTGCCTGAATTACTTTTACTGAGATTTCCTCAGTCCCAACCAGCATTTATCACATAAATAACCAGGTGCAACTTATGATGTAATTCTACATCTTCCAGGTAGCTCCAGCGATAGCGGAATCAAATTCCTTAGCTGGAGTTAACCCGACAGTATTTATTTGAATGATATTCAGCTTGTGGCTTTAATAACTGATGATTATATCTTTATTTTTGCTTTGATAACATTCTGATTGATTTGCCTATGATGTAACATGGCTGTCAAATAAAATCATTTTGACTTGACTTGACTTGACACGTCTACCATCAAACTCCAAACAGAAAACATCCACAAAAAGGAATAAGAGTCATGTTAAATGGAAGTAGACAAAAGTTTTTGACGATGTCGCCCAATTCTATGTAATCAAGATCCAACCATGATCGAAATCGACAGCCATCAAACAAGCCATGTCGAAATCCAGTACCATCAAGATTGACATACACCAGATATACATATAGTATGGAGGAAAACATCTCTCTCCTGACTTGAGACAGGTACTAACTAAAAGTGAAGTAATAGCTTAGATCCATTTGATGCATGCAACTATCAATTTTAAAAGTTGTCTTGCTCCATACAAATACTATTAAGTCACAACCTTATTTATATCCCTTTCTAAGTCCGCCTTATATTTGCGTAATAGGGACTGATTTTTATCTGCAGATTTCAAAAATGATTTTTGTTTCAGGTTCATTTTTGAATATCGGTGTTTTACCAATTTATCAAATAAAAATATATGGCGGAATTCGCAGTTGTCAAAACCAGTGCATAATCTAGCAAATGCCAAACAAAACAAAAAACAACCCCCCCCCCAAAAAAAAAACAAAAAAACAAAAAACAACCCCCCCCAAAAAAACCCCAAACCCCACGACGTGGGACATGGACGCTATACGCAGGCCGATTAGGACTATTACTATCCATGTAAGGGTAGTTAAAATTAAACTTGAACTGATTTCGTTTGTCACACACTTAAACTTTAATTCACCATCATTAAACATCATTATCCAAGTATTAACATTCCGAGTCATTTTCTGCAGTTTCCTTAAAGTCTAACCCACTTGGGTATAGGCAGGAAGAGCATTGTTTGAAATATTAATTATTGACGCTAAGGAGATCATCAATATATTGAAAGGTCAGTTCAAAACATTTACCACGATGGTCTTTCGTTGTTACATTTTCCGAAAAATGATATTCGTGGTAAAATAAATATAAATTAGCTAACAATGGTGCACAGTTTGTAACCATTGGATTACCTATGGTTTACCTGAATACAGAATCTCCAAATTTTACATAAATGCTATCTATCAAAATTCCATTAGTTGAACAAATTCATCATATTCAAATCCACACTGACCAACCTCCACATTATTACAAAACTATGCATTCTTAAATGTTATAAACACTTTTTGGATTTTTTTTTTTTTGGAAATGTTTTATACATAAGTCATTTTAAACATCGTTTCATATCTATATATGGAAAGGCTTTGTATAGAGTAGAAAGTCCCAAGATGAAATTTGTTTCTACGGTAAATAATCTTTTGCACCATTCAGTTGTTCTAACAAAACTTTGGAGTTGGCCAAAATCCAAAACCTAATTACACCAAAAATGACAAGAGTCACAGTTGTCAAAAAGCTGCATACTCGAGAGAAACCAGTTAACCATGACACATACACACCACCAGCTGGCGTTAAAGGTCAGTTACATATATTAACACATGACAATGGAAAAGAGGGATGACCTTAATCTGAATATGAATGTTACAGGACCGCTTAAGTCTGTGCATTCAATGTCAAATTTATGCACATAAGTTTCTTAATCAGTTGATTGATTTAAGGTGCTTTCATGCTTCATAGTTTCCAATGATACAATCAAAACTTATTACAAGGTAAATGGATTGTAAAGTCATACCTGCAAACTTGTTATACAACCATCGACACGACATTCTATTGCACAGAGCAGGAACGTTATACACTTAAACATCAACGGAGGGACTAGTTGCAATCATCCCGAAACGTTCATAATTCAAAGCTTTAAAGTAAGGAAAAGCACACAGAGAAATAAAAAAAACCTACCGCATTCAATTGCAAGCCCAGAAATATGACTGACGAGAAGTAAAGATTGTGAAAACATTGACTCGAACATGTCCTTAAAGTGATAAAATATCGTTGTAGTATGTCGAGTTCAGCCTGTCTTTCAATATTTACCAAGTAACCCTTCTGTTCTCTGCATTTCTCCTGGGCATCATGCCAGGACAAATCAGACATTTTCATAAGATATTTATGATTTTCCCAAACAATATCACGATAATAGTATCTCACGTTTAAAATTTCGTGGGTTTTGCCGAATGAAAATTCATAATCATCTCCCAATATGTTTTGAAACTTCATTGTCAAGGAGCATTTGTCTCCTGAATCGTTATTCTTTTCAACAGATACATTCTGGTTAGCATACACATTATGCAAACATACAACATCACATGTCCATTTGAATATTAGGGATGAGATGTTCACCCATTTCCACACAAGTGAATGGTGCGTTTTTATACGTTTAATCTCGTCGTTGTACCCCTTAATTGAAATGTTATAGTGCGACTTGCATGTCTGGTTCAAAGATACTCTCTTTTTACCTTCTGCAGGGTTAATAGGTCGACCGTAATAAAATCTTATTCCTTGAAATCTTTTTGTGTAAAAATTCAGTAAAAGCGATTGCACATTTTGCGAAATACGGAACTGCACACAGTTGAAATTAAACAAGGATTCCATACTGTACGATCCATTGTTATCTACATCGTAGAGTACACAATTCACGCTAGTTACTGCTATACGCAATGAGCTTTGTAACAACGGAAAGAGAGAATTAAATACTAAGTAAAATCGATGTCCATGAAATGTTTGTGTTCCATTTAATGGAGTAAATTTATAATAATCATGTAGTTGTATCTGTGCTTTCTCTCTGAACCAAACATGATGATAAGAACTGAATTTGACCTCAGTTACCAACCTTACCATGCCATCGTGGTATGTTACTGAGTTCTCGTGCGACAGCCTGCAGATAAACGCTCGTCTTTGTGCAGTAAGACAACTGTCAGACAGTTCAACTGGCAAATGTTGAAGTATGTGGCAACCTCTTCCTGTCTTTGTCAATGTTATTTGTGGCACATTCGTTCCAATTAGTATCACACGAGATAAGCGATACGTAACTTCTACACTTCTAGAAGCTATGTTCTTTGGTTGGCAAATTTGTTGAATGCCCATGCAGGTGGAAACCGTTACACAAAGGTTCAACCGAAGAACAAACTTATTGTCCAAATTGTAATATATCAACGTACCGAAGTTAGTTGATGTTACAAAGGACATTTTGCTAAACAGGGCCTTTGTAAGATGTCCAAATGCGTTACAGAAGGGACCAGTATGGGTAAAATGTTTTGTCACATCGCCATCAAGCAGGACAAACCCACCGCTGTCACACGCATCTGATGTAGGTCCATTCCACTCGTACTCAGACTCTTCAACCGTTATATTTAGATAAACATGTTCTGGGGCAGCCAAAATTATCTTCTGTATAGATGCACGACTAACTAGAGTCAGAACACTAGGCAGTCTGTCCCGTTTTGGCGATATGTAGCTGATTCTATAAGGATACGAAATACGCATATCACTTGTCATGCTGATCAAAATCAATCCATTCCCTGACAAAGGAAAACCGCAGCTATTAATAACTAGACGAAACGTTGAAGTGGCTTTCATTTTCAACACAGAAGCCAGGAAAGGAGTAGTTGTAGCTGTAAGCTTGATTGCACACAACGGTGCAGTTGAAAGCGTGTCATATAAATTTAGCCAGAACACGTGGCTGACAGAAACTACACCCTTGATGTTTATAAAGTAGACACAGAATTTGTTTGTTGTTTTTATCCAAATGCTACTGAATGGATCTTTTGTTTTCCCTAATTTGAGGCTACTGTTGGCAAACAAAAATGATATATTTCCACTTTTTACAAAATGCTTGGTAGTTACGAATTCATTGGTATGTCTGCCAAACTGATACAATATCTCGCCTGTCATAGTTATGATGCCATTGTCATCATATAACCTAAGGACACACATATTGGAGGGAACATACAAATACTGAGTTTGGATTTTTCCACAAAAGCGACCCAGAAGTGCCTTTCTTTGATCACTATGCAATGTCATTCGCACTTCCACGTATGCCATGGGGCAGGTACTTGCAAGAAGCCGGATGTCTAATTTGCTGATTACTACACGAATAGTCAACTGCTTTGGAGATATGATGATAACTGTGAATGTGTAATAAATAGAGAACAGTTTTGCCATCCCTGTGCCAAGACTATAGTTTGCACACGGATGATCTGTACGAACAAAATAATGGCGATACATTCCCGCTTTGGTAATATCTGCTTTGGATCTATAGCAATCGTATTTTATGATACAGTACTCCATATCAGTTTGTTTGTTACTTAATCCCATAGAATATCGGTTATAGATTAAGCACTGTTTGAGTAAGTAAGAGGTATAGTCATAAACGTAAATGTCTGAGTAAATAACATGGCCTTCCCAAGGTTGGTACTGAATACGAAAGAAGGTAGTATTCACTAAATGTAACTTCGATTCCTTTTCTGTGTCCTGAGCTTCAAGGATGATGTGCTTGTCGATACCAAATTCAATGAGGCAATATTTCCCATTGGTCATGAGGTGTGCACAACCTCTGACATAGTGACTTTCTTGCAGAAGGATGGGTGACGCAGATGTAGCTCCGTTATAAATATATAAAGTTGTGGGAAAGCCGTGATTCAGCATTACAGACACATTACAAACTTTCAAATGAATTACAAATACGGACAAAGTTTGAATTGTCCATGCCAGCGACTTAAATTCATGCAACTTGTAGGTTCTTCCTGGATTATTTACCTTAAACCGACCAAAAGACCATCTCATTGAGGTCCAAGTTATGTCATTGTATACACCTACAGTACCTGATGCTACATATGCTGAATTTTCCTGTACGATAGTGCACATGATTTGCAAGCATGGTAGCATAGTCAGTATATAATATCCACATTTTTCTGCAGGTAAACAACTTGCTAGGATGTAAACTATGTAGAACCTTACGGGGTCAGCGCAGATGTCTGACATTTGACACATTATTGATGATCTTAGCGGTTGTCAATACGATACCACAGCGATTGTAATAGAAAAAGAGGATATTTGACTGGTTTATATACACCATTGGTTTGGTGTCAACATAAACATGAATATCCTTTGTAAGTAATGTGTCAAAATGGAAGACTCACTGGGTTGAGTTAGTTTTAAAAAGACACACAAATAACAAA
Source organism: Hermodice carunculata (assembly GCA_964020975.1). Lineage (NCBI taxonomy): Eukaryota > Metazoa > Annelida > Polychaeta > Eunicida > Amphinomidae > Hermodice > Hermodice carunculata. The sequence continues at coordinate 28,926,256 of OZ026614.1, read as the reverse complement.
TTCTACTGTGGCAAATTCATTTACTCATATCTACCGTGTAACATCTGGTAATACAGCCATGCCCTTTTTTCCAACCTAATTTAAAAGACCCAATGATTAAAGCAGTATTGTCAACAAGTACCGACGACGTTTGGCCATTTTGTAAAATGATACTTTACGTATGGTGATCTGTGCCATTACAAGATGAAGTATGCATGTGATCACATGATTTACAGTGGCGAGTCCCTAAGTACAGGGCATGAGCAAGGGAAACGCGCATTATGATTAATACGTCAGTGTGTTGTTGTGAAAATGCCAAGTATTGGTCATGGTTTTGTATTTGTGTCGGGTAAAAGGCTCCGAAACATGTTGAGTAGTTACCCGCTGAAGACCCTTTAATTTATTTAGGCTGACACAGCCTATATCAAAATTTTACAGAGGAACGTGTGCAATATGGACAATAGTAATTCCATATGTATATAGGTTAGACAGGGACAGGTTAGCTTATGGGGAGTAAAATGTTCGGACTGCGGAATAGGGTAATGACCACTAGGAAGTGCTTCTGGGCAAAAAGACACATACAATATTTGTCCAGAACCACCACCTGGTAGTCATTACCCTACTCCGCAGTCTGAACTCTTCACTCTTCATAAGGTGACCTGTCACTGTCTGGTCTATACACATATGGAAATAGTATTGTCCATATTGCAAGCGTTCTTCTGTAGAATTTTGACATTGGCTGTGTCAGCCTAAATAAATTAAAGGGTCTTTAGCGGGTAACTACTCAACATGTTTCGGAGCCTTTTACCCCACACAAATACAAAACCATGACCAATACTTGGCATTTTCACAACAACACACTGAATTATTAATCATAATGCGCGTTTCCCTTGCTCATGCCCTGTACTTACGGACTCGCCACTGTAAATCATGTGATCACATGCATACTTCATCTTTGACATAGGCTGTATTAGCTGGTAACTACTTTGTGAATTTATTTTAAAGGGCGAGACATGTCCACCTTATTCACCCTTTTGCAGGAAATAGTGATAATATCAAACGACTGCTATAATTCCAGAAACAATCCTTGTACAGTTCTTATATAATGGGGCTCTGAGGAGGTTAATGAAAGTATGTATTACGTCTATCACGTCAGCTTTCCGTATCACTTAGTACCGCATTACCTTAAAGTTTCTAGAAAAAAAAGACCGTTTCATCCGCGCATGGCGGTGTTGGATGGTTATGCTTTTCTGAGTATTTCTGGTCTCCATTTTGCTTGCAAACTATCATTTGTTGTCTACCTAAACATAGAAGCCACTCGGTCCTTGCGGCTCGTGGTTTCCTGCCCAGAATCATTTCTCCCAACCAGAAACAACGCTCACGACAGTTTGTATAAGTATGCATGGAGGCGCTTTCATATGCACCTGTGAAATCGTGAAGGAAAACATTGCATTGTAATATGTTAGCGCCGCATTTGACTCAGAATTGGAGGTCGGGAAACTACAGTGCAGATAGAAGGAATAAAGGGTAGACATTTCTCATAGTCAAGACATAAGTTCAATGTAAAAATTATCAAAATACCATACCAATGCAAGGACAGACAGAAATAGAGTTAAGAAATCGTAGACAAGATCATGAGTTATTTTGGCAAAAAGAATTGGCTACTGTTTGGCTCTTTGGGCTTAATGATCAAAGAGAAGGAGAAGGGAATGTCTCAAAAGTTATTCTAAGATCGGGTGCTCATTACAATTGATAAATATAAAAAAGAGGCTTGAGCGTACACAGGGACATCATAAACATCCTAATTAAGCAAACCACTCTCATATAACACCACAATTTTAATAGAAAATTTAATAATCCACTTGGTCTCCATGCGGTTAGATCTGTATTTTATTCCAAACCAACATCAGTTTTGAACCACTTAAAACAAGACATCACCAAATTGTTCATGAAAAACGAATTTGACAAAATGTTATATCATATCATCAATGACATAGCTCTTCATAAACTTTTCATAAACCTGCATCTGTTTATTAGAAGACGCCAGAAGAATTATTTGATTGAGTTAGTACATTATGATAAGGATGTCGATCACATAAATCTGTCCAATTTATTGCATGATAAGAAGGTACAGTCACGTTTACCAGCTTATCTTGATAGTGCTGCTCCTAAAATTTCGAAAAAATATTTGAAATGTATTGTCTCCAAGATATTTAACCACAAAAAGGTTTTAAAGAATTTAATATATATGATTATTAAGAAAACACATAACCATATCTATGTCATAATTCTCCATACATTTCCAATCATCATGGTTAGACCTTTCCATTTCACCAAATGATGGACTACATAAACTAATTCCAAAAGGATATATATATATACCGTGAACAACAAATACAAAAAAAAATGCTTGGGGCTCAAGACAGGTACATCATTATGGAAGCTGTTGAAGGATATGCTAGAAATGCGCAAACAAGGATAAGTTTGATATTTCCATCATATATGAACGTTTAAGCGAAATAGGGAATATTGTTACCAACAGAATCAGAAATTACAGAAAACAAGTAAACAACTACCAGATCCTGTTCTGTAAAATCCAGAAGTTGTTCAATGCCTGCAAGAGATGCATCATGAAAATATTTCTGCACCTGTTGATGCTGCATCCAATAGTATTATTGTTTTATGTAAACAGTTTGATTATAAGATTCTTATTGACAAAATAGGCCTGTTGACCACCTCAGGTTCCCCCACATATGAAAAAGGGAATGAATTGTGGGATATTATTTTAAACAACCATCAATAATTTATATCTTCATTTGGCGTGGAATTTTTTGATGCACAAGCTCATCTACCCAACATTTATTCTTTTCCGAAACAACATAAAAATCTGTATGAGTTTCGATTCATAGAGGTTCCAAATTTTGCTCTGCTAAAGATTTGTCGGGTTTGTTCTCAAAAGGCGTAAAGTAGGTACACAAATTTGGTTAAATAGCTGTGGTCAGACAGAAGCATCCTCTGGTATTAACAGGTTTTGGACTGGATTTAATTCAAACATCCTGTCGGAGCAGTTTAATGGAATAGAATCATTTATCTTATAAACAGAATTCATCTTTGAATTTCTCCATTTTATACACAAGTATTCCTAATTCCAATTTGAAAGAATGTATCAAGAAAATGACATAAAACATTTGAGAAAAATACCTTTCAAAGAATTATCATATAATATAAAAGTGCACCTGTTTGGCACTGGTGTGAGGGATGGCCAGTCTGCATTTCAATATGATGAGTTTATCGAGTTGTTTTAACCTATCGATTGATAGTAATGCATTTGTGAATTCTCGAGATCTCTTGGATAGACAATTGATATTCCAATGGGTACTTATCGTGCACCTCTTTTGTCCAATTTATGTTCATTGTACTATGATTACACGTTTTTTATAAAGTCAAAAAAAGAAGAAAATTTCACGATATGTGTTTCAAGTTGACATTTCGATATATAGTGATGATCCATAAGCCATCAATAATAAACACTGTGGTGAAAATATTTCACAAATGCAGCCTGATGATTTGAAATTAACTGGACCTATAGACAACGATATAAAATGTTCCTGTTTTGATACAATGATGTCTAACGATAATAGTAATTGAAGTTAAACTTATGTGACAAACCTAATGACTTTCAATTTAACATAGTTAATTATACTTATATGAATAGTAATATTCCACTTGGGCCAGCTATTGGTGTCTATGTGTCAAGCTTAATTAACTTTTTTAGAGTATGCACCGATTTTGACAACTCTGATTCTCGTCATTCACTCCTGTTTGGAAAAACATGTGGAAGAGGGATATTCGAAAATGAAATGAAAGCGATCGTGTTTGAAGTTTCTGAGAAAAAATTGATTATTTTATTACACAGATATCAGGTGAATTTGAAGTGTTATGTAAATGATGTAGTAAATATATAAACCCTACAATTCTATACGTTTTATTTAATGCATGTATGAAGCAAAATATTTCTTAAAGTTGAGAGGTGGCAGCATTAAATCAATTTAAACTGCCGCTAACTTTGATTGGTACCTGTCTCAAATTGGGAGAGAGAAGTTTTCTTTTGTAGTGCATTTCGTATTCATAGCTGATATGAAAATCATGATTAGTTGGTAGTGCATCTTACTTAGACTTCCAGATTCTGACTTTGCTTCTTAGATTGCTGACATGTTTTGACCATGGATAATTTTTGTTTGCTCGGATTTTGGGTGCTTTTCTTGTATTCTTGGTAACTGTTTTCTGCTTTTGTTTTTCATGACACTTTTTATCCTATGTTACAGGTAGATAAATAGATAGATGGATGGATGGAGATGTTGATAGATGGATAGATAGATAGATAGATAGATAGACAGACAGACAGAAAAGTCTTGTTATGCCTCAGTTTTAAAAACAACATTTGCAAATGGCTAGTGTCACAGATGTTGAATGGGATACATTTAGATGTAGTGACGGGAGGAAAGTCTCTTAAAACATCCTAGTACCAGTTACAGGGACCAGTTATGTAAAACAGCATTAAAAGTCTGTAAAAAAGTCACCTTTAAAAATGTCTATGTTGTCCATAAAAATAGGATAATTAGATGATAATGATGATGATAATGATGATGATGATGATGATGATGATGATGATAATGATGATAATGGTTATGCAATGGTTCATGTTTAAAAGAAAGTTAAAAACCTTGGAGATTTAATTTTCGTGTAAATTATTTCACAGGGATGCTCCAAAGACTGAAAAAGAATTTTATCCGCATTTTGCAATACAACAGTGCAGCTGGTTAAAATTTATCACAGTGTCTCAACCTTTACGGGCTATGCTGTGGAGCCAACAGATGCCTTATATAAAGAGGGGATATATTATTTACTGCCTTATAAACTTCCAAAAGTATAGTTCTGGTGCTGGCGAGTTCTAAAGTAGGAAGGTTTGCTCTGAGTAATAATTCTGAATAGTCCCTGGTGAAATCTTAATGCACAAATTTTAAAGCTCAGTATGTTATCCTCTCAGGTATTTGAGCGTTTGTTTTCCTGAAGAAGTGCCGTGCTAATGAGCAATAATTAAAATGAGAGGCCGTGAATACTTTAAAAATGACCACGCAAGTCCATGTTTCTAGCTAGTCTCGGTAAAACGTTGAGTTGAGCTGAAGTCGTTCGACACACATCTCGTATTTGGTGGTTAAAGTTTAATTTATTGTCCAAAGGTACCATGAGGAGTTTACCTGCCTCACAAGGGGTAATGTTCGTGTCATTCAGAGTAATCTTGTTTTCCTTGCGGTCTCTGCTTGGTTTGAGTGTGATTGCCTGGGATTTGTTAGTGTTTGCCTCCATTTTGTTACAATCAAACCACCAAATGGCTTTTAGAGGCTCAGTCTGAAGAAAATGTAACATTTCTTGTTTGGATGGTGGACACAGAGATAAGGTATTGTGTTGTGAATGTAACATCTTATTATCTTTATATATCCAGTGAATAATGTATTGCTTGGTGGATATTAAAATCTTGCTGTTATATCTGGTGATAATCATGTGGATGGAGTTGTCAAGATTTAGACGGTTTTCGACTTGGACTGAGTGTACAACTGTGATATTGGCATGTTATGTATGTGCAACGTATACCATAATTTTATCTGGTAGAGATGTGTTCGTGAAAGCTTTGTCTCAGAAGACCACTTGTGACCTGTACCCTAGGAAGGCAAGGTCTTGATACGTGTCAGGCACCTTTTGCACCTTTTGCACGTGTTAAGGACACAGGCAAAGAGAGACAACATGAACTATATATCAATGTAAATTTGACCGTTGCAAATCGCAAACTATCTGAAAAATTGTTTCCACATCGGTCAAGACGTTCCTGTGATACCCGATTCTATACAAGGCCCTGACTGCTCCAGTGAGAGGACTAAAAGCCAAGAATAAACAGCGCCCCTCCCAAACGTACAAAAGACACATTTCGCGTCACTATCAAAGTAGTAGTGACACGTACAGCTTTCGTATATTTTAGATACTCAAAGCTGCCTCTGATGTCATGGTTGTGCTTTCAAAACGCTTATAACATGCTTACCCGCCCTATGTAAGGAAGAATTTGACCCGTATTCTTTCACAGTTATCACACTCCCCAATGAACAATGTTGATCCAGCCAGTAGATTTCAAACACAATAAAGCTATGACCATTATCAGGTTAGGGTGAACGCCCTATCCTTAGAAAGGAATTGTTGTATCGACAAGTTTCTTTCTCGGGAAGACATATTCAGGACAAAAAAAATAGAAATGAGTAACATCTCTGTCGGGGATGTAGCAGGAGCAAGTAGCACTTGGAATAACATTTCCTTATTTTGACATCTGGAGTACATATAACATCATGTGAATAATCTTACGTAACTGGCTGTAATCATATCAAATTTCAAGTTTGTAGGTGAAACACTGTCAGAAAAAAATCAACACAAGAATCTTTGTCCTGGACACTAAATAAAAAAGAAAGAATTGTTGGAAAAGCAGGATATATGAGTTAGCAGAGAGGTATCCTTGTAATGGAGAGGTGGTGAAAGCACTTTGTTTGCTTTGCAGCTGTACGGACAGTCGGGCTGTCAACCCGTGAACAACTGTCCATCAGCTTTCTTTGCGAAACAGATTGCTTTATGGCGCCGAGTATATAACCACAAGAAACGTTCCATTCAAACACGATTTACATCACGGGGTTATTCTGCTCAGGAGATAATGTCCTACAAATGCTTTACCGCATTATGACTGAAATGTTCAACGCTAAATGCACATGTGCGGTATTGTCACTCTTTCAACGACTTTCAAACATCTTGTCAGCATGGGGCCATATTCATCACTTTGGCATAAAAAATATACAGTTGTAGAATACATATTTCTTTGCTTTTAATGACAAACACTAATGTCCTGTTCATGCACAATATGTCTACTTTCCATTGATACACGTCTGCCAGTCTCAGTGTTACCCCTGGACCAGTTTAAGAATGCCATTCCCTCTCGCATATGTGGGTCAATTTTGAGCAGAAGCAATATCCCATCAAAGGCAACATATTTCTGACTTGACCCAAACATGGCCCTCACTGTAATGAAATGTAAAATTCATTCATACATTTATCATCAATAAATTCAGAAATACGTCCATTCAAATAGACTGGCCAGCATCGACCCCCAACAAGATGTCACTAGAGTCAAGAGGTGGCAGCACTTAAGAGGTATACCTTTTGGAATACTCCATATACGACCCTCTAAAAAGGTCTGTGTAACGATACTTTACCACCAAATTAATGTTCCCACCAAACGCTCACCCGAAAACACATATTCCTTGACGTATAAAATGTTACATTCAGAATACATAGAGCAGATGTATGTTGCCTAGGCACAAAATGATATTCAAAAAGCAGTAGATAACTACACAGTAAACAAATCAATAAATAAGACAGACAGCTTTATGTTTGCTAATACACCTTGACCATGTATCATATTGGCACCCAAAACGGAAATTCACTTCAATTTGAAAACAAAACTAATGCAATCAATTAGTAATTAAATAAATGCCATCATACACCTGAGTTTTTCATCTGCTAAGAGTAACTGCAACAAACTGAATATCAGCACACCAGCCGACATTGGGGAAAACATTTGGAAGATAAAAATTGGGGTGGCGGGCAACGGCACAAAGTACAGTGGTCTATGCTTGGGTCTAAATCTTTTGGTAAACAAGACACCATCAATACCGATACTCACGCTGAAAGGGTCAACTTGATAGATTTCTAGAAAAATCTCAATTATTAGAATATTTTTAATAATGAACATGTAATAGCTAAATATTAGTATGTTTTAATTTTGGTAGATGAAAACTGTATGGTCGCAACAGGACTAAGGCTTTGCTCCTTACAGTGAAATAGCTAAAAATATACAACAAAAAGACATGTTCTCTGCATTCAAGTTTAAACACTTTTGGCATTATTAAACGTATGTGTGGCGGAAGGGTAGAAGAGCAAAGAAATAAGTAACCAAATAAAAAAGAAAAAGCGCAACCCAATCAGCGGGAGGAATTTGTTGAGCAGAGAATAACAGGATGCATGATATCTATTGAACCAACCAGACACAACGGGTAGTGCTGAATACACACACACACACACACACACACACACACACACACACACACACATAGAGCGGTCATTTCATGTTATCGTATGGTTCGCTCCTTGATTTGACTACATGAAAACAAAAACCTTTATCATGTCACGAAACTCTCTATGTGGTCAATAAACCTCAGATATGTGTGATAATGGAAAATTAAGATATGTTTACCAAGGAAATTAATATGAATAACTCCTGCCCTGAATAATATTGCTTCTACTATTGCATTATTCTCTCGCCCATGGCCGATAAAATGCAAGGGGTGCAAAAGGTTATGTATCTTTCGGTATTTTCTATGCCAAGGTGCGTCCTCGGTAAATGTGTGTGTGTGTGTGTGTGTGTGTGTGTGTGTGTTTTGTCGGGCCGTCCGAGAAAGGATGGGTGCATCTGAATGACATAATGGGGGCTTGGAATGTCCGGCATTATGGGAAGGAAATGTAGACGCCAGCAATTTATGTGCATGAAAGTATTGATAAGATGCAAACTGTTCAAATTGAGCATCAGTTGGGTATATTTGGGTTTTATGAAGCTCAATCGATCAATTGCGAACATCTTAAAAGTATACACAGGCGGGTCACAAGCACGCTACAGTGCGCGAAGCCCCAGGACACTATATGTAGGGTACCTTTTTAGTATATCTTGCTGTAAAATGTCAACAGTCAGTCGAAGCAATGGCTTTTCAACTCTGACAGCACACATTCAGCAAGGCCTAGCTGGCCACATGGGTTGGCTGCTCGTCGATCGTTTTGCAGTACATGACCAAAATGATCCCCCAAACCTTACCATTATCGTAGCTATTTGAATAACTGATTGCTACCATGTAGCTGCTGGCCCAAATCTCTAATTCTAAGCAAACATTGTACATTGCAATCATGATGGTTCCAGCATGCTTAAAGGTTCTTTAAGTCTTAACCTGAGTACCTGAACGATAGGGGTGTGGATAACATCGTCGTTCTATGTTTACGTGTGCTTTAATTAACATGATAAATTCAGTATTTTTCCGTATTTGACCATGCAGTTACTGTGACACATCTGATGGACTATTGAAATGAATTGTTTCGATTCTGGGCATTATGTGCATCATATTATATACTGATTATTTGTATCTTAGGTTACTGCTAAGAATTAAATACTAGCTGTGACTTTAAAATGTGAATTTCAAAGAGTCTTCCTAGTACGATAGTTCTCTACTGTGGTATATCGAGCATTTCCAATGTGGAACATTTTATTTACAGATCAATAGAATGACAAGTTTTGCAGTGCAAAGACGTGCAATGAAATCTCCTGATGAAGACCTCCCTGTAACGATACTACTCTTCTATTACCACCAATTTTACACCCCGTTTCCTACAAATTTTAGTCCCAGTTGAGAGGATGCCAAACAAAACCATTTAACTGCCAAATTTGATCATTTGAATGGCACTTGGGTTCAGCAACTGCTGTACAGGAATGATATTTTCTGGCTGCCATGCATGTGTATAACAATGTATGTAGCTTGTCCGTGGTCTTGGTTGGCACAAGTTACGTGCGACACTGGTATCACTGCAGACTTAGGTGACAACAGCAACACACTGACACATCAGTTTGTTAATGTCTTCAGAGTCTGGTTCCAAAAAAATTAATCCGTTTGAGTGACATTTTTATTAGCTCTTCATAGAGAAATATTTAAACCTTTGTACATTTCAACCCCTGCCGTATCGTTTTATGTGTATCCTTATTTTCATAGTGTACCAATAATTTGCAACAATTGATACGATAATACTGCAAATACCCCGCACGTTAAGCTAAGCTTTTTGCGTAAAAATGGTTGCTAGTGATTTTGAACTTACCTGTATTTTGCGTGAGTGCTTCCTTTGACTTTAAACAGTAAGTCAACGGATTCTTGCACGTAAAATTTGGGTCATTGGCCTTCGTATGCACGGCATTTTGATCCGTCAAAGCATAGAGGGACCTTTCCGTAATGGTACAAATAGAGACCGATCGAATGTAAAGATTCCAGCAGGCCATCAACCCTGGGCAAGAACATACCGTGCAAGAAGGAAGACTGAGCACGGTGTTTGCCAAAATTTGGAAAGGATAGGTTGCATCTCTATGTGCAACACTTTTTTTAAACTTCAGATCTGGAGGCATGACTCAGTCATGACTTAGGCTCCTTTTTGCCTGCAAAGCGACCTTCTGTCTATCAAATTTAAGAAAAAAATAATAGAGTCGGCTACGCAGACAAGGCTCCTTTTTGGGTATCCCTGAAGAGACATGGGAAATTACTAGGTGCTGTGGGACCGTAATTTGGTTTTTCAAAGGCGAAACATTTGTTTGGACAGTTATATGCGTGCAGCATCTAAAATATTATTTTAAGTCACACATTCATTGCCCAAGTTAAACAATTTCAATATTTGCACGAACACGCTGCCTTGATTGAGGGGTTGAGCACAATAATTCCCGTTGAAATCAGCCAAGTTGATATGTCAGGGCAGCCAGAGGCAGAATGTGTGTCACAGGTCATCTGAGAGGGCAAGTGACCTTTTCCCATTCATTTAATAAAGATTCCCAGGCAACCAGTACTAAGCTTTTTGTTGTTAGTAAGTGTATGGATCATTTCGTGTAAATAACCTTACAGAAGATTCAACATACAATAATAAATACCACAAAGACTTTTAGCAAGGTAAATCTTTCTGCAAAATGTGCTTTTTGATGGTCATTAGTTTGGCCACTGTTATTTTCAATGGTAAGGCATTGAAATTTATTCCCAATGACCTGTGACCTAATTAGGGGTCAATCTAGGACTGAGCATGCTCAGCTGAGATCGTGATTTAACCTATCATGTCAATTTTAAAGGTCGCATTAATTTATGTGCTGGCCATACAATTAGTACACAATTTCACGGGCTCTTGCAGCAAAAGTTTTTGTTTCATTCTGCTTCAATCAAAATTACATAAATATGGGTCAGACCACAGACCATAGTTATAATACGCCTTAGTGGTTGTTGTATGCATAAAATAGAGTTGATTTTTCAATAAATTTGAAGTTTACAGAAACTAGGTGAATGGTAGTCTTATTTTTATTGTTAATTCAATACGACTATATTATAGTTTTATTGGGTAAATTGCATTAACGACTCTTTCTCCATAAAAAAATAAACGGAAAACAAAGTTTACGATGCTGATCATGTTGTTGATTTCATACATTTCCACCGCGCAAGTAATATTTTGTCCATTTTGAACATTTTCCAGGTTTCGGAAAATATAGCATACTCTGTTCGCAGTAGCGTATGGGATAAGACAACCGTAAGGAAAACTATACATACAAGTAATCCTTAAACACGTAAGAAGGCCTCAGTCGGTGGTCTTCAATCCGTATATTTTGACATGATGGAGATGCTTCACAAACTTATGATCACTTAGTTGTAATATGCTTGCAATTATCAGCAGATCTATATCACCAGAAGGTTGACACCTCTGGCAGGTTTATGAAATATTTATGGAAATGCCCAAAAAAACAGCACGTTTACGATCAATATGTTGTAAGAAGCCCGAACACATCAGCTGGTTTACGATCCCTCTCGCCTTCCGGCACTGCAAGTCCGGTGGAGAGCGGGGTTGTTGACCGTCTCGGGCACTTGCGTACTGTCACGGGGGAAATAAGGATTTGATTCGGGGCTGGACTTTATATACATGTTACTCTCAAGCAATTAAACTTGATTTTGTTTGAATATTTTTATGCATAATCTATAAGCAGTCGATGGCAAATCTACAGATGCCGATCTCTCCAGTCGCACCCATCCTACAACGGCTCTTTCTGCACCGTCATCTTCACAAAGGAGAGCTGACAATATTCAAGATATCATGTATCGAACGTAAGCGGCGGCGTCAGTTGTAACACCGACCCTTTGATATATATATATATATATATATATATATATATATATATATATATATATATATATATATATATATATATATATATATATATATATATATATATATATATATATTTATATACACGAAATATGATTTTACGGAGTCGAAGCTATATTTAATGACTCATCTGAAATTAAAGTACAATACTCATTGTGCGACACTATCAACTTTTGAGTGTACTCAAACATCACACGTTGCTGTACATACCTCTTAGCTTGCTCCTGGGTCAGATTGGATGGCACATACAATGCCTACATGATGTAGTTGTGAATGTTTACATCTTTGGTGCCCAGTTCTCATTGTGACTTTAACAGTTAAAGTTACACGCGTTTGGGAGGTACTACATGATATCAAGTGCATATATCTTATACTGAGCTATCAAAGCACATATAAATAAATGCTTTCATGTACTGCAACAGGACAAGAATGACTTTGTCTGTGTCCCCAAACTCGGGCAGGAACAAATACAATTTTGTGTCAGTACAAATAATGTACTGAATATAAGTTGGGTAAAATGAGTTTACAGGATATTTATTATATATAGATCGGTTCATAGTTCGTCATCGTGGACCCAGGTATTGAACAAATATTCAACTTTGCAAAATATCAGATTAAGGTCCGCCCTTTCTACATAGGTATTAAATGCCAAAGCTGCAAATGTGATTTATGTCCTGCTTCATTGTTTTAATCTGTATTTGATTTTACGCTAACTTTGCACTCGATTGGATACATATTGTAATCCAGGGCTAATATTTACATGTGAAACAAGTGCAAAATACAATTATTGCTAAGTTACGATCACCTTGGTATATTGGAACATTTTACATGACTGTTGTTACAGCTGATGTCCTTGGAAGATCATATGCAATTTTTGTTGTTTATTGAACAATTGTCAGCCCGAATTACCGATAATCCTGTGGTAGTTATAGTTACTTCTTTTTTAATGTAGATTTATTTTGATACTAGGCTGAGACCAACTGCAATAGGCGTAAACACACACAACAAATTTAGCTTTAACCAAGTTATCACTGAAGTCCGGCTGTTTAGTGCTTGAATGTACTGTAAGGTTACCGCATAAAATAAATTTGTTGATCCCTTTTCTATAACATTCTTTCTTTTTTAACAAAGCAACGAATAAATAATTTTGTTTGTGCGTTTGTGACACCCTTACATATAAACATTCCGACATTCCGCCATGTGCCAAATTTCAACATGTTTTCAGCGTTAGTTTTCAATATATAGCCCTTGAAAGATGATGGTCATCAAAACATTGGTTTGTTACATCTCATGTCGTTAAATGCTGTACTTCATCTTAACTTGATCTTAATGATCTGAAAGAGGAACATTGACCTTTTGGGCTAAATATATAGTATGCCAAGTGCAATGCAAAATAATGGCAAATTCAGCAAAAATGCCCGGTTTCTTGTTAATTATGAGCAACAGTATCAGTTGCTTCTAAGTTTTATGTCAGCAACCAACTGCGATTTTGCGGTAAAATAGTAAAACAGGCAATTTATAGTATGCTACCAGAAAGTAACAGTGTTTTGTGCTTCCAGAAAAGCCCGTATTACAAATCGCACTCAGAGTTTTGGAAAGCGTGTGAATAACAGGAAAGCGACCGATGTTCACCATGATGGTGATTTTTCTTTGCAGTAAATCGATATTTCAATCCAAAATGGTTCGTAAATTCTTGTAATCTCATGATATTATTTTTAAGTAAAATTCATGACAGCATATATATTGGTACAGTGGGCAGTTTCTAAACATGCACCTGTTGGTAAAACGTAAACAAATAAAATAAATTCATGTCATATTTCGCATTTAATGTTACAATGTTCACTAAAACCAGTAATAGTGTTTGAAATAATCTTGGAGAATTCTATAAAAGGCCCAAACTCTAAATGTGTGTGTGTGTGTGTGTGTGTGTGTGTTTTAAACGCACATTAATGTCGCCAAAAAAGTAAACACGACATATATAGAACGTTAATTCTGCAATATAATAATAGTAGTAGTAGTAGTAGTAGCAGTAGAAAAAATATTTATAATAATAATAATCATCATCATCATCATCATCATCATCATCATCATCATCATCATCATCATCATCATACGTTTACCAACCTCTGCCCCCCCCCCCGAAAAACGGGGAAATAATAATATACATCAAAATGAAATGCATATATACAGCACATAGGTCACACATAAAATGTGACACAAATTACACATGAAAAATAACCCAAGCATAAAATGAAAAATAAAAGTACACAAAACTAAAAAAAACCTAAAAGATACAAATACAGAATTGCACACTGAATGTACGACGGCCGGAAAGCGGTAAGTTGTAGGGTAGAACTACACCAACATGAAAAATTTGGCGTCACTAGAACGGTCCAGCGCGAACGGAGACCACCGACCCGACCTCAAAAAGGAATTTTGAGAAAGACTTTGATAACCGATATGTAAGTTGATGCTCGGCCGACCAGGGTTTGAAAAAACTTGTTTTAAAACACAAGTTGCTGTAACGAGACGGTCAATTATGTCATTAGTACCTGGAATATAAAGGGATAATTGTATTGAAACTTACACGCGAAGTGTTTCCTGTATGGCAAGTATGTATTGTATTGTGCTTGCTAGGGAAGAGATCATTGGGTTTTTTTTATGCTTGTATTTGGGGTGTTTTATGATGCAGCAATCAGAAAATATTTCAGGTGACAATATTTGAGAAACCCTTCGTACTACAGGCTACAGTAGGAGAGGTGGTGTGATCCAATGTACCCTATTGTAGTATTGATGCTGTCTATATCACAAGGAATCCCTTTGAGCCGCTTCATACAACCGGGTCATATATGCCGGTCCAAATTAACGGACACTGTTGCTGCACATGACAAGAGTTATTTTGCGTGATTTGTATTTCATCAGTTTATTAAAGTCGATACCGTGATACTAGTGGGCTGCATTATGTGAACCAACCTATATGATGACGTTTCGAATTCAATCAGTTTTTATGACCCAAAGTTCGCTGTTGGCAAAGCGATGGCACTTTTTAATGCATGGTATTGTAATTACAGGTACCGTGTGGTTTTGTAGCAAACGAATTAACCATAAGGTAAAGTAAAGAAATGTAAACAAAATGTTGACACTTTCTCGTGACTACATTTGTATTGTTTGTTTGAACGGTTAAGCCAATTATCACCATACTCATCTACGCATTTTTCATGAATTCATGCCATAAAACCATTGCACTATGCAGTGTCACTTCATCTGATTAACGTCGCTTTAAAGCCTTTAGGACGGCGGTTAGCTGCCGTCTCCCACCAATTCTGAGTGAAAAGGCAAAAGACATCTCAGAAACTTGTGGCGAATGGTCACGCTCACTGGCTGCCATTCTCGCCAAAGTAGGCCTGCAGTACCTGTAAAATGTCGCCACTCGGCGCAGAAAACCGCCATAAATGACAGTATTGTGTAAAATGGTATCAATAGTGCAAGATACATCACATGGTACATGTTTGGTTCCGTCCAGTGTGTTTTTATAGCCTATGCTCTGAAATAATGTATCACGAGACAGTATCTTTTAATCATCGGTTAGTGATCTCGATATATATATATATTATATAAATATTGCATGGTTGCCATGTGCTATTGCAGATTATCAGTCAGAGGGGAGCAATAGCACACGAGGCGTCAGAGAGTGTTGCGCCACCTTAACATTGTTACAACTAAGTTGCGACACGCCTGCATAGGTAACGATCATTCACGTTTAGACAAAATCAAATGTGCGTGAGGGATGTTTGATGACACGCGTGACGTGGAATAAGTACGACGTGCGTAAACAAACACGACACACCAGGTCGGCATTGGAAGCAGGCCTAGGCCATTTTTTGCGATGAATACCCAATTAAACCTAGAATAAACAAGGTCTTACATGGCTGGAGAGTGAGATACTATTTTTCTCTCACGAGGGATATATATGAGTTATCTCAAGTCAAGGTTTTAGCTCTGTCACCCCTGTATCAGCCCCTCGCAGCCTTATTAGACCTTCGGTCTCGTATCGTCACGAGGTATTTTCGCCAAAAAAGTGGTAAAACTATTGTTTTTAATTACGCAATTGAAATTCAAATGCTTAACACTTACACGGATTCCATTTTAATAGCTTAATTTAAATGTATAGGCTACTTTCCGAAAATGTATAATCTATTTGATATCAAATAAGAAGTCTAGTGCATATAATTTATAAAGACACTTTGGGAGCAAAGGCTCATTTTCTGTGCAAAGTTGTGTAAAGTGTATCACGTCGTTAAAAGGCCTTTTCTGTGAGACTGAGAACTGTCTTGCCTCAAAACAAAAAACAAAAAAAAAAAACGTAAAAGGTTATTTGACTTATGGTGTTAGGCTATTTACACTCCATGTAACGAACCATCACTTCCAAGAGACCACAATTGGATGATCCCGATACCCATCTTTCACGACAAGGTTTACTGTACAAAGACGCACACAATTTTAAAAGTTTATACCACGAAGATCTAACAATCTTCCATTCAGTCTGGCAGTCGTCGTAAAGCTTGAAATGTTGTGTGCTCCGAAGCCTTTTTGAATTGCTGAGAGTAAAATTGGCGCAATCTACGGCAATGGGCGGCGACCTGAGGCAATGCAACCCATTGCTGCCCTTCAATGTAGGCACTGTACCTCTCCACATTTTATTATGCAGACCAGAAACATTTTTGGCGTCGATCGATGTAGTTGGCCACCCAAAACCATGAAACGCAGCATATTTTATAGAATGGATGGATGGGCGGGCGGGTGGACGGACGAACGGACCAACACACAGACAGTTAGACGGACGGATAGACAGACTGATAGAAAGACAGACACATAGACATGCGGCAATACAACCCATCACGGCGTTTAATTACAGGCCACTGTACTTCCCCGCATTTTGTCAAGCAGACAGTCAGCATTTTCGATGTCGATGCAGTGTGCCACCCAAAAGTGCCGAATACAGTAGATTTGACTTACTCGGATTGACAGAGGGCCAGACAGGTAGGTAGACAGACGGATAGATAGACTGACAGCCAAACAGACAGACAGACAGACAGACAGACAGATAGATAGATAGATAGATAGATAGATAGATAGATAGATAGATAGACGAACAAATAAATAAACAACGGTATCAAAACAATGATATCGGGTTTGCTTAAATGGAAAATATGACAGCGAGTGAGATGACCTAAAAGAGCCTGGTGAACCGTGATACGACGATGTGCATTTTCAGTGAAACAAAAAAATGAAATACTAAATAAATAAATAAATAAATAAATAAATAAATAAATAAATAAATAAATAAATAAATAAATAAATAAATGGATGGATGGATGGATGAATGAATAAATAAATAAATAACTAAATAAATAATAAATAAATAAATAAATAAATGATTGAATAAATAAATAAATAAATGGACGGACGGACGGACGAACAGACAGACAAATAGATGGACTTGCAGGTATTCTGGTATGCAGCACTGGTCAAAATGGTACCTTATGCCTACCAAACTTCTATCAGGCAAATGGGTTCTCTATATGTGTATATATATATATATATATATATATATATATATATATATATATATATATATATATATATATATATATATATATATATATATATATATATATATATATATATATATATATATATATATAACCACATGGTGTAAATACAGCTCTGGTTATCATTATTGTTTATTGGGTTGGTATGGGAGCATGAGCTTTGTATTTGTGTCTTTTTGCCCAGAACCACTTCCTGGTAGTCAATATCCTATTCCGCAGTTCGAACTCTTTACTCTCCATAAGCTAACCTGTCCCTGTCTAACATGTATATATATATGGAATTACTATTGTCTATATTGCACACGTTCCTCTGTAAAATTTTGACATAGGCTGTATCAGCCCAAATAAATTAAAGGGTCTTCAGCGGGTAACTACTCAACATGTTTCGGAGCCTTTTACCCGTACATGTCTCTCTGAGTAGCGGCTCCTTGCCTAAGCTAAATATTCAGCAAAGACAACCCACATAATAATGAATAAATATGAACGTGGCAATTGATGAATTAGCTAAATATGTGAAGTTTTGCTTGTAAATGCAGAGCTTCATATCAAAGAAGAATACCTGTCAAACAAACCATAATTACCAAATTTTCATAGTACAGGTTCAGATAAGAACAATTTGACTTACCCCTGAACCAAAATGTACCCTTTCTAGCTGGACAGCTTTTCCTAGTTAAACCATCCGCCAATGTTTAACTGAAGTGGAAACAAGCTGGGGCATTATATTCAGTCCCAGTGATTATAAAATAAACAGTTGCAGCTAGACCACCTGTACAAACCAAGGAAAATCCTAACAAGGACTGCAACAATGTACATCCTGTACCCGAGATGTAAAACAAACTCCATGATGACACATACTCCTCAAACAATTAAGCTCTATTTAACTGCCAACCCTGAGTCAATGTGTCAACTTAATGTGTCAGGTTTGTGACACTTGAGAAAATACTGTCAATTTTGAGTAATTTCTTAACAGTGAGTAAATGTGCATTTAGGCATGTCAGAAAAGAATGGAAATCATTAGCATTTATGCCAAAAACCTGCTATCAAAACAATTTTTCTTAACAGGATTTTAAGTACAATTAGGCAAACATGCAACTGTCGTAGGCCGCTTCTTGCTACCTGTAGCCCCTGGGGGTTTACCTAACAGAAAACACGTAAGCCTAAAATGTCTGATAGTGAATATTAAAACAGAAAGATGCCAAAAGATAAAGTTAAGTAGCAAAACAGACAAGTCTAAAAACTGTAGATTATTGCGGCCAAACTTTCTGATAATCTTTGAATGTTAACAGTAGAATTATAGGGCAAGTCAGAAAAGAATGGAAGTCTTTTGTATTTATCTCAAGAGAATGCAATGAAAATACTAACCAGATATCAAGTACAATTAGGCAAGCTTGTAACTGTCGTAGGCCGCTTCTTGCTACCTGTAGCCCCTGGGGGTTTACCTAACAGAAAACAAGCTAGCCTAAAATGTCCGAAAGGTGAACGTTGGCATTTCAGAGCAAGGGGGTTCAAAATGAGGCTAAAATCAGCACATGGGGGCTTTTTCCTTGTATCACCAATTAGATGTGAGCAGCCACAAGTTCCTAATTATAAGTTCGTAAATATCACCCTCAAAATGGTTACCATGTATTCAGTTCCTGCGCAGCCAATCAGAGAACAGGATTCTCACACTCACCCTAATTATAAATTCATAAATATCAACCTGAAGACGGATTGCCACAAGGTAGATATTTATGAATTTATCATTAGAGGGTCTGTGAGAATACAGTTCTCTGATTGGCCGTATAGGAACTGAATGCCTACTAGTACTAGCCAGGCGTGATAGGATTTGAGCTTGGCACTCTTTTGTCCAAATTTAAAAGTTTTGGACGATATGTGGGTGACGCCGGCCACCCTGGGACTGAGGATCTGCATTTCATAGCCCAGGCCTATTTACACCGAATGGAAATATAAAGGATATCACATGGTTGTGGCTGTATCACCACTGTATCAGTATCAGCCCCTCGCATCCGTATCGTCACTCGACCTTTAGTCTCGTGACGATACGGGTGCTCGGTGGCAGATACAGGGGGTGATACAGCTACAACCATGTGATAACCTATGAATATTTAAAATACTCACCAAAGAGATATTGTTTTGGGGTTAAATATTAAATATTTCAGCTTGGCCTGTGCGTTTTGGGGGCCTATTATACCTTTGCTTTGCGTTGTTAATGTGTTTGGTAACACAAGATATAGCTACTTGTATCAAGGAAACGGCCAACTTTTGAGAACCAATCTTAAACTCTATGGATTTCATCGGCCAAGGGGACAATATGACTGCCCTGAAGAAACAAGTTTTGAGGCCTACTTGATAGAGCCAATAAATGTGAAGTCCGTGCAGACTCATCAATCATTAGTATTAATTGCCTGATACCTATTGATGCAGCTAACTCACACATCGGATAGTAATTATGATAAAAGCCACATCGACAGTGTCACGGCAAGTTAAAAAGTCCGATAATCAATGGAATGTATGAAGTTGATTTTTTGCCGCCTTCTATAAAATATTCAAGATATACATGGACCAACACTTTCATCGATCGTAATAAATATTTTATTGCAAACGTATATATTTATTTACAAGTTTTCTCTGGCCAGCAGATAATATTTACACAATTGTCTTTGTTCTCTGGCCAGCAGAAAATATTTACACAATTGTCTTTGCATTGTTTTGTGCCAAAGTCAAAATATCTGACAGGTGCAGTTTCTAGCGGTCAAATATATCCACAGTGTCGCCATTGTGTATTTCAGTATCTTGATGCTTAGAAACACTTCCGGTGAACAATTCCAGGTCCACATTCGTCATATTCCTGTTTGCTAATCCACATTTGAGAAAATGTAGCGAGAGATGATAAAATGGAGCCACCAATCCACACAGAGTACTTGCGCTCTGGAGGGGACACGATCCTAACTTTGACACCAGGTGGCGCAAGTGACGTCACCTCTTTCTGCATACGGTCTGCCAGCCCTGGAATCAGAACAATCACCCATTCATTTACAGTGCATTGTAACAAGAGCCCGTGTGGGCATAAAGGGGTTATGAAAATATCAAATATCAAATTTAACTGATACAAGAGTAACTTTTGCGGAGAATAGGCAACCCGACATAACGCCATAGTTGATACAAAATAAAACTATGAATATACCTTACTTTCAACATACGACTATTTAAACGTTTTTTATTGGTCATACTTGTAACAAATATACACGTTCACGTGGCTGATTGCTACAATCGGGAAAGAGAGCAACGCTCTATGTCAATGCATCTTGTGGAAACAGGACCGTATATATTCTACGTTTCTATACTTACCAGATGATTTGCCCATGGGAACTTACGATATACATGTACTATGTTTGGACAAAATTTAACAAGCGGAA
Source organism: Hermodice carunculata (assembly GCA_964020975.1). NCBI lineage: Eukaryota > Metazoa > Annelida > Polychaeta > Eunicida > Amphinomidae > Hermodice > Hermodice carunculata. The sequence goes on along the minus strand of OZ026614.1, from coordinate 28,905,162 downwards.
TTTAATTCCTTACCAGGAAACATGGTTGAACCTCCCGACAAAACGGCGTTATAGTACAGGTCTCTTCGGATATCCACATCACACTTAACGATGGAATTGTACACGCTTTCGTGAATTCCACACGACTCCATACCTGTAGAAAATGAACAAATGGTACAATCAAAAGGTACAAAAGTAGAATTTATTTGAAGTTATATTCGCCTAACTTTGTGTTCTCAGTCCCCTGGAATTTGATATCGGAAAGCATACTGTTTTATCACTTAATCTTTGTCAATTTAAACCTTAGCAGGGCTATTATTTAGGGTATGTTAAGTTTTAAATTCCAGAAGAATGATTCTATTTGAACTACTAATATTGAGTTCGCCAATTATCCGCTTCTCAGTAATGGGGACGTGTTTAAGTATCCCACATAAATATCCTCAACGTATAATACTCATTTCCCTCGTTATTACTGGGACAATAAGGATATTTACTGCTCTCGAACCATTGAATAAACATTATTCCTTTAGTTCTGTATAATTATGTATCAGAAATTTATCATACATGAACTTAAAATTCTGTAAATTGCTTTTTTTTCGCATGTATAAATTTTCACGGTTTTTGTATTTTTGACACTTTATTTTAGTTTTGATTTCACTGTTTTGGACATAATTCCTATTCAAGCAATGTTACAATGCTATTTCACTGTGTTTTTATTTTCACGGTTTTCGTGCCATCAGACAAACAAGCGAAAATAAGAGTAGAGCGAAATTAAGCAATTCAAAATATACAAATGAACACACACACACACACACACACACACACACACACACACACACACACACACACACACACACATATATATATATATATATATATATATATATATATATATATATATATATATATATATATATATATATATATATATATATTATGTTCGGAACGAGTGACACTTGCAACCTTTGGCACCAGTCGCCTAGCTGACTGAAATGGGAAAAGCACATGTCCGATCGAGCAAATCCCCATTCTGAAAAAGAATGGTTCAATGGAGACAGTTATGTGTAACTGTGAGTGCCGTATCAACACGATTATGCAGTATATTTACTGAGTTTGCATTTATTTCGAGGACCGGGGACTTAAGTCGACCAGCATTAGGGAAATGCCGAAAACATATTTTTTATGTTCGGTTCGAGCGACACTCGAACTTGCAACCTTTAGTACCAGTCGCCTAGCTGAAATGCAAAACGCACATATCCACTCGACCAAATTCCCATTCTGAAAAAGAATATATATATATATATGTATGTATATATATATATATATATATATACATACATACATATATATATATATATATATATATATATATATATATATATATATATATATATATATATATATATATAAACATACGTAGACACATAATTTATAAATAAATGCATTGTGGGATAAAAATAATTGCCACCAAAGCAGACCAAGATCCGTGTTTTTCCCTTGTGCAGTGGAGAATACATGGAACTCAGTCTGTTTAGCAAGCAAAAACATTACAACTCACCCAGAAAAGATGGTTGGAACAGCGCCTCTGGACATCGGAACCTCTCGTTGCCGATTGTGATAATTTGTCCATCAGGCAACTCGTAACTTTTCTCCAGGGAAGACGACTTAACCGATGTAGACATTTCCTGTTCAAAGTCCAGCGCCACGTAACTTAGTTTCTCCTTGATATCGCGCACAATTTCCTTTTCAGCTGAAAGTAACAAAACAATAAAGCTTTGTTTGACGGTCTCTGTTTTTTGTGTAATGTAAATGGCATACTGTTAATGAGAACAAACTTGACTTTGATCGGGGTAATTTTCATACTGTGATTTTTTTTCTGCAAAATCCGTTATTTAGTGACAACTGTAGTGCATGGCAGACTGTTGTGATGCATTTCTGTTAGTATGTTACGGAAAACTTGATGGTAGGGACTTTGAGGGCAAATGTTACTCGTGCAGTTTAAGCCATTTTAAGGGGTAGGGTGAATTTGACAGAAATTTGAAATGTCATCTGAATCATAGCCAGGGCACCAAATGTCTTGAAATTTTGCAAGTGTGATTACAACCTGATAGCTTTAAATATCAGCCTAATTTCAGCCTGTACAAAGAAATATATGGGCTTAATAATACTGTAGTGCATTGTTAACAGAAAATGGTGTGTCATGAAAATATTACCTCTGAACCAGTGCTGTCACCTATGAGCACATCGTTCATTCACATACCTGAGTTGGTGAAGGAGTAGCCTCTCTCGTGCAAGATTCTACCCATGTGACTCGTTAGGTCCCGCCCGGCCAGGTCTATGCGCTCTATAGCGTGGGGGAGGGCGTATCCTGTTTAATGTAAAACAAGTCAAATGTAGCTTTGGTAGACTGTTAGTATTGTCACTAGAATTTAAAGAAAATCTGTTTTTGTTTTCAATCCTTGTGAAAAAGAGAGAATCGAAGTGTATCTTTCTGTACATTAATGTGTTGTCTGAAAAGGATTTGCATGAAGCCAGCAACATACATGCTGGTACATGTGTACAACAAACAATAAGGCAGATTTTTTGGGCCTACCTTCATAGATGGGCACAACATGCGAAACGCCGTCGCCCGAATCGAAGACAATGCCGGTAGTTCTGCCAGCCGCGTACAGGGACAGCACCGCTTGGATCGATACGTAGAAACCAGGGGTATTGAAAGTCTCGAACATGATCTGAAATTGACACAAGCATGTCCCCTTAAGCCGACTGATCAAAACCGGCTGGTGGTCAAATGTCGTCTGTTTCAACACTTGTGACTAATTTCAACAGCAATGCAAAAACAGTTTGAATTAGAATCATAGATGAGACCTATCAAGCTTTCCTTGGCGCAGGTGGGGCGCTACCTTCGCCAAGGAAAGCTTTTGACCCAGTCCTAATTCAAGCGGGAAAGGTTTAAATGATCGTCATTTCAGAGCTATGAGCTGAAAGAATGCAAATGTTTCAACCTGTCGATGAAGAAATATTACTGGTTCCTGGAGTCATAATGATTTATTTCTTCAAGGTAAATGATAATCCAGCCTGTCTCTTATGCAATGTAGTGCAGGTGGTCTCAGTTGGGATCATAAGATCTGATGAACAATTTCACAGTATGATTGAACACACGAGGTAAACATTATCGCAGCAATGAAGCTAATCAAAGAATTTAGCATTATTATTACCATACAAAGTACCGTTCGTGTGCGTCACCTCCAGCAAAAGTTAAAGAAATAATGTTAATCGGAAAACTCACTTGAGTCATCTTCTCTCGGTTGGCTTTGGGGTTGAGAGGCGCCTCTGTGAGCAGGACGGGGTGATCCTCGGGAGCTACCCGGAGCTCGTTGTAGAAGGTGTGGTGCCATATCTTCTCCATGTCATCCCAGTTGGTGACCACACCGTGTTCAATGGGGTACCTCACGGTCAGTATACCACGGCGGGCCTGGGCCTCGTCCCCAATGTAACTGTCTTTGTTGCCCATTCCATTCATGACTACCTGCAACGCAAAATTTCCTCAACTGCTTATTTTTGTTTGTGTTGCTTTGTTTCTCTTTCCTTCTTCTTTTCTCTCTTTCCTCCCTTCTTCCCCTACTTGCTTATTTTCCTTTCTGCCTTTCCATCACATTCTTTCTTTCTTTCTTTCTTTCTTTCTTTCTTGTAATGTATTTACTACATATTAAGAGTGGACGACACCATGACCAAAGGCCGCTGTCATGTTGGCCCGAGCACATACATGTACATATGTACACATGTACATTATTACAATGTCTTGTCACGATAATACCTCCCCCCCCGCGATAAATGGCCAGACCGCAGCGTATACAACTGTACAATTCGAGCCAAAAAAGGCCATCGAACTGAATGATCTTTGCAGCTTTTATTAAATTATAACCGAACGGTAATTAAAATTCATAAATCAATGAAATGTGCAATTATGAATACACAAGACGGTACCTGATATCTGGGTCTTCCGACAAGAGCAGGAAAGACAGCCCTTGGCGCGTCGTCCCCGCTAAATCCGGCTTTGCACATACCGGAACCGTTGTCTATCACCACCGCAGCGATTTCGTCCTCGTAGGTTGTCATGTTTGATCTACAATCACTGTAAATGGCGACATGTGAATATATGTATATGTACAATATATTTTTTTTGAGAGCCCACAGAGGAGAATAATGACGGATCACGGAGTAACCACCCACCCTCATGGAATGAAGTTATATACATATACATATAGGTTGGAATCTCCCTATTAAGACCATCTAAGGGACTGAGAAGATATGGTCTTTCCCGGGAGAGTGGTTTTAATGGGAATTTCAGCGAATGAATTATTATTATTATTATTATTATTATTATTATTATTATTATTATTATTATTATTATTATTATTATTATTATTACTATTTTATATAATTTGATTAAGGCTAAACACAAACGGGTCTGTAAATTGGTGGTCTTAATATAGAAATGCATCTTTATGGGAGTTATCTTAATTGGAGATTCTTATACACACACATACAAACACACACACACACACACACATATATATATATATAATTATGTATATGCCAAAAATGCATCACAACAATCTACTTTATTATGCTAACGTGCTTTAGTATTTGAAACATTCATTAGCGCACTGAAAGTCAGTATTTTGGAAGCACTTGTACATTTTGTGATTGTCCGGTAGTCGCTCCAAGCGCTTCTGGTCCAGTCTTTTATGTTTCAAAATAAGTCTGCGACAAAAATCAGATTCAATACAGTATGTTACAGGATACAGCCATAGGATAAAATGAGCTTGTCAATTCCATGATTATTGTTCACTTAGTCGAATGAGAACATTCCAGATGGGAAAATGAGGGTTAACTCTGTCCGGAGAATGCGGGACACCACTGCAAAATGTTATGCTGATACTCAAAGTTTGGACATAATATTTTCTCCGAACGTTATCTGCCGCAGAGTGCAACTGCCTTTCTGTAGCCCACTTAATCACCTCTGAAAATCCATAACAGCTTCATGCACAAACAAGTTTCACGTGTCTGACAATATTATGTAGGCTCAAGTATTAAAGTGATCATGGGTATATAACTGGTGGTCTGTGTGGGAAATCGGAGTCCCATCTATATTAACCACCAATCACTGCAATTTCCACTTTAAAATGCAACATTTTCAGCGTTACTGTTGCCCAAAGGAAATCTAAAGAACTACTCACAGTCATAGGAAATTTGAAACATACCTGTACACTCTCGTTGCTTATTTCAGATAAGTGCTCAGGGCTTTCTGATTGAGCTGTTGTTTGGTATTCTATGTCATGATTCGAACTTTTATAGTGGATGTGTCTTTGCAAGATGTTAACATACCATTGCATAATCTAAATATTTCCATATAGGGATATAGAATATCCATATATGGACAACCGACCCTAGATTTACTGAAATAGGAGATATTTCAGGTGAAGGCCCATACATAACTGGTCTGCCTGGTGGTTTTGGTTTGATTTATTTATAATCATGACAGATATATGTCATACACATATGTGAAACGGCTTGGAACAGTCATTGGGTTTTCCAGGGTTGACACAAGCCCATATATGGCCGGCTGGACCTCTGCAGGGCCTACATCGATTTATTAACATCGCGGGTAGATTATATTGATTTCTCTGACCTAATTTGGATCCGGTCGAGTGGTGCCGGCCGCTGATGTAACGCTGTGTTTCAAAATGTTACTCAGCACAGAGCGAAATTTCTCTGTCAACGTGTGGTCACATGCTTTCGTATCTAAGGGTTGTACCGCCACATGTGAACATTGCAGACTTCGCTGCCGTAAACAACAACATAGCCCAATTTAAGCTATCCGTCAAAACTTCTCTATTCTTTCATATTTTTAATATCGACAGGTCTCTTCAACAGTGTCGATCAGTGTTGCAAGAGAAGGAACACTATGCATTATATTTGGTCACATTTGTTATTTCTGTATCTGCTGAGCCGTCAACACGAATTTAGATAAAGCAACATCCTTAAATTATGGTGTCTTCCGTATATCAAACTGTAACGGTCGGGACAATTAATACAGATCAAGATGGTTATCAGTGACACAGCATCTTAATTGTGTCCATGACACGCATTCAAAAATATAATTTTCAATAGTGAAACTTGGAATATATATTCATACGCCTGTACAAGCAAATGTTTACTAGCATATTGAAGCTAGCTGCAGTTGTTGCTGTTTTTGCCGATACGTTGTTGAACATGGTTAAGGAAAAAATGACTAATTGTGAAAAGGATTTTGTGCATCATGTATCTAAGCACAGGGGTGACACAGTGTATACTCTGTGACGTGCGAGGCAGGCAATTTCTTTGATAAATGATGCTACATCTAGATCGAGATACAACGTCAGTGTGGATGCGAATGGTACGAGTCGAATCTGCTCAGGCAGGGTGATGTTTACATTCTCGTGAAGGGGAACTGCCTGGCTGACCCAAGAATTAAGGCCTTGACCTTGGCGTGCTCGATCAGCAAGGCACACACCAGGAAATGCCGGGAGTGCGACATCGATGGTCACCACTATCTGCCGCGAGACAGGTATACCAAACATATAGGTGTCAATATGGGGCATCCATAGTAACCTCACTAGAACCTACATCGTTATATCAAGGGTTTTGTCACGCAGCACAGGTTGGCGAACTGTTGTGATACCGTATACATGCATGGACATATAGACGTATTATGTCCATGTAATGTGTCGGTAAAGTTGATGCATGTACAGTCCACAGACCAGGAAGCTGGGTATTCCTGGTCTCAGGTGCATGGAGATCATTATAAGGCACACTTATTGGACAATTATCTTGAAGACAAAACAATATTGTGGTAAAAAACCAAGCTTTATATATTATTATCATTTTGCAGCACTGGAGCGAGGAGCTGTATGAGCATTCATCGCACACTGATTGGCCCCATTTGTTGGTTAATCCGGCGTGCATGTCATACCATTTTTACGGTCACGGTCCAGTTTTTCTGCTTGGGTCTATATGCTCAAAGCATTTCAGTTTAGTTTATATCTTTTTTTTTCTGCATTTTAAAATTAAATTATGAAATTATGAAACTACAGTCACCATATCCCAGCGTACAGGTCATGTATATTTAAACCATGCATACCCGGATTAGAATGGTGCTTCATGAATGAAAAATATGCAACATCTCATGGTTAGGTGTTATCGCAAGAGCGATTCAGTGATCATCGAGCAGATCATGCGCTCAAACGATTGAGGGACTGTGTGGCCGCGAGGAAGGTGTCCCTGACCCCGCAGGCTAAGTTTTGACTCATAGCTATATTTGGACGTTGACTCAGCAGTGCCTACAGTTAATGGTTAATTCAGCACTTGCTCAACGTCTTTATACTTTTGCTGTATATGTTTTTGTCTTGAGCTTTATATTTTTGCTGTATATGTTTTGTCATCTCTCCATCATATTAGGGCATACAGTATTACTATATATAGTCAGTATTCCTTCTGCTGTGGAACGTGGCCAACTCTGGTGCGTTGTGACCATTATGATTGTATGTCGATGTCTGCCCTGAATACATGTAGGTGACAAACAGTTTGGCCTTTATATTGCCATGCAAAATACAGCGCCACAATATACATCACCGATGTCATTCATCGCTTGTTGGCTGGCCATGCTACCTATGTATGGAATAATACACAGACAAATTGCAAGTCTGTTTACTTAATACATGGTGTCAGATACTCATTATCGCTACTAGTGTACTAACTTTCGATGTTTCTCTTGTTTTATTGAAGGTGACAACCACAGTGAAGTAAACCTCCATCGCTTTGATCCATACCCCCATTATGGACATATTAACTATGTCCATGCCCCCATGATATTCAATACCAGAGTATTTGATATCATTTTATCGGTTGATTGTAGACCGTCTTACAGCCCGGGCGACAGCAGCAAGGGTGGTCGAGTCCATCGTACACACTAATATGTATCAGTATATTAAAAAAGAAATATTCAAAAGTTTACTTTTAATTGCAGGAAATTTGACGAGCAAATATCTGCTTGATTGTTCCCGTGAAATGTTTGCACGTCGAACATCATGGCCGACTCGGACGATGATGAACCAAGTGCGATTGTGCTGGACAACGGATCCGGTGTGTGCAAGGCCGGGTTTGCCGGGGATGACGCTCCCAGGTCCGTCTTTTCTTCTGTTGTGGGCAGACCGAAGTGTGGGGTGAGTGGATGTGGAAAGTCATGATTATGGTAAAAAAGGTTGATAGTTGCCGATTGCCAGTTTCGGCAGGCTAAGTTACACATGCTGCTGTCACACGAGAAGAAAGTTTATATGGATTAATCGTGTTTTTGTTTCAGATTATGACCTCTGCTTATTAATAAGTAAAAATTGTAAGACTACTCTATTTGAGTCCGGGAAGTAAGTGACTATCCAAGTATTGTGATCAATATCGTTCTTCAAGTAACTACATGTATGATTAAGATTTCAGTCGGAAAGTCCACGTGCAATTGCACATAATCTAGTTAATAAGAATATGTTGACTGCTAATTGGAGCCTCAATGCAATACTTTACATAATGACGAACTGTGTAAGAAGTCAGAGCTACCATATTCTGGCTTACGCAGCATACTATATACGTCAAGACAGTACCATCTGGATGAGTTTATTACCAAATTTATTAAATATGTGCATGAGTTCACTGAAGAGGTCGGGTGTGTTCCCGTAGGAATGTACGTGTAAGGCCACGGTGTGGTTTTCACTTATTATATTTCTTGAAAGAAAAAAACGATTGGGAAGCAGACAATGCCTATATGAACCCCTCTCGTGAAAAATGTAGAACTACAGGACGTGTTACAGGACACTGCATGAACAAAAACAGACATCTAAAAGATTCACATCACATTCTACAACACAGATAGAAAAGTCACATTAAGACTATATTGATGATGATGTTCATGTTGATGACAATTACAGATGATACCTAATGGCCCATTTCACCAAAGTAAATTGCTTGGGTAATAATGTAGGGCTGTATTTTTCTTTCACAGTTTAATTATACGTTTACTTTTAGGATTTCATATGTGGATTGGACCTCAAAGACAGCTACGTAGGGGACGAAGCACAGACCAAGCGTGGCATGCTAAACATCAAGTATCCCATTGAACATGGCGTCATCACCGACTGGAATGACATGGAGATGATCTGGCATCACGCCTTCTCCGAGCTCCAAGTGGCTACAGAGGAGCAGGCCGTACTGTTGAGTGAGACGCCCCTTAACCCTAGGGCCAACCGAGAGAAAATGACCCAGGTACACAGCACTATAGATACTGGAAACATTTTGAATTATAACACATGGGGTTTTAAATATATGCACAGTGTTTATCGGTGAGGTGAAGCTCACACTGTAAGCGGGTGCGAATCAAACCTCTTGGCCTGTCAGTTATCATTCTGACGTGGAGCCAGCCTGTAATTAACACCGGTATAGAAAGACGCCTCCACGCCCGTACAACAGATCGCACATTGTCCACATCGTTTGAAAGAAATTCTAATAACCAACGATCGTTAGCTAATATAGAATACATATTATGTGCATCTCGGCAAAAAGACAGAAATGTAGACCAATCATTTTATCGTCACTTTGGGATCGAATGTGCTTTATCTTAAGATCCCGTCATCTGTATGTTTCAGATCATGTTTGAGACTTTCAACACTTCTAGATTCTATATTGCCATCCAAGCAATACTCGCCCTCTACGCGTCCGGCAGGGGCAGCGGTGTTGTAATCAACTCGGGAGATGGGGCCTCACATGTTGTACCCGTCTATGAAGGTTTGGGGATTTATTAGGCATAAAATCGACCAATGTGATATGAATTCTATTGGTAATTTGGCTTCAATACAGCCCATAAAAGGGAAACCGGTTAAACTTCTATCCATGGTTTTAAGTGTTAAACAGCTTATGGTTTGAGTCTTTTTAAATCGGTTGTTATAGGAATCATGCTTTAAAACAAGTTACAGCTAGTTCGGGAATAAGCCAAATAAACATCAACTGAGCATGCCCAGTGAAGCCCAGCGTCTATCTGGGCCACATGTCATTAGTCATCCTTTCTCTCAGTGACCATAAAAATGTGCAGATTCCAAACTTGAAACAAGGGAAGGAACTGCTATGAATGGGAGCTCGGCATATTAAATGGTTTTCTTGATTTTGTTACTATTAATAGGCTGTACTGTTTAATTTTTCTCAAAATTTAGGCCTTACATGTGATAAAAAAGAGAAGTTTTATTCTGGTTATTAGGGTAACTGAACAAGTTGAGCGGGGAAAGGTCACTTCCTGCCCCTAAAGACCTCTGTTCCAAACAGAGGCCAAGCTTCACTGGTCATGTCCAGCAGAGAAGTCAAGTTGGCTTATTAAAGTACGTGGCCAATGACTCAGCAAATATAATATCTACTTGAGAATCCTTATTTGCAGTCAGTTCAAAAGAGGTACTGGTATGAAAAAAATCAAATCAAATCAAATGAATATAAAAGCAGCATATTCATCATTGAAAATACTTGTCAGTAGGAATAAGTCAATGTATGTATCTGCGGTTTTCCCAGGGTCTTGTAGCATTATCCTAAGTTCAAAGGTGGTAAACACATTGCTAAGATAAGTGTCTACCTGGCAGCAACCTGATGGGGCGGGTGACATATAATGTTTTCAATACGTTATAAATTTAATACGATTCAGCCTGTGTATTCATGATTTTGTACCACAGGTTACACAATGCCGAACACAATTCAACGTGTAAACCTGGCTGGACGAGATATAACCGAATATTTAGCACAGCTACTCAATGGGAAAGGATACTCCTTCATTGACTCAGGTACGACTAATCGGCCCAACTTTCTTGGATGGTCGTCCGTTCTATGTTTCATTTTCGACATTTTGTTCCAAACCGGCCGCTTTAGCCTCCTGCAGTTGAGTGGGGTTTACCACAGATCCGCATTTACAAGATTCGTTCAATAGATCATGTTTTCAAGGGTCCACCCCATATGGGGGGGGGGGGGGGGGGGCTTGCTGTTTTAGGGATGCCCGTCCGTCCATTCGGATGTCCATCCGGATGTGCACATTCTCGTTATTCCAATATCTGCAGAACACCTTCATGTATTTTGCTCAAATTTGGCAATATGCTTATCTTACCAGGCAAGATGAACTGATTAAATTTTGGTGTCACCATGACTTAATTTGAGCAAATGACAGCCTAATTACATGTTCGTTAGGGCTCTTTACCGCAATATCTCCAGAACGCTGCAATGAATTTGGCTCAAATTTGGCATTATGCTTATCTAGCATACCTGGATGAACTGATTAGATTTTGGCGTCACCATGACCTAATTTGAGCAAATGGCAGCATTTTTTGCCCGTGGTCTCTTTAGTCAACGCTTCGCGTTGAAGGTATTGTTAGTTTTATTTTATTTTTCATTTTGTTTAAAAAAAAAATAAATAAAGGGGGGATCTTGAAAATGCATTTGCAGCACCGCACAACCGAAGAGGTATTTTTTTAGCACGGGCCGTTAACTTACGCATTACAATGGTCATCTGCAAATGCTAGATTGAGCTTTCTTATGCATGACCTTGGCGTAATTCATCAGATCAAAGGGCAACTTAAGTTAATTTACTTTTCAGATGATACTAAAAAGTTATTGGAACTGAGATCTTGATGATATGCCTTAATCGAGGCCAGAGTAACACCTCCATATGGGTGACCTTGACGTAGTGTAGATTCCCTGGTCCCAGAGCGGCAAAAAGAAATTTGGTGTTTGGGAGATAACTCTGGAACTAATTTTGTGTTACCATTTTGATATTACACAGGATCATGAATTTCTAGAGTGGTACGGATGAGACTAAACTTTGGTGATATAATTTTACCTCGTTATTCTAGCTACGGAGCCACTTTGGTGATGTTCCCCTCATTATCCAGGTTATAGAGCCACTTTGACAAATTTGTGTGTTTAGATGATAACTCGAGATTCCGTTGAGTTGGGACATTGATATTACGCATGATAATTGTCTGCAAAATTCGCTAAGTTTGAGTTCCAATTAGATGACCCAATCCTGAAGGACAAAGGACAATTTCATTTAATTTCTTTGTTGATCATCACTCGACAACCATTTGAGCTGGGACTTTAAGTGCGTTCTCGGTAATTTTCCACCAGAAATGCGAAGTTACGATTACGTACAAGTTAAGCTAACCATTATAAGCAAGCTACACTTTTTAAAGGTTAGAAATACCCAGTAACAACTTTCCTCGCTGTGATCTTCCAAATGATGTAACTTTTATTCATTCCCCAGATGTGGCAACGAAACTCAATTTTAGGGCCTTTCTGGAGATCTGGCTCCCGTACTACATTTCGCAAGTCAAGTGGCACAGTTACTAAATATCAATCAACCCTTCATCCATTATGCTCTTTGCGTCCTGCGGAGAGAAATAAGACCTATATCAAGGAATCTGAGAGTTCTTTAAAGTTCATGTATATTTGCACAAAATGACCGACCAAACCCGATGTCGTTCTGGGGTATACACACATAAACAGCAGTATCATTTGCACTCACCGCCAGTGTATTCAAGGCCAGCGCAATTCAAGGTTGTCATAGTCTTCCTGTTTCTTGATGAGTTTGCAACCAGTTTAGCATAGGCAACTGCTGATAGAAAAATTGCCAACGCATGTATTCATACACAAAATGGATGGATCTTATAAATACAGCCTCTATGTATACCTGTAATGCCCTTTACTAGAACAGACAATGAAATCCCCCATTCGAAGACTACTCCTTTAATACAACTACCTTTCCCGAGACGAGTATGAGTTTGTATTTTGCAATCAGCATGAAGACTGCTTTGCAGTTAAGACCTTTCTCCTACCCAAGGATGGTCATACCATATAAGCACTCTTTTGCTTGCAGCTGACAAAGAAGTCGTCTGTGATGTCAAAGAAAAGTGTTGTTATGTGGCAGAGGACTTCCAAGAAGAAATGTCCAAATCAGAGACGTCGTCTTACGTGAACGAAAAGTATGAGTTGCCTGATGGACAGGTTCTAACTATGGGCAGCGAGCGGTTCCGCAGTGCAGAGGTGCTATTTAACCCGGCTCTCATCGGTAAGTTTCGCTCAAACTATTTTTATGTGTTTCAACTTCAAACCAAAGCAACACAGCGTGACGAACTTAGTTACAGTCACTTCCGGCTAGGCTATACGTTGCAGCTTGTCATTTCTTATTCATTAGCTGATGGGTGACATGAAGGTAAATTTAAAAAGCATTCAAGGTTACCACAGTTGAATGAAAATATGAATAAGTAGCCTATAGATTGTCGTCTTTTATTGATCTATACGCGATTTAGAGTGGGCGGAGGGGAGCGGAGCGGAACGCAGTCCGTTCTAAATCTCGTATAGGCCAATAAAAGACTAGAACTTATTTAGAAAGCTTATCATTGGCTCTTCAAAATTACCTAAAAGTGATTGCCATGCAGTGAGTGACAGGCAATACTAGTGCCTGCGACATTCATCTGTGTTGCGCCAGTGGGCACATCATGACAAACTTTTCGCTACACTTTCCCTGGCTCTGCGAACAGGTGAGCCACGCCTTTTCAGTCATAAGATCCATGCATCAGGCACACGGAGAAGCATACGAGCAGAATTTACCGGAGGTAGAATTTCACGAACTAAAACAAAATGAAACTTTAATAGAAATTATTGTTGAAGATACGTTGACCATTATGCAGACAGACAATAGGCCTACAGCTATTGAGGAGATTATTTGGGACCCTGTTGATGTAATTCGTGAGAACTTGTTACATATATGCATCCAGGACATGATTGGGGCGGCATGTGCACCTATGAAAGGAGGTGTTCCCCCGGTAGGTGAGTCTGAGACCTCAGCGGCCAGACAGCCTTCTAATAAATATCATTTTACTATATTTTCAGCTTTCTTTCAGCTATGCTGTCTCATCGTTGCTTACTTCATGGAGGTAGAGTCTGTTCCCACCATCATTATTTTAACCTCCTGATTGCAGGTTGTCCAGTATTTGTGAAAGTGCCCGGTCAACCACGAGCTCACAAATGCGGGCGGTTCTTGGTAGTCATTTTGGAAGTTACTTTCACTCACAAGCCCCTCTATCTGTGCTCTCGTACTGGTGTCTGCATTCTCCTTGTTGTGGCTATGAATCACTACCCCTCGAGTGCTTCTTGCACTCGACGTGTGGCGGCGCAGCCGGTTGTGTATTACGTTTGTCCTGTGACCACGTCTTCCTTTACAAGAGAGATTAATATTGGGCTCTGCCCATCTGCTCAACTGTTTTCTGTAAATATAATATGTTAAAACCAAGTCACTTCTCAGTCAATCACCAAGCTTACGTGCTAATCTGTACAGTGGCTGCATAGGTCTCTTCTGCGCGATTCAGAAGAAACGGAGGCAGCTCGCTGATTGGCCAATTTAACCCTGAAATTGCGTTCTAAATGACTGTAGATCGCAACTTGAAGCCAAGAGGCCGCATCGGCCAATCAGCGAGGTTCCTCAGGTTCCTCTAAGAATGTTCTTTCAGTTAGAGAGACCCCAATGAAGCATAACGTATAAGAGGCCGCTGATTGGCTCGTATGCGATAAGCGAGGCAAGGCCTATCCCTGATCGTCACGGAGGGACCGTGGCGTTGTCCCATTGTGTGAGACCCGTGTATTAAACGGTACAAGTATGCCTATAGAGAAGACATTGTAAATGAAACCACAATTTATTATTCACAGCATGTCCACAGTGGATGATAATCAAATTTCACGTTTACATAAAAAATGTAAACTGTAACATTTGCACGGCCCCTTTTCCTGCAAATCATCATGTGCTATTAAAGCAATTCATCAATTTTGCCTTTGCATATAAATTGACGCATAGTGTAATTTGGTAAATTATATTAACTAAAATGTTATGGTTAAATGGGGCAACATATTATAAAGATCGTTCTGCTGCTCGAATGAAGTTTAGCAAGGCGGAGTTCTTTCAACCATCCGCTCTGGAATCTACATAGATACATTGCTTCTGAGGTTAAAACAGTCCGGTTTGGGTGCCACATTGGTAATATTTTTGTTGGCGTCGTGGCATTGGCCGACGATATCGCATTTTTAGCACCGACGCATTCTTCCATGTCTAAATTGTTGACCATATATAGCTGTTACTCCAAGGAGTATAACGTACAGTTTAACCCAGAGAAGTCTAAATCTCTGTTTTTAATGATTTGAGGTCTTGCGATGTCTTCTTTCCTTTGGGCGGCAAGCATGTTGGAAATGTTGATTCATAAAAACACCATGGTAATCTGCTTGGTCCGCGTGTGGCCGGAAAAAAAACACATGAGAAATTTCATAAGGATTTTTAATGGTGAAATTAACTCGTTAATGACCCAGTTTAGACTTGTGTGTTCTACAGCCAAATATCAATTATTGAGAGATATTGCATGTCTTCATATGGTTATTATTTGTGGGATTTTTCTAGTTGGTTAGTTCATGAATATGTTTTACCCTGCATTGGGAAAGGCCGTTAGAATGTTATGGAAGGTACCTTACCGATGCCACAATAATCTGGTTCATTTGAGTTGGGAAGATCTTGAAATAGATGTCCAATTCCATTAGCGTTTTATTTTTTTCATCTGGTATTTCATAGTCCAAATGCTGTAGCAAGTGCTCTTGCTAACTTAGTTGTTTCTGGGAGTCGCTCTAGTGTATGTAGCTCAGTGAATTATATCTTATCAAAATACAGCATACCAAAAGCTAACCTTCCCTCATTTGGCATAAATACAATTTAGCAGGATCTGCAGCCTGCGCCATCAGATGTCTTTTGCACAGCAAACATGGTCCGGGAACTGTGTCTCGTGAGAGATGGGAGCTTAAGAGCTAACTTATCAGGAGCTGAGTGTTCGTACATAATTACTCAGCTATGTAAAGAATGGTCGTAATTCATGTTTTGTGTGTGTGTGTGTGTGTTTTGTTTTCTGACCCTATTGTACTTATATGGAGTATAAGGTACTTGTACAATATATGCACATTATATATTTTTCTGATACAAAGTGTACTACATTGAATTGTGTACAAATAAAGATTTAGAAAACATGTATATTGTAACTTTCCGCCTTTTCTCACTCCGCTGCGTTTCCCCACGTTGAAACCTCCACTCAGCCCAGTCTTGATAACACGCTGACCGCCCATATATTATGGGAGCGTTTGTGTTTCGGTACGGATTCTTAATTTCTTTCCCTTTAACTCCTTTGGTGTTAACACCTGTTTGAAGCGCTCATTTTTGTCACTTACCCCACCTTGAGCAGGGGCTACTTGCAGGTTTGGGTATAGATATCTAATCGTTCGTCAGGCATGGTAGTCAACTCTTGCGCATTAAAATATCCAAATTTGAAATGTCCATGGTCAAATTCAATCTCTTCGTAGCCGCACCCACGCTTATGTTTGCTATGAATGAACCGACACGTGCCTTACGAGAGCAAAACGTCTTGTCAATCACTTTATCGTTGTTTCAAGTGCCTCCAGCTGTGCCGACACAAGAGTTAAACAGACGTCAAAGGAGGTAATGTGTAAAGGGGAAAGAACATACATTTGAAACATGTCCCAACGAATGTCCAAGTTACCTAAGGCCTAAAAAAAATATATATGTGTGGTTCCGGTAACCTGAAAGACCCTTCTTAAAAGGCCCAACCCTAAAATTAATGGGACAAAAAGAAAGTTCTTTCAAGCTGCTTTTTTCAAATGAAAATTGATCGACTCCGGTTGAAGGATTTTATCAAGAAAGTGGCCATTGTGTGCCGTTATTTTGCTGTAAAGTGAACTCAAGCACAACATTTCATTTCAACTTGTCTGGAGGGTTAACCTGGGCCTGGAAAACAGCATAGCCACGGTTGTTCGGTGATTGTTATCATAACATTTCGCTAGGTAGGTTCCAGTCTCCGTTCTCTCAGTTACCATGGCAAGCGGTCGTTAAAGTACCTTTAAAACACGACTTACTACCTTAATTTTTATATGCCCGCCCCGTTGTGTTTGATGCAGTTATCATCGTTAGTTATAAATACAAATACGACCGGATACTTTGAGCGCCTTTCTGACGTTGCATAATGCATTTATTGTGGGACAGTGGCACAAAAATACATTTCATTTCGATATCAAAGTGAATCGCAGCCACAGCATATATCATATCTTTATTGGTGCTCTGAAACATTTGCAAAATATATACTTTTGGTTTGATATATTATACCCTCCCCCCAATCGTCCCAATACTTATTCAACAAACCATTGGATGCGGAATCCACAATTTTGAAAATGGCAGCCAAGGCTATTGGATATTTTGAAGGGTTAGTATCTAAAATATATATATGTGTATTTAGTGTTAAGGGAAGGTTAGTTTGTCGAATGAATGTAATGTACAATATATAATGGGACTTTTCCAGAGTGAGCATTACCTGAAAATGTAACTGCAGCGCCATTCAGTTACCAGGTCTAGGCCCCAGAATAGGGATTTTGTATCAGACACTGAAGTCGCCCGCAGGCTATGAATTAAGTTGCAGCACAGGGCACATGGACAAGACCCCCCCCCCCCCCCCAAAGTCGAAGGTAGAGACTAGTGGAGAAAGTTGCCACGATAGTTGATACAGGTCCGAAAGTACCGGCGGGTTTTTATATAACTGGTAATAATGGACAACCAATGACAGCATTCTAAATAGATTATAGTCTTTTATTGGTCTCTACGAGATTTAAAGTGGGCTGCGTTCCGCTCCGCTTCGCTGCGCTCCACTACGCCCAATATATATCTCTTAGAATCCAATAAAAAAAAAACTAAAGCGTATACTTGCTGACTGCAATGTTTCACATACACAGTAATTGACAAATTATTTGTCAAACAAAACAACCTAAGAAAATACAACACATTATAATACAATACAGTCGAGAAGAAAGCAATACAATATAGTATAAACGTGTCAACAAAACATATAACACAATTTAAAACGATTCCAACTTTATCCAAGGATTTTTAACTGTACTTATATTATTTTCTAAGGTTATAAAACTCGACTGTCGCTTAACCAGTTTTCTCTTTAACATTTTACTCTTAAAGTCACCATATCATATCTTTATTTACCAAGAAAATTTGTTCCTAATCAAATATCACGACATCACACTTTTTTCTTTTCTTTTTTTTTTTTTCAACAGAATTATTCTGTGCATTAAATGCAGCGTACATATTACGCCCTTGTCGGTTATTCGCTGAGCCTGAAATTTTTATCTCAATATATTATGTATACTTTTATTGTACGTACTATATGGACATATTCATTGTTATGGTGATTGAGATTTCTGTGTGTTGTATTCGAGAGCGGAATTGATATAAAAGTATTTACGCTTGTTTTCCAATCCGTTTCATGTTTTGGATGAATAAAATATGATAAATCAAATCAACAGTTTATGTTTGTCTCTGACGTATGGTATACACTGGTCGCACAGCTTGAACATGTAAGACACGCAAAACGACACTGATTTAGAAAACAGTTCTGACGGTTTCCTCTGACAGCACCTCACGACTTTCTGTTTTTATGTTTTACAGGAATGGACGTATGTGGGATTCATCAGAGTGTTCATAATACACTCATGAAGTGTGACGTAGACGTTCGCAGGGATTTGTACTGTAATGTTATCCTGTCTGGTGGAAGCACCATGTTTCCTGGTAAGAACTAGTTCGGCACAATTGTCATGGCGCCGCCTCTCTGTTTCGTATTGTGTAGAAAAGTAATGAAATATATGCTGCGAACACATTCTTCACAAATATCTTTCGTTTCCTCTGATACGAACTCAGTAAAATGTTTGACTTATATTAAAAGTTATTCTTACACAATCGAATACTTTGAGTCTTTCGCTTCTCTAATCAAAATGCATTTGGTATCAGCCCATGTGTATATGACTACGGCTATCCTTAAATAAATCTGTGTAATGTATATCAAAGAAACAAGTTATATGATATTATTAACAAAGTTATAATTCAGAAATAGTTTAGCGACATTCTATATTTTAACAGAACCAGTGCAGAAGTTAAAAGCGCAAGATTACCAGTGACGTGTTAATATCACTTGTAAGTTAAATGTGGTCTTATAGACTAAATTCTCAGGTAAATCATTGGCCTTGTCTCATGAATAACAATCTTTTGAAGTCCACTGATTCATGCACCCCCGATGGCCCCTGTATTTTCCGTATCAAACGCTAACAACATTTATGAAATGCTTATTATACATTAACATGTTTCAAGGTTTTATGCCACAATGGTACGAATTAACTCTCCTTTTCACACGCATAGATTATAAACTAAGGGATCCGTCTCTCTGAGCTCAAAAATTATTTCAGGATTACCAGCTCGCATGGAGAAAGAGCTGAGGTCTCTCCTGCCACCCAGAATGAAAGTCAAGGCCGTCGCCGCACCAGAACGCAAGTACAGCGTTTGGATTGGTGGATCCATCCTGGCATCTCTGTCCACCTTTGCTGAAATGTGGATAAAGAAATCCGAGTATGATGAACATGGCTCAACAATTGTTCACCGGAAATGTTTTTCAATACTTACTTAGTAAATATGCAGAGTTAGTCACCCTCCCCCCCCCCCCCCCCAAAAAAACATTTTCTGGCTAAAAGTTACTTTCTGTGTGATAAGTTTTCAGTCTTCATGCTTATGTTCCTTGACGATGGACTGTCTCTACTCACTTCTGGCAGGTCAGAGTGAATATTTGTAAATATTGTAAATATTTATGTGAAAAAATAAATTACTTCTATCATTTGTCTGAATTTGTTAAAACAGTGTGTGTGTGTGTTTGCTTTTATGAGCAGTGCCAAGCTGTAAATTGACATTTCTTGGAATTAATATTTTTATAACCGAATTGTAAATTTTATGACGGATAATTTAAAGAGTCATCAATTATTATTATTATTATTATTATTATTATTATTATTATTATTATTATTATTATTATTATTATTATTATTATTATTATTATTATTATTATTATTATTATTATTATATTGAACCCCCGCGAAGGGAGCACTTTATACATTCAAATGAGTACATCGAAATGTTGGAAACAGATATAATATACTGTGCAGAACGTAAAGTAACTACTCAGGCATGTGAAGTGAGTGATACACCGCATTTAAGAGTACAAAGGCTGTTTGGTATTATTATTATTATTATTATTATTATTATTATTATTATTATTATTATTATTATTATTATTATTATTATTATTATTATTATTATTATTATTATTATTATTATTATCTGGAAAAAGGTTACCATAATATATCCCCTTTTTCGTCAAATTTGCGTTTTCATTTAGGGGTACTCTTTACAGTTAGCGGTCTGAGACCTAACCCTAAATGTAAATTTACATTTAGGGGCGTGTTTACCTTTAGGGGTCTAACAGGGGCTTGGGAGCAGGAATCGGAAAAAAGCAACATTAACAGGGGAGTAGAATAATATTTTACAGACATTTTGTAAGCTACTTCCAACAGGCCCGTCCACTAACAAACTTTGTGCTTCCTTGGTTCACCTACTCCCAGATATTAAATTATCTCCCAGGTGATTTTGGTTTTACCTGCTCAGTGGTAGCCAACTTGCTGGTGCTTCTTGTTTTACAGCCTGTGTGACGGCGATTTACGTGTTGCTTTTAACTCCTTGATAAAAATTCCCGGTGGTTCATTCTTTGCCTTGCACCGAAATACGGCAGTGTTTACTAGTTTCACTTGCCTTATAAAAACGATTGTTTGTGTTTTTACTGGTTTTACTTGGCATATGATAACGGTTTTTACTATGTTTACTGGTTTTACTTGCTCTGTAATAGCGATTGCGATTTCCATGGTGTTTGCTAGTTTCTTTGGCTATGTAATAGCGATTTCCATGTTTTTTTTGGTTTTATCTGCTTTGTAATACCGCCTTTCATGCTGTTTTCGTCTGTCACTCACAAGAATAACAATTTTCATGGTGGTTCCTTGTGTTACTTGCTGGATTTTTCTTGTTTCCATCGTGCTCCCTGTTTTGACTTCTTATGATGACGATTTCTATGGTGCTTCCTGGTTTGACTTAGCATTATGACCAGTTCCATGGTGCCTCTTGGTTTGAGTCGCCCTGTTTTGGGGATTTCACTGGTGCTTGCTGTTACTTCGTGGTTTCATTTACTCTGTCATATAGATCTGTGGAACTTTTTATCTCTCCTGACCTGAGGACCAGAGATTATGTTGTCACTCACGTATGTCCCCAGATCCGTCCGTCTGCAAACCTTTGCTTGTGGACGCGCTGCAGTCCAAATTTTTTAAGTTAGCTCCATATAACTGTCAGGACATATCGGGGGTATAAAATATCTAGGTTGACTTCGATATTGGTGGCGTCACCTACAGTATTATCTGATATACAGGTCAAAATGTGAACATTGTGTGACTACTCTAGCAACTTTAATTCTAGATGGATATTAATCAAATTTAGTGGGATTGTAAAGAAGGTCAAAATCTCGATTGTGTATGATACTAGTGGCGCCACTTATGATTTGACGGAAAAAATAACCAAAATGTGTTAAAGAGATGAAAAGTTCCGTCACTCGCAAAATACTTTTGCCAAATTTATAGGACATTTAGATCATGTCCGATGCTAATATGCTATATAAAATCAGTGAGCTTGACCTGTTTTGTTTAGATCACCAGGCTAGTAAATTTGGAAGAGGTAATTTTATAATGACAGAGTGTAGTTTGGACATCAATGACAAAGCGTGTTGAGCCTTCAGATCAAACGTGTACTTCAGAACATCATACATAAAACTCCACTTGGTAACGTACGTTTTTGGTCACCGTGATCCAGTAATTATGGAGTTGGGCAATTATCCAAGTTTAATGTTTTTCTTCAATAATTCGAAAAGTTATAATCCGATTTGAACAAACAGCCCGTATATGGATATTTGGATGCAGGGCACACAATTGGGTTGAATAAGTTTTTAATCTGAGATGAAGCTAAAGGTCACGTGGGCAATTGTAATTTAGGGGTCAAAATATGAACGTCTTGTGAAGGCTGTGTCATGTTTAATTTTTAGTGAACATTATGAAATTAAGTGCGATTGTGTAGGTCAAAATCTTGACTAATAGAGATACTAGTCGCACCACCTGCGTTTTTGACGGAAAATCTGAGCCAAAATGTATTGAACAAGATGATATTTAAAACCTCGAAAAATAATGAATTCCAAATTGATGGGCTACATAGACTTTGTTCTACGTAATTATATTGTAGAATATGGATGACTATAACGAGTATTTGTAGGTCACCAGGCTTGTAAAGTTGAGAGCAATGATTTGGTGATGGTAACTCGTGGTTTAACTTCCTCAGTGAAAGAACTTTTGTGTAGCTTTGTCTCCCATATTCTGTGCCGTTGGTCTCGGTGGTGATCCTTGATTTCATATATTGTCTCAGCTGTGCTTTCTTGTTTCGGATGCCAGGGATTACTGATTTCATCACTACTTTTATAGTCTGGTTCCGCATACTATGTGCTAACGATCTCAATGGTGTTTCCGATGTGCTTCCATAAACTCTTTTGTTGATGACCTCAGTGGTTCCGCATACCGTATTTATGATCTCATCGGAACTTTCTGGCGTGGCTCCACATAATCTACGTGTCAATGATCTCACTTGTTGTACTTTCCGGTTAGGGTCCGCGTACCTTGTGCTTAGGACATCAATAGTACTTCCTGGTCCAGTTTTGCATGCTCTCTACCAACGATCTCGGTGGTTCTTCCTGGAATGCTTCATATATACTGTGTAAACGATCTCAATGACGATGCTAGGTCTGATATTTTCTGCCTTAATGATTTGATTAGTGCTTGCTTTGTTCAGTTGCCGGACATCAGACCCCGTTTCTGCTTTTCCTTGTTATATTATCATGATGGCAATGGTGTAAATAAACGGGAAACAGTTTCAACAACGCAAGATGCACAAGAATCATAGAAGCATCTTGTACGCGGCAATACAATAAAGCAAATCTGGTCAGTCATATCTGTCCAATGACTAACTGTATCGGCATCTTGTGACAAGAACACACTCGTACATAAAAAAGTTTCATTTTTTGTTGTAAAACAAGTTTTATTAACCCATTTGTCAGAAAGTAAGGGGTTGATTCCAAGTAAGTGGGTGCTGGGTTTATTTCAAACAATTGATTTTGAACCTCATAAGCCAAATGAACTAAAACATATATAAATGTTGACGAACAATGAATCATTGTGTCCTAAGGTTATGTCGGCCGTTATACGTGAAGCCGTGAGGTTTCCATTTGTCATCAAACAACTAATTGTTCACGTATGCATTTAAAATGATTTAAATCTCTTAGCATTACTCGACACATTGCAATATATTTGATGATGTGCGGATTTGCAACATACAGACCACATAAACTGAAACAGTTAAATACGTTTTCAAAACAGCACAATGGTTGAGTGTGGCAAACAAAGCGTACATGTTTCGCTCCTACGGAAGGGGTAGTTTGGCTTGAAATGCAATCACTTGCTGCTAAGTTAAGCTCAGTAATTTGTACATTTACCTATATAAAGTGTCTCTTTCCTTTTTTGATGTCCAAAACATTGGGATACATATATCGTTTTTAGTTTTACGTTTCAAGTCAATTCTGTCCTTGAAAAAATATTTTGAATGAAAACTGTAAGTGAGACTTCTAGGAGTTACACAACCAAAGTTAAAAACTTTCCTCGGCGTATGGTGATGACGCCCAATCCAAGAAAAATATGCTGAAATAGGTCTCTTATAGTGATACTATATTTCATATATGCAATTCCAATTGTCATGTGTTCCTGCACTGCTCGCTTTTCCAGTAGATCTTTACCAAACCCACACTCTGTGTATCCCAGGTTGTGCAGCACTCATTATGGTCGTGTATGTCGTCCTCCTGAAAATAAAAACTCATAATCCCACACTAAAGTCTGAACCTTTAGATATAAGAATATATATCTTTTATAATCCTTAATTGTTTTGAGAAACTGTCTGTCAGCGGCAACACATTATTATAGAAAAGTATATTGTCCACAAATGTTACATTGTAACTGTTTTTGTCAATATTTTTACACACATTGAACCAAATTATTATGTGCTCCTCACAACACACCAAAGTAAGGTTGAGGCCCACACTCTCCATTTCACTCGCAAATCCGTCAATGGTTATTATCGATTTAATCGACAGGATTCGAATCTTTATAGACAAGTGCGAGTAAGTCTAAGGGAAAGAACTTACTTTACACGATGTGTTGCGTTGTATTGCGATATGGTCGTTGCAGCATTGCGTCAAGAATGAAACAATGGAAATCTTTCGTGTAAAACTCACTGCATTTGCGTTTACCTCAACTTGTAGTTGTGCTGGGATCAGGAGGTATTGCCTCCTTCAGGAAAGGGAGTATCTGGTACAGGATACAGAAATTATAACTTTACACGCAAATGACAATCCTTTGTCAGGGGTTAATATATTTATATCATCACATTTGAACTGCAGAAAAACTTACGAATTTCGGACTGGGGGTGTAGATAAAACCTTGAAGAGTGTTTTGGGGTTTATATTCGCCTGCCCCGTTGCATTCATCATCCTGATTGCTGGGGTTCTGGAAACACATAAAGTGTATTTATTAACCTTTTTACCTGGCTTGCCACGGAGTAGCTGGGATGCAGGGCGAGGGAAGGCAGCAGGAGGGAAATCTATCAGGGTGAGGCAGGTAGAAGGGAAAGAGGCTTATGTGGGATGGGGGGAGACAGGAGAGGAGGAAGAGCGCAGGGTAGAGCCAGAGGGGGTGAATGAGACGACCACATACAGTGCGAGAGGTGCTGTATGCAGGTTGAATTTAGTGCTGCAGCACCAGCCTGCTCACTAAACTGAACGCCCTCAACATAGAGTTGAGAAGGCCAGGGATATTGTCAGAGCTACAGCTGTTGTGAGCGAGGAGGTCCAAGAATTGGTGAAGCAGGCTGAGGGGGAACAGGATGGGAGAGGGGAAGTGAGGAGGGAGGTCAGGACGAGGGGAGGCAGAGAGTGGCAGTGCCTAGTAGGAGGGGGGACAGGAGGGACCTAGAGAGGCAGTGGTGAAAGGGAGCAACACAGGAAGATGCGGTCTTCAGTGGGGCAGACAGGGCGCATAGGGTTAGTGTGTGTTTTCCAGGGGCCAAGATTAGGGGCACTGAGGAAAAGCTTGAGGGGGTAGTTAGGAGTAGTGGGGAGTGTCCGAGAGTCAGTGTGCAGTCGGCACAAATGATCTCTCAGACAGGGAAGGGCAGCGGGAGAGAATAGGGACCGAGACGGTATTAGGCAGGTAGGGGAAGCTTGTGGGTGAAGTTAGCACAGTTAGACTGTGATGCTTTGGTGATGCGGATATTAACAAGGCTTAGGATGAGTGGGTGGGAAGCAAGTAGGATTTGTGCGATTAACAAGAAGTTAGAGAAGTTATGTATGCAGGGTGGGATTGCATTTAGAGATGTGTGGGAGGATTTGGCAGGGAGGAGGGAAATGTTTGCTGGGGATGGGCTTCACCCAAGTCAGAAGAGAGTTGATAGGCGAGGGCAGGTCTACAGTGAGTGGGCGCAGCAGCAGGGAAACAAGACATCCCAGCAGGTTCCAGGTCAGTTCGGGAACAGGTTAACGATCACAGACAAGCAGGAAGTAAAAGTAGAAGAAGCAGGAGTGAGAAAAAGACAGGTAGTTTAACATATAAAGATTACGACTTGGTAATCTTCCATGTAGTCTCTCAAGAAATGGTTGTCTCTTATAACAGGGTCAAGAAAAGAATCACATCAACCTTTTACCTGTATCATAATTAGCTGGGCATCGTGGGCTAGAACCTGCACTAAGTCAATTTTCATCTCTGTATTGTGGAACAAAATTCACTATTTTGCACATGAGACATCACCTCCAATAAAGGCAGTTTTTTCCAGTGTATTGCTGTGAGGAAAAACATATAATTATGCACTTTATGATCCCAAAACAACTGTTTGAACCTAATTAATGTGAAGTCTTAACGGCATGGACTGCTTTCACATGATTCTCCTTGTAACAGTGCTGCCACCAGTGGCGACTAACGCTAAGAGGATGAATCCAAAATAGGACAAAAATCCCCTTACCTCCGATCGTCGTCAGCTGGTGGCCGGGTCCAATGGTCGTAGTTGGTTTCTACCAAATACCATCTGTCAACACAGAATACATTCTATCCACCTAAGCAGAATAAGGTTACTCTGCATCTCAGTTCAGCATGCTCAGTAAAGCTTGCCTCTGCTTAGGTCACAGGTTATAAGTTACAACCGTCTCCCACTTACAGGTAATAAGAACAGGTCAGGAAAAGTGGGCCACTTTTTACTCCCTTGGTGGGGTCTTTAGCTGTGATGTCATTCTACAACGGTCATATGATAATTAGCTTTTTTTCAACTCTGTGAACCAGGCCTGCTGGCCCAGGTATCATTGGTTGAGGTGTTACCTGCCCCCATGCATATAATTATCATACAATTAGCCACCTGGTGGTAGCAGCACTTTCAGACATTTAGAGCGGCGAAACTGAACACAGAAGTGCTGTGGGCGAGAGCCTGGCTTACAGAGTCATAGTTGTGTCCGTTATTATCACCAGGCTTCACAATCAACATTCTTTATAAAACATGTCCAGCAACGTGACAAAAAGATGTCTGAGCCTGGTTACCAAGGTAACTTGGAATTTGAAGGGTGAAAGGTCATTCCCAGTGTTGAATGACATTAATTTTGACACATATCTTCCAGTGGACAACTGTACTTAGCAACAAATTAGCTTTTTATATTCCACGCAATTCCATTTTTATAAATATTGAAAAAAATTGCTGTTTACTTTTGTAACTTTCAAAGCAAATCTGCATTATTGTGCAAAAAAACCCTATAAAGTTTGCCATCAGGGAAGTGTTGCAAATCTAGGAATCAAACTTTTCTCCATGAACCAATTCACTGAAATAATCTTGCGCGGTTGCATGTGTTTTGCTACCTCTGAATGTAGACATTTACCTCGTTAGAAAATATCAATTATTAAAATAACATAGCTCTTTATTTGGTCTGCCATTACATGCCTGCCCATGGAGGAATCCAACCGCCATACATCCAATGCTGCAAGACGACCCTTTGTGATAACTACACCTTCACCTGGTTTGACGCCCCCAACAATGTAGTACACCGAAGCTATGGTGACTCTATTTGACAGCATGGTGACTGCCCCATTGAAGTCTGAGGCTCTTTCCAAAGTCTATATAGATTATACAAGTATACAGAGCACATGACCATTAAAATTGTTTCCAAGACACCGTTATGGCTATTCATGCTTTCACAGTGTGATGACAGTTGATACCAATTGTTGAAAAATACATGTAGCCGTCTGGAGCGGGTGCCCTCTACCTGTCGAGAACGGGTGCATCGACAAGTTTAGGGGTACGAACTATGTGTTCAAAAGGTGTTCAAAGGAAAGAAAGAAATTGAGTATTTCTTAAAAAGCCTTTTTTTCTAAATGAAACAAGTAAGTACCTGTGTTAGAGGATACAGGAAACTCGTTATTCATATATCAGAACATTTATCTGTGTGGATGTAAAGGCTCAGTAAAACCATGCTTAAGGCAGACAAATAATCATATTGCAACTTTGATGTTGAAGAGTGCAAAGAATTTGCTACATATTGTTTGTGTGACTAAACTGAATTTTTGAAAGACATCATTTTGTGCCAGGCAACATGCTTCCACTTGTCATGTTCACATGCGATTCAAAAGAAAGGGAAATTTCTAAAATATTTTTGATTCATGACTTCATATTTAACAAACTTCTTCTAAAACGGGCTACTGATACTCGTAAATTAAAGCGTGGGTACATGTCTTTTTATTTTGGTGTTTATTTATTTTGTGATAATTTAATTCTATTTCCGCATTTTTTTATATATATCACTGTGTAAGTCTTCATCTTTTTGTTAAAATTTTCCTTCATTTTTTGTGTGAGTTAGCCTTCGTCATATATTGACATAAAGTTATTGTCAGGAATTGACCGAAGACATATAGGAAAATAGGAAAATAGTGTGGCATACATCTCTCACAAGGAAACAGGCAAAGTGAGAACTTTTTTCCAGCATGGCTACCAAGAAATTCATCCACCACCCACCGGAGTCTGTAATATATACATATATATTTATATTTATATATCAGGCATTCATAAGCTGATGTGAAGTCAATGAAGGGGTTAGGTTTATCTAAATATATTACATTCGAAGTTTATCCTGAACCTAATGACACCAAATATTTAGATTTTGAGATTTTGGATCGTAAAATATATTTCGATGATCTCATCTAACCATGTCTTTGTATAGCATATGCGAAAAAACACTTACATTAAAACTGTGTTGCCACTTACACCGACATATGATCAATGTACATTAAAATACTTTATTCCACATTCGCAGGAAGGTTATGGAGAAAATGGCCATTTGGTACTTCATGTTGTGAACATCAGATTGAAAAATGAATACTCCTAAAATATGAAGGTTTGATGTTCAAATAGAACGGCGATGTTTTTAAACAAACACGTTTAGCCATTGATCGATAAAGTAACTCATGCAAACATCAATACTGCATTGCTGAAATAATTTATACAGAAAGAAGGCTTTCCTACTTCTCTGATCCACTGAGATGGTAAATCCATGCAGCCTCTGCCCAGTTACGATCCCCACAAATCCAGCATATGTCGTAGCTGTGTACAAAGTCTGCAATCGTTTTTAAGTATAGGCATGTCTTAGAAAGAAAGTGGGTATACGTATGAATACAAATGGGGGGGGGGGGTCTCATACCTTTTTGCAACTGTTTGCCGTTTTGGGACTTTTACGTGGACAATATCGAGTTGTATGCAAAACTGCACAGAAGCTTGTCTGGTGTTTAGGTGCCAACCCCTGTTCCAGAACTCAATGCTAAGGTATGACCCTGGCGGAGGTGGAGATTTATTGCCTGAGGTGAAAATCATGTTTAATTTTGATATTTTACAATGGTGAGACTTGGTGAGTAAGCAACGTAAAATCACAAAATCTAGAGTATTGATGAAGATTCATACCCTGTATATGGCTTAGCTGTCTCGGTATCAAGGGGTTGTAGGTGGGGGAAAAAGGGGCTCGTTCTGGCAGAGCAAACGAAACCAAGGAACAGGGTCGAAATAATTTTGTGCCGCGTTTTATAGCAAACAAAACCACTACAAGTATCTATTGGAAGATATGTTTGATTGCTGATCTTGTGCCAAAGCAAGAAGGATTGAACACGATTATGTTTAGCACAGATTAGTAGTGCAATTTCATTACTGTCTTCGCTCATTAAAGAACCCATAACCAAACGTTTTTATTTTATCTTTTAAACATATGATGTGAACGTGATTCAGGGATCAGAGGGAGCAATGAATTCGGTTTGAGGAATATACAATAACTTATATTTATCAAATTTCCAAACTGGGTCTTGTGATATTGGTTATGGACGGCGGACAAATAGCTAAATATCTTCCTTTAATGTAATTAAGTGCATGTTTTTTTTTCTAACTACCCCAATTCTGAGGTATCTAATACAGTACAAATTGTCAGACAAATGTTTCTCAGTGTCACAGTCAACTGTTCTGTGTACAATTTTTGTTTAAACATAATAATGGTGATGGCGATGATGATAATTAACTGTGTATCTCAAAACAATGACTTCTTGCTGATAATTATACCATTATAACCATAAAGGCGGCCACAACCTCGTCATTTGTACACGTACGTTTATTCTGGAGACTCAATATAATACTTGATAGAAGGTAGATGCATCCAGGACTTGCATAAAAGAATTAGTTTCAGATACGAAGGCCTAACGTTGTTTTGAACATGCCGAGTACCAATAATAAATTCTTTGTTTCAGCACTGATATTTTCTTTATCCAAGAGTCTTTCACTTCGTTTTTCTTTTTTTTTTTACCATCAAATTTTGTCCGAGGTGTTTCGATTACCTATGATTCAAATTTAGTACGGGTATACCCCTGTAGATGCAATTGTGCATCTGATTTTGAATAGTCGATATGTGTAAATGTATGCATATTGTATGCTAATTTTCGAGTTGGTGGCAAATTAACAGCTGTCATCATATATGGAATTAATCCTTAGGGTCTGGAGATCATGAAACCGCGTGATGACATGTTTAAATGTTGGTGCGTTTCACACGGGACGCTATTTCCCCAAGATGGCTACCAATGTAATATTGGTTGACATAAAGTCAGAAAGGACGGTCGCAGGAGAGCGAATTTGGCATCTTTTAGTAGGATTTTGGACGAAACGAATCTAAGGAATATTTTAAAGTCAATTCATAGGAATTTTTTTACGATTCAAGAATGTTTGGTAAAATTATCTTTTTAATCCCCCACAATGGTCAAGAAAATGCCAGTTCTCATATTTTTTATTGGTACCAAACGTATATTTTGGGAAATAACAAGCGTCATCTTACATGAAATTAATCTCTAGGATCTGGAAATTCTGGTCCCACATGATAACTTTTTTTCTAAAGTCAGTGCGTTTCACAAAAGAAGGCATTTGCAAGATGGCTTTCTGTAAAGCAATAATTGGCATAAATGAAAAATGATAGGTCGAAGGACATGGGTGATTACTATTGACAAAATAATACTGCACTGAGATGTCATCAGGCGTGATATTAATCCCTGGGTTCTTCAAATCATGAAACCCCGTGATCATATGTTTCAATGTTGGTGCATGTGCCACAGAAAGCTGTTTCCAGAAAGCAATGAACTAGACTGATGCATCCGTCATCAGGGCAGGTTGCTCCAGTGAAACTTAAACAAGATACATGTTACCGTGCCCCTCGGGAGAAAACATCAGATTCCCAATTGGAAGTTAACTTCCTAGTATATTGAGAAATAAGGGATAAAAGTGCTATGAAGCCTCTCTGTACATGTAGTATTTTCTACATACATTGGGAAGAATTTTGCAATTTGCGTCCTTCAATCACACATATGTGCATAGAAAAGTGTAAGCAGGGTGTGCTGAGGGGAATAGTGAGGGTTACATTGCATTCCAAAAAACCATCAAATAGCATTAAGTCAAAAGGAAGGGTCGCAAGAGAACAAATATTGTTTCACACATTTCTGGGAAATATGAATCCAAAATTATACATTTTGAAGTTGGCTAGGTTATATTTTTTATGATTTGAAATTGTGAATTATAATATTATCTGTATCACCCATTAATTTATTCCAGAAAGCGACAGTTTGTCTATTTTACATTTATGCCAAATATTTTGTTTTGCAGAATACATTTGATACCCATGCAAACAATATCACCTTTGCTGTGATGTAATACTGATTTACAGGTACTCAGCCAGTTTGAGTTCCAGGTGCCCTATTTATTCATGCAAAACATGTCACATGATGGGAAATGTACTTTGTGGTTTGAGAGGTCGCACACGTGTCAGTGTTAGTTCACTTCGTGTGCAGGTGCTCACTACCCACAAGCCAGTCGGGGTGTTCACATTTTAGGTGTGGCTTCTTGTCTTGAAACTGCTGTGTTTGAGTGCTTATATTCCATTACTTGGTCGTTAGAACGTTAGCTAGATATAGAGCATATTCTTGTTCGGGGGACTGACTTGTTTGTCTAGTTGGTGGCAGAAGGCAATATCTCAGAATTAAATATTCTGTGAATTGTTCTTCTAGTGTCCAGTGTTTTTTAGCCATTGTTGCATTCAAGAAATCCATATCATGATCTAAGTGGGTTTTTGAAGACCCTTTGGTTGTGTTCGTTGTTCCCGAGACTTCTTGCTTGCCACTCATTTTTATCTTTTGCATGTCTTTCATTTATATATTTCTATTTGGTCAATCCAAAGTCTACAGCATAGACACAAGTATGTGTTTTTTGTTTTAGGTTGTTAATATTGTTTCTGGTAAATCCAGAAGTCTTATGGCACATACACTTACACAATTTTCAGTTCTTTCTGTTTTTCTTCTTCCTTTTGATCAGACATCTAGCCCAACTTACATGTAACGTCCACATTTCACTTTCCATAATCTAATCAAGTTGCCAGGCAACATTGTGGCTTAAAATGGCTGCAGAATTTGATGTTGTTGCATGGAAGAGGTGAAGAACAGAAGTGACAGAAACTGACAAGTGTGTGTTCTGCTCACATACATTTACTGAAAACTCCCTGGGGTTTGTCCTGAGCAAGACCAGTTGGACTCGCTGTTTGCTGCTTGGTCAGGATGTCAGGATGATGTTGGAAAAGTC
Organism: Hermodice carunculata; assembly: GCA_964020975.1. Classification (NCBI taxonomy): domain Eukaryota; kingdom Metazoa; phylum Annelida; class Polychaeta; order Eunicida; family Amphinomidae; genus Hermodice; species Hermodice carunculata. Next base: position 28,872,788 of record OZ026614.1, on the reverse strand, counting down.
CTTCTGAGTGAAAAGTCGGACATCTTGAATGGTGATTACATCATTAAATACCACAGAAATTGCCGATCTACCTATACCAGTCCTCCGCATTCAAAAAGAATAGCAGCAAAACAAACAAAAAGGAGGAAGCAACTCCGGGTCCAAGCAATGATGATGGTGGCTCTTGCTTTACCACGTCTCATGTTTCTGTCACTAATTTTGAATGGGAAAGAAACTGCTTTCCTTGTGGTGCTCAATGGTCTATGAAGATCTGGTTGATCCATTGTTCAGTCAGCAATCGGTAATTAATCTGATGAAAATGACATGTTCACTAAGGTTATAGAAGCAGCCAAGCAACGCCGTGATCATGAAATGCTGGCAAGGTTACATGGTGTCCCTAATGGCGGCCTTGCTGCCATTGAGGCTAGATATCATAGATCCAAAACTGGCTATTGAAAATACATAAGTGCACCGGACAGCCATGTACAAGAAAATAAGTGTGGGTCAGAAAGCACATTTAGAAATGCTACACTGCAGTTGATTGATGAGCTCAAACCAGCAATCAATGACAGAAAAGCGGTATTTTTGCTAACCGCACTTAGGAGAATATTTGATAAGATACTTAAAGATAACACTAGTGGGAATTCTGAGGAGTATCAAACAAAAAGGCTGAAGAAACAGCTTTCTAGGGAATGGCCAGAAATCTTCTTTGTTGCCCAGCTAGGTATGTCAGATATTGTTTGTTCAGCCAGTGTCACTGTAGGGGAGGTGATGTGCAAAGCACATGAAGTTACTGATGTTTTGAAACAAATTCCCAATTATGAAGATGACACAAAGCAACAGGTAGACATGGTCACAGAAGATAGCATCATCCACCAAACTGTCGGAATTTTGTACAGACGTCTCAACAATATATCTCAGTTGAATGGTGAATTTCACTCTTCTGCAGATATATCAGCTGAAAATCTCCTTAACTGGACAGATCCGCTTTTGTTCAAAACTGTATGTTGGTTAACAAATAAGTAAATGTATGAAAATGTGGCTGATGCATGTGATATGGATATTGACCTGTATTCTCTGAACACTGCCTGTGACATTACAACTAAGGCAACTTCCATCATGTTTCCAAAACATTTTGGTTAGGCTGTTCATCTCCTTCATGAATTTGGCAGTCGGAAACTTATTGACACCATGCATACACTTGGCTACTGCATTTCAAACACAGAGTTAAGGCACTTCCTAACTTCAGCAGCAGTGCAGATAAGTTCATCACAGCAACAGTCTTCCTCACATTGCTATGTCCTTCCTGAAATTCTCAGCCGAAGTAATGGTGGCCCTCCCATTGTTGCAGTGGCTGATAATTGGGACTACAATGAAAAAACCATTGATGGAGAAGGAACCACACATGCCATGACTAGCATTCTTGTTCAGCAGGTAAATACCCTACAGCAAGTGATCCTTCGTATCATGAAGGCAGATACAAGATCATTGGATTTGGATTCTATGATCTCTGAAAGCTTCTACCCTGCTAAAAGCTACTTGCAAGACCTGAACCATTTTTAGCCTGTGGTGTCATCTGAAGAGATAAAGACGTTAACAATCAACACTGAGCTGCAAAAACAGCAAATGGTGGAAACGGTGTACAATGCTGCATGTTCAGGTCTATTGCACAGCTGACATTAGGGCATTGTATACCGCCTTGGCCCTCATTCCAATGCATCTGTTGATGTCACTTTGCCATGTCCTGTTTCAAAGGTATCATTCAATCCTATTATCATAGCCAATCCATCAGATCCCCAAACAATCTATACAACCTTGATGCGCCTGAAAGAATCCATGAACATGCTTGGGCAGACACATGTTTTCTTTGATATGGGCTTGTTGATGAAGGCATTTGAAATCACATGGGTGCACCCCCATGGTGTAATTCCCTCTGAGGGTGGTATGCACTATCTTATGTCTGTTATCTCTGCCATTGGCTATCTTTATGGTGATGCTGGACTGATGCAGCTGTTGCATGAGTCAGGTGTTTTTGCTGCTGGAAGTGTGCACAGGATTCTGGCAGGAAAGGACTTTGACAGGGCCCTCTGTGCCCTAAAGTTGGTTGATGAGGCATTGAACGAGCAATTATTTGCCATTTCAAAATGTGGTGTGAGTCAAGGGGCAGTAGGAACCAACCGAAGTTGAATGTTTTACTGCAAGAGCTTGATACGGCCATCTCTGATAGTGCAGATAGGGATTTGTTAGAAGTTGAAAAAGTTACAGATATAGGGGAACCTTTCGAACCATTGTTACTCAAGTTTAGGGAATATGGTAGATCCATATCAACTACTTTCAAGTTTTGGGATGACTTTTTGTGTGAAGTTCTATGCCCAATAAAGGTATTCATCTGTTACACCAGGCATACATCTTGGGGTGTGTATGAAGCCTCAAAAGCACAACTTCTCCCACTTTTGTTTGTTACCAATCGAGCAAATTATTCAAAGTATATGCCAATCCTGTTACTACTTAAACAGTGACTACCAACTGAGGTATTCAACTCATTCAGAGATGGGCATTTTGTTGCTAAGCTGTCACAGGGAAAGTTCAACTCTGAATCAATGGATTATACCTTTGAAGCAACTGAAAACAAAGCACTGAATGGATCAGGTGGGCTAGTTGGACTGACTCTGAAAGGCCCAGCTCTGCTTAGATGGTTTCTTAGTAGGCCAATCACAGCATAATTCTCACAAAAATGTTTAGATCTTGTTGTTAAGAGCAAAGACAAAGGCCCTGACTACTACCTTGGCCCCAGATCAGGTGCAACAACACATTGGTCTCTTGATGTCCAAAGGCTGAATAAAATGTTTCGGGAGTCCTATATTAACCCATTTGATGTATCAGATCTACCAGTGCAGTTAGTAAATGTTGCCACAGGAGCAGCTGCAACCCCTGAAGTAGCAAGCAGTCTTGTGAATGCTTTGAAAAAGGGCTCTGCCATGGCAGAGAAGTTTGTAGATGAACGTCTAGTTGGCCAGACTGGGGCCAAGAAGAAAAGCTTCTATGACCCTCTTCTGAGATCAACACTCAAAATATGAAACAAACTGTCCAATTCAAAAACAAAATGAATGAGTTTGAGCATTGAGTCTGTTCACCGAGGATGGGATCATGCACTCTTGTGTCAAATCAAATTTCATGCACAAACTTAAAAGAACTGGCACCAGGCACCAAGATCCACAATGTAGGTCTTTGTGGTACCCTTTATTTTTGATGGCCATGCTTTGATTCAAAGACTTTTCCCCTCAACCAGTCAATCAAAGATAGTTTTCTATGAAATGGCTGCAGGGTTTCTATGATATGTAATGTGTATAGTTAAGGGGATGCACCCAACAGATACAATTGGAATCAATTTCGTATTTGACAGGTGCTTTGACACAAGCATCAAAAGACAGACCAGACTCAAATGAGGACATTGTGATGAAGGCATAGTCTAATACATTCAGCCAGAAGTTGCCATTCCTCCAAATTAGAGACACTTTCTGGCTAATGGTAAAAACAAAGCAAATCTGGCTTTGTTTTATACAGAGTACATGATAACCAAGGCAGGTACTTTGTGTGATGGGCAGTTACTGTATGTCAGTGGTGGAAATAAGGACACAACAATTCAGATAAGTAAGGCCAGTAATGAGAGTGTAGGCTTGAAGTCAAACCACGATGAGGCTGATACGTGAATTATTGCACATACCAAAGCTGCAGTACAAGGTGGGGCAAATCACATTGTTATAAGGAGCCCTAACACAGATGTGCTTGTATTGCTTTTGTATCATTGCTCTGCTATTGGCGTTGAGGAAATATTCCTTCTTACGGGTAAGGAAAGCAAACACTCAGACCTTACTTGCTATATTCCTGCCCATGCAATTTTTGATAGACTTGAGAAGAAGCAGGTGAAGATACTCCTGTCTGTCTATTGCTTTACAGGCTGTGACACTGTCAGTTCATTCTTGGGACATGGAAAAAAGCATCATTCAGGGTGATGATGCAGAAAGCAGATAAGTTGCAAGAACTGGCAGACCTTTGCAAACACCATACATTGCAAAAGGCAGAAAAAGTGGCAGCTACAAAATTTAAGGGTTATCTGTGAGGCAAAGTGGAGTGTCAGTCTCTTAATGCACTCAGATGTGAAAAAGCTGGTAGCAAGAGTGTACCTGCAAAGAATCTCCCACCAACAGAGAATAGCTTTGAGCTACACCTGCTATGCTGTATGTGCCAAAAGAAGATATGGCATGAAGCCATCATACCAATGCAAGAATGCTTGGAGCCGACAGATTTTGGGTATGAGAAGATGACAAATGGGACACGTGTGTCTGCAAAACTTATGAGCCAGTCACCTGCACCACCAGAACTGCTAAATGATTTGGTGTGCAATTGTAAACCCTATAGTGGGTCAGAGTGCAGTTGTCTTGCAAATGAATAGCTGCGTGCAATAGTGATTCGTGTGAAATTTCTGTCTGTGCTTATCCATTCACACTTGAATCATAGTCAATTGATGACTCTGATGATGAGCAGGATGTCTCTTAAGATCATGGTCATTCCAAATTTACCATAAACTGAACCACAAAAGCACCCATCATCACAAAATAGCTTCATTTTAGCAAATATATCCACTATGTTCTCAAGGTCAGCATCCAGAAGCTAACCAAAATGCTGAACTACATTTGTATGAATGAAACAAGATTTTTTTTATCAAAGTTCAGATGCATGTGCAGGGATTCGATTTAAGGTACTACTAGCTTCTGTAAGTTCTTGCCTCAAGTTAAGTGATGCTTTCCTTCGTGTCATACTCTGGTGATCGTGATAATTTTGATGATGTTGATAGCTATTTGATGCAGGTTTACCTTCAACAAACTGGATTTCGACTTTGGACATTTGATGGCTCACCATTTTTGATCATAGGTGGTTCTTGTTTATGCGCAACTTAGGTCCAGTGTCTCTTGCATCAACAAGTCTCCCATCTTGAAACATTATATTTCTGTCTCCTTCACAGTAATGATACTATATCTATTGATCTCATCAACCCCCAAAACATGGGATTTGATGCCTTGTTTAGCTTCCTGTGTCACATAGTGTAGGAGATATTGTATTTTAAGTCTAGGATATCCACATCTTAAAAAATGGCTTCTGGCGCTGTCCGCACCAACCGCAGATGATGTCATCAGCGGAATTCATGTTTCTGACATCCTAATGAACTATTCAAGTATGATGACAACTGTTACTTTTGTGGCACTGGTGTCCGCCGATGACTCCCCCCCCCCCTTGCTGCTCTACAAAACACTGCAGCCATATTTGGTTTTGTTGTCCCCTTGTAATTTAAGTAAATTCTATGAGCAACCCAGGTCGAATAATTATGCTAATTAACTGAATCGCAAGTTTTAAATGCTCAATATCTTGAAAACTATGAAAGGTTATTGACTAATTGATATATAATTCATGCACATAGAAAAAAGTGTACATACCATACTTAAATACATAAAATATATGAAATAAAAATAGCACACATATGCCAGCACGGTGTCAATGTATTTGCTGAAACCAGACTAGACTATGATGCATGAAATGGGAGCACCGAAAGCCTAGGGACTATTGCCTTAGCTTTTTTCTGTGTTGGACTAGATTTACGTGGCATTTTAATTCCTTCGTGTATGTCATTGATAAAGGCACACTCAAAGTATAACAGTATAGTCAAAATATGCTGTTTAAGTTTTTAAATTTCTGATAAACAGTAGCTCCGATGCCGATATATAAACCATTTGTATATTTAAAGCACACATAAAGACTCAGGTAGTGACATTATGCTATTACAATTTGAACATTTTGTGATAAACTGTAGCTCCAGCACATAAATGAACTATTTGTATCTTTATGGTAACTAATAAGCGGGACCATAGTAAATTTATATCAGTTGCAAACGGCTTGTAACGCAAATCTTTTCTGGTTCTGCTTTCTCTGTTTCTGACTCTTTTTGTCTTGTGGCAGACAAAGACTTAAAGTAAAGACTCTTTTATTATACATACAGCCATACTGAATAAATGACATAATATCGCCCTGAGTTCTTAATTTCTTTAACAACTCAGTTGAGAAACTTTATTCCAAACCCACGATTTACGCTTCGATTACTGACATGACATTTAAGTAAGTTTACTAAACGTTTGCTCCAAATAAATTGTATGACCAAATTGATGTTTTCACTGAAAGGTTATAAATTTGATTTGATACAACAACAAAAAAACTGTAAGAAAGGTCACAACTACAGCTGCAATATCTGGTAATAATTCAAAATATCACACATACGATTACTGGAGGCTTCTTACCTTGCCTGCTTTTTGATAGTTGACGATGATAGTTAATTTTTTTAGGATCTCTGTAAAATTATAATCCAAATTCCTTCCATGCCATATCGTACCCTTGCTATCCTGGGCTACTATGCTTGTACAGTAACTGTAATAGACAGTAAAATTACATTTACTTTGTGACAAGGTTGCTCGATTTCGTAACTTACTGTCTGTTCGTACACCTATTCCTTTATAGATCACGGTAAGTTGGTTCGAATATGCAACATATTACTGTTTTTGTTTCAGCATTATTGTCACATTCAGGATTATCATTTAAATATCCGAGTCCATTAGAGAAGTGTTTACTCGTGTTAAATGCCTCAGACCTTAACCTTTAAAGTGCTAATCGCAGCTATAGTTATCTTCGCATTACTGTTGAACATAAAATGGTTGAAAGATTCAAATTCCTCATGAAGATACCTTTCATTCAAATACCAGGAAGCCTATTCTAAAGCAAAAAGTAGTCTCAGCCAAGACCTTTTTCTCTCTGCGCGCAAAGTGTCCAGGGGAAAGCTTTTAACTCACTCTCAAATCAGCGCTTTGAGGGTAAACAACTGTTTAATCTGTATTATACATTTATGAATACCTGGAAATTGTAACATTATTGGCAGGTTCTCAATTTGTTGCGTTGCCCATTACATACCGTCATGTGTGAGCTAACTGATATTACAACTTATACTCTCAACAGTATCGACAGTCAGTCTAAGTTTAATTGGGAATATATTCCATATAGGTCCTTATTTATACTGCATTATTGGGAAGTTCAGTGATCAGATAGTGTTTCTACACTTCTTGAAATGAAAGTTTACCACAATTTAACGTTATGTTGATTAATAACATTGGAACGATTCTGGACGCACCATGAAATGACCCCACTCTATCGGTGTCCACCCGTTAAATAGGGCTGGATTTCTCAAAAAAAAATCCTCCTCCTCCTCCTCCTCCTCCTCCTCCTCCTCCTCCTCCTCCTCCTCCTCCTCCTCCTCCTCCTCCTCCTCCTCCTCCTCCTCCTCCTCAATGGCTTCAATATGTTTTTCTTGTCTTAATTATATCGTATCTTGCCAGTTTAGTTTTACGAGTGCTTTCTCTTTTGGCACTTACGCTGTCAGCTCGTACAGAATGTTTGTTAATACCATATCCCCCAGAGGAACGTCGATGGCCATAGAGATTCCTGATTTCACACAAAGGGAAAGAAACGTCAATTAAAGTTTACATGCAGTTTCTTCAGGACACGTGTCTCTTTCAGATTTCCCTAACCGCGCTGATACCGTGAACTTTGCTCAGATTACTCATCAATATGTTGTCTTGCCATGTGTGATTGATCTACATGTAAAATTGTACGCTGGACAGATCAGTTCTGACAAGACAAGAGTACTTTGTAACATAAACTCCGTAGATTATGTTAAAAAATCCGAAGTCGTTACACAGAAGTGAAAATTTACAATTTTCTTGACAAATTGCTGTTAGTATTGTTTTAATCAGTATGATAGAAGTGAAGTGATTTTGCATATATTAGTGCATTGACTTAGGGGAAAAAGTCAGGTCCCGGGACCCGCTAATAAATTATGTTTTATTATCCTGGACCCGTAACAAGTACCCGGGTACCCCCGGCAAAACCCTTATTGAAATGATACACAGATTATATTTTAACTTGCTTTTATTACAGTACAATAATCCCATCCTTCGACAAGTTGCCTATTCCTGAGAGAAAAAATAAAAATGAAAAATAAAGAACTTTACAATGAAAAAGGCAAAAATACGCATAGATCTATAATTTGTTTATTTATATCGAAAGTAGTCGAGTATTGAAAATTGGATTCGGGACCCGGGTCCCGAGTCAATGCACTAGTATAGATCACATTGGTACCTCTTATTTCCTCAGCGTATGGGTAGGGTAGATAATCGTCTATTGATGCCATGATACGTTTCACTATCGGAATAACCGGTTTGGGCAACAGGGAGCTTTAAAAAACAATACTACGTTGTTAAACTATCACTGCGCAGTAATGTTTCATGTTTTGTAATTTGGTCTGATTGCCTAATAAAAACACACACACAAAAAGAAAAACAAAAACAAAAACCAAAAAGAACCAAAACAAAAACCAAACACAAAAAACCCAAAGAAACATAACAAAACAAAAAACAAACAAACAAACAAACAAACAAACAAACAGACAAACAAATCCCCCCCCATGAGATGGGAGTTAAATTTTCAGTATCTCCGGCGATGAGGCAGAAATAAAACTATACTCGTTTTCTGTGTGTCTTAACTGTGACAACGTCATTTTTAGTCGCTACATAATACAAGGCAGGCGTATAACACATGACAGGCGTATAACATAATTGATCCAATTTTTGATTTACAGTAAAACCTACCTTATGGATACCTATATAACGCGGACACCTGTATAATGTAGAAAGTGAAGTTAAGGACCTAAAGACCAATTGCCTTGTTAAAACACCTGTCTATTGTTGACACCTGCCAACTGTGGACACATTTTGCCAGTCCCAGGTGTCCACAACAGACAGGTTTCACTATACTTTGAATCTCGATTACCTGATTGATCACCCTGGAGTTGGAGTTGAGCGTATTGCTGTAATGTTTCAGCTCGAAGGTAGCCTTAATATTTCATGTTGTTCCAAGTCTTCAGAATTTATACGGAAAATTATCAGTCATTGAAATGTCAACTATGTACACATCAAATATACCTGAAATGACTACAACGATGGTCTTAGCCGGCTGACACATATGCCGCTTTCATAACATATGCAAGTTAGGATATAAAAATTCTACAATAGGAAAGACCAGCACAACTTGCACTCTATTTTTTGACACTGTTTGTCTGTGCCCATGAAGAGCCAACTTGTTGCTAGAGAGCGATTCTTTTCAGCGAAAGGCTAAACAAATGGGCTTTCTATTTTTCCGACGAGTGCCTTGTTTTGATCTTTGGGTGTTAAATGTAGGCTGCAGAAGTGGACACGATTCTACATTCTTCGCAAATGCTCTCATCAAAGTCTGCACTACGGAAAACCAATTTCTTCCTACAGGAACAAAAGTTTAGTTGCAAAAACCATAGTATTCATTGCAACAAGGATTGTGTCTGCGGAGGGCCAAAAGGTTGGAAAAGCCTCTCCCCACCCATCCCGGCAGCTAACTGTTTTGGCGCATATTCTTTTTCCTATCTCACCTCCATACAGTGTTGACATCGGTGACGATTCGCTTATAATTCAGAACAACGTGCGTCCACCGATCTTGTGGTGGCAGGTCCAGATTGACGTTATATTCTTTGACACGACTGTCTTGGCCAGCTGTGGACGCTGCGGTAAGTGCCACGATGAAAATGCTTACTGCGCACATCTTGCAGGTAAGACTCGCCATTATGAGTTGTCTGTCGTCTTGCAATCAATTTCCTTATATTGGTCACCAACTCCTGTCCTTCTTACGATATGAGAATCGATCGGATTATTGTAAGTCACATGTTTTACCTGTATGACCTGTTTTTCCCCCATCATTCTGGGTCAGCAGTCACTCAAAATGATGGGCATCACAGACCATGATTTTTTTACTAGCCAAAAAAGGCACACACATACGGAGCGCTGGATGGGACTTGGGTGAAGAAATTACTACCACACAGTTAATAGTAAAGGTTGGACCCAATAATGACTCAACTTCGGCAGTGACGGGTATGGTCCGTTTCCCTGCGAATGCATATTATGTACTCCCATACAATTATGCTTCCATGGATCATTTATATGCAAAATAGGGAAGAAAACTATATGTCTTAATAAATTGTTCATTTGAAAGAAATTGTAAGATACAGATCTGAAGAAGCTGACGCTAAGGAGTTTTATACCTATAAAACATGATACTTTATGACTGTACGTCTGAATTGACATGGATACATCCATCTTTCACTTGGAATTTCTCAAAAGCTTTCAATACCATCAACAGGAGTACCTCATGCTATATTCGGCTATAGTCGAAGCATGGCACTATTCTGTGTTAAAACAAGTCAACAAGTGGTCTGGATTTTATAACCGAAGGATTCGGAAAAACAGCTAGTGTTTTACAAGGTAGTTAATCAGCTTAAAGCTCTATAATGAATACCTCCAAAAATATTGGGCGCTTGGTTGGCGTAAATAATGGCCTATTCAATGAATTATACATTGACGGTTTGCTTTGTGTCGATTATCTGGCCTTATGTTTAGAAAGCTGTACATGATGTCCATCCCAGCTTGACAGTTTATAAAACTTTTTCATAAAAATTACATCTAACCCTAGATATTCCGAAAAAAAGCAAAGGTTCTTATATTAAACCAGAAACGCACGCGCAAGTGTAAGATCTGTACACCCACTCATGAATTCATATCCGCTGCAGAATCTTTTAAGCCTGGAACGATGAGTTGAATTATTATTATAGGTAGTAGTAGTAGTAGTAGTAGTAGTAGTAGTAGTAGTAGTAGTAGTAGTAGTAGTAGTAGTAGTAGTAGTAGTAGTAGTATTTCCAGTCGAGAATTATAGAGACGGACAACATTAGCGCCCAGGCATTACTTTCCGACCATACATATTAGTTATGAGAGGTGATCTGAAAAAAAAGAAAGGAACAAATTTAGTTCAAGACTTGCTAGCTGGTGTAGGACACACACTCAGCATAAACATTTGGGTCAAAGCCCTATGAATATCAGTCTTTTTCAAATTGAGGCAAAGTTGTAGCTTCCATTAAAGAAGGGGTAAGTTGTTCCATTCCCAAGCCCTTTCGTATTGTAACGAATTTTTCCCATGCGTAACAGTGTGATTCGCAGGCTACGAGATCATATTGTTTTTTTTTTAAGTTATAAATCATTAAGAAAAGATGAGCCGCTTTGTGTTGTGCTTTTATAAACTTCAATGGGTAGCTTTCTTAGTCTACATTAAAAGAAAGATGGCTTAGTTGCTGGTCGTAATAATAGAGTAAGGCGACAATGAATCGTTAAACACAAAGCAAAGAGCCCTTTCTTGATTTTTTTTTATTTTTTGGGTGTCAGTTTTCCCACATAAATGCCACACGAAACTGCAGTAATTGAAATTAGATAAATGCACTGAAGGTAAGGAGTTTTTCCCTAAAGATTTTAGAGAATCGGCTTAGCACGCAAACTTACGCCTGTTTACAAATATTTATAATGTGATCATTAAATTTCATTTTGTCATCAATGTAGACTCCCAGGAGTTTAACTGATTTCTTGGGAGTTTATCCTCACACAATCGATGTGAACCAGATATTTTCAGGATCATTTGAAATACCCGGATAAAGCAATTATGTCTGATATTTCTCAGTTTTGACTTTCATTTGGTATGAAATTCATGATTGTAAAGCGCATTCTTCCAGTCTCAAATAATTTTCATGAGTAGGCTTTGGCAGTTTTTTTACATATCATGAAAAATTTCAGACATTTGGTCATTCAATTCAGTTTCGAATATTTTCGAAATACTGTATAATATACTGACAGGGCGTTTGTTTGATTTAGGCAAGAGATCTGACTTCTTATAGATTGGCAGCACATTTCTCTTTTTCATATCTGTTGGGAATTTGCCTGATTGTATTGACGGGTTTATAAAAGTAGTAACAGGGGTACAGAGAACTTTAGCACCAATGTTTAACAGTTTAGGCGGAATGATGTATTCAGTCATCTGGACCACTTGATCGTTTGATATTAAGTTTTGTTAACCTTTTGAAAATTTAGTCTGTATCCACCAATTGAAAGTCAACATCTTGCGTTTTTACCCACATTACTAGCAGAAACGCAATTTGTTTGGCATACCCTTACAAATAATTCGTGAAAGGTTTTACACAATTCTGTATGTTTGTTGATCAAATTTACCTTCCTTCAAAATAATTGTACCACTGTCCTTCCCGTCAGCTTATCAGGTATGAAAGGTCTTACAGCTTTCTAGAAGGATCGCTGTGTGTTAGAAGTACCAACGTGATCTCTAAAATTACCATTTAATCGATTGCTTATGCAAAGATGTCTCCTTGTTTCTGTGGACTCGGTATAGTTCCCATTTACCTTTTCTGTTCCTCGAATCGCACATTTTATGTTGATTTTCTTTCTGAGCAAAGGTACGTCCCTTTCAGGTCCGTATTACCATGGTATCGGTGGGGGAAATAAGTCGGGTTGATAGTTTGAGTAATTAACTTGATGGAGAATAAAACAGTAAATCGACAGTGGCAGTATTCCTAATGGTGTCCAAAGCATCATGCAGTCCGCATCTGTTTATCTCTGATAGATAATGCTCGACGCAAAAAAGTACAAATTGTTTTTGATCATTCCCGTAAAATGCGACATATATTTATTTGGCGCGGAATAGCCGCTTGTATGGTGGCACAAAAGTGCCGACTACATTTTTTCCTCTGTACATAAAAATGTGAAGGCAAAAACAAGAAAATAAGAAAACAGAACAGCGGAAACAAGAAAACACGAATGCGAAAATGAGAAAACACAACCGCGAAAATACGACAGAAAATATGTCGTGTTTTCGCACTTGCATTTTCGTGTTTTCGTATTAGCGTTTTCTCGTTTTACTGTTTTTTTTCTTGATCGAAAATGTCACAACTTGATAAAGGAAGTAATTTCGGATATTCAGAATTTCACTTGAAAGTTTTTTCAAGATAAGGTTTATATTATTATACTATGCATGTATATACATCATTTATGTTAGCTAACTGAATTAATCTACTGAACATTTTAAATTTTATAGTTTATAATTGTATTTTACAAATGGATTCAAAGGAAATGTATGGACGCACCAAATAACCCTGTTTTCTTGGTGCCCCTGTTGTAACGGGGTAGTTTTCCAAATATGTTGTTGTTGTTGTTGTTGTTGTTGTTGTTGTTGTTATTATTATTATTATTATTATTATTATTATTATTATTATTATTATTATTATTATTATTATTATTATTATTATTATTATTATTATGATACCAAGATCGAGCGAACAGGTAAAACTGGTATCAGAAAGCACACTTTTATATTTATTCATGTTGCATTAATGATAATATTTACGGTAAATAGATTTTGGTCCTTGAACTAATCTCTGCACACAAGCTAACAAGCATCTAAGTAAACAAAGAAATAAACTTTTAGCCAGTCATGTCTGAGGAAATTGATGCTGATTCATGGAAGTCCTGGTGACAAAATTACCAGCACCAAGGACCAAGAGGACAAGTCCTTCTAAGGTAATGTTAGTGTGGAAAAATAATCTTTCCTTGGAAAAAGAATGGGTCCTTAATGGAGTGTTTTGACATAAAAGTCATAATTTTTACCCGAACATGTCATGTCATCTGAAAAAAAAAATGCATTTACTATCTGTTGCTGGAAGAGTACGTGCATGACGCACCGAAACGTGTCCGTGAATTTCACTGGCATAAGTCCCAGAACTCCGGTTCGGTGGTTGATCACTTTAAAAGATTGCTATTTAATAGTTTTTACTGTAAATCATAATTGAGCTCGTTGTGGCAGAGTTTTCTTTTCTACACAATAAAGTCCAGCAATCATGTTTTAAGCCACATTTCTGCATGTGGTTAAAGTACATGCCCCAATGTGTAGTGCTGTAGTTCTAAATCATTGCATATATGAACGTCTTTATTTCATTTAAACAACATATCATATTCATTAAATGTGAATTTAGAAGCAAACATGTAGGCTTTATTAGCCTCTGTGTAAAAATTGGGTCGTCAGCAGGGAACCAGCCCAAGATTCATTTCAGTGCCAATTATACCAAAATATTACGTTCCTGTAATCTTCCTTATTTTTGTGTTTTACATAATACATACATATGAATGTGATATAAGATGGTAACAAAATGATGGATAACTAATGATAAGAGATGTGTGTATCGTATATACAAGGATGTGATGCGAGATAGTGATAATATGATGAATAACTTAGGTCTATATGTTTCCTTGTATACGTTTTGCGCTTTGCTTATGTATGGCATACACAAGGATGTGATGTGAGGTAGTGATAATATGATCGATAACATAGTTCTATATGTTTCCTTGTACACGTTTTGCAATTTGCTTATGTATAGCATACACAAGGATGTGATGTGAGATAATGATAATATGATGAATAACTTAGGCCTTTATGGTTCCTTGTACACATTTTGCAATTTCCTTCAATATATTTATTTAAATTCCTTGAATATATTCTGTTGTCAGCTGTTGAATTTGTGTACAATATGGGATCCATTTTCTTTGAAAGAGTCTAGGCTTTGGTCAGAGGTGCATTTGAGCATTTCACACAATCCCGGACAGGAAAATTGTAACACGGTGTCTGAAGACCATAACAAAACACATGTATAAATCTGGCATATCACTTTTTATGTAATTTTTCTTTTCATCTGTATAATGGAAAAAGAATTTAGAAATGAAAACAGTTTTTTCTCCATCCAGCGATCAGTTTGCTTTGCAAAGTTATGGCAAATAAACTTCCTTACACTGCCATTATATACGATTAGATATCTAGGAAAATGCACGAGTCTTATATTTCTTTTTAAAAACACCAATGACAATTGTTTTTCAAACATGAACTGAAAGCCTATTTCACATTCTGCCTGTATATATATATATATATGTATATATATATATATATATATATATATATATATATATATATATATATATATATATGCATATATATATATTTCTAGAGGCAAAATGTAAAATAGGCTTTCAGTTCATGTTTGAATATATATATATATATATATGTATATATTCATGTATATATATATGTACATATGTACATATATATATTTATATATTACATATATGTATACACAAATTTTACCCTTCTTGGTCTGACCGACTCAGCTCTGAATTTAGTCTATTTTTAATAGAAGGTACACTCAGGCTTGTTCTGCCTAGAAGGCTGGAGCCTGTGTTCCCTTTGGACTGATAAGCTAAGCAGACTAACATTGCCTCATGCAAAAACAGGTCATCTAGGACACCAGTTTTAGTCATGGTGCACTGACAGATCTCTTCTGCACAAGTGGAAACTATAGCCTGCCTGGTACTTATGGCAGCATAGAGTCATTCTGTCCCTGCATGAACAGAAAGAAATTCTCTGCATTTTATTGAGAGCCTTATTACACAGTTGTCTGGAGTCCCCCCCCCCCTTTTTTTTTTTTTGCTCCAAGACCCAAATCTTCCAATGTATACACCTAGCATGCATGGATAGAGAGCTGCCTGTGAGACAGGTTCAAGCTAATTAATCATGAATGCAAAATGGTTGCCTGGCACCATAGAGGTCAACCAATAAGTCATACAGCAAGCAGTTCAAGGCCTGCATGTTGCTTGGGGAGAGAGAGTGAGAGAGAGAGAGAATCAAAAGAACGAAAGAAAGAAAGAAAGAAAGAAAGAAAGAAAGAAAGAAAGAAAGAAAGAAAGAAAGAAAGAAAGAAAGAAAGAAAGAAAGAAAGAAAGAAAGAAAGAAAGAGAGAGAAAAAATTCTTGGAAAAATAAAATATCTGGGTTGGCACCAAGACATAATGACAAGGGGAAACTAATGTACCCTATGGTACCCATGGCTAATGCATTCTACAGATAAAATGTACATGTTTTTAATCTTTGCTTTGTACCCTTATGTCACAGTTATAGTGATAATCAGGGTAGTTTCATTCAAGCACACCTGAAGATGGTCATACAAATAATATCTTAGGTGTTTCTCATCTTGGTTATGAATTGTACCATACAAGTGGACATCCAGACAATATTTAATTGGGCTGTGAATAAGCATAATCGTTCCAAATCATGTGACACATCGTAACACCCTTCAATAAACAGATATGTGGTTTCATCTAGACGAAACACTAATACTGAGTAACAATGTGTTGAGCATTTTGCTTCTAATTACAGATTTCTTATTCAGATCTGCTTTGGAACACACCTGTGTAACTAAGGTAAACTGGATACTAGTATCTGTACATGACATAATTGCAACAAATTTCTCTGTTACATCCGTTTCCATCAAGTTTGGCGAGAGGCTTTGTGTTTTTTCAAACAATTCATTGCGTTCATCCACGAAAGCTAGGCATTGTATAAAATAGTGAGGCCTGTCATCCACAACTCCGAGATAACACCGTACACAGAAGCGGCAATAGGAAGTTTAGGTTTGGCACAGCGTGCAAGTTGTATTTTGTAAGTTGTGAGAGCTCAGTCTAAGTCTGGCAATGCACTGAATGTATGTAACGCTAGGTACACTTTGTATACATGATTCTTAGCGAAATTCTTTATGGAAACTTTATACAATCGCAGCTTTTTGTTATCTTCTATGGAGTGAAGCATAGGTTTATGTTGTAGGGAAACTGACTGAAACACTTACTTTTTATGTTAGGGACAGAAAACATGTTTAGAGAACTGCTTCCCTCCCCCTTACAGGGACTGTTTGTAGTGTTTCATTCAATCAACATTGTGGTTGGTGCAATGCCATTTTTTAAATTCCAATTATGTCTCCCCGTGCAAGGGGGGGGGGGGGCATATTGTTTTTGCGTCCGTTTCTTCCGCTTCTTCTTGTTCTTCTTCTTGTTCTTCTTCAACACATTGTTGTGTGGTTAGGGACGCGATACTCGAGAAAGATTTGACTTGGGAAGTTGAAATTTCTTGTGAAGATGTTCCTATATAAAACCTTCCTTGGAATTGCAGATGGATGACCTTGATCTATTTTTCAAGGTCACATGGGCATGTCATGTAAAATTGACGCGGACACAATAACTCCGCAACGATTTGACTTCAGAGGTTGAAATTTTGCATGATTATGTATCTTAAAATGAACTAGGTTTGGATTGTAGATGGGTGAGCTTGACTTATTTTCAAGGTCATATGGCCACTTTTCAAAATCATTGCAGATGCACTCGAGAAAGATTTGACATAAAGAGGTTGACATTTTGTGTGATTATGTTTATATGCAAGATTTTTGTAAGACTTTGCTTGTATCTTCAGATGTATGACCTTGACCTATTTTTCAAGGTCATGTGCGCCTTTCGTCTTAAATCAATATGGACGTGATAACTCAAGGAGGCTTTGACTTGGGAAGTTGATATTTTATGATGAATATGTTCCTATATATGATCTTACTTGGGATTGCAGATGGGTGACCTTGACATATTTTTCAAGGTCAAGTGGGCATGTCATGTAAAATTGAAACGCATGCATTAACTCTGCAAGGATTTGACTTAGGAGATTGGAATTTTGCATGTATAAGTACCATAATACCAACTAGGTTGGGATTGTAGATGGGTGACCTTGACCCATTTTCAAGGTCACATGGCCACTTTTTAAAAATTATTGCAGATGCACTCGAGAAAGATTTGTCTTAAAGAGGTTGACATTTTGTGTGATTATGTTTCTATGTAAGACTTTCGTAAGACCTTGCTTGTAACTGCAAATGTATGACCTTGACATTGTTTTCAGGGTCACTTGGGCATTTCGTCAAAATTCAACATTTTGATATGTCAATAAAGAGCGTACCTTCACCAAATCTGTAGAACATTGGAATCGATATGCCTATTTATAAAAATGAGGGGGACAATAGTAAGGGCGCAAGGGAAGACATTTGATTTTCTGTTGGAAAATCAGCATGTTCTAGTTTGATTATTTTGGGGGTGGGGATGTGGTTGGGGTGGGGCTGAAAAATTCATGCTTAAAATGGACTTCCAAGTTCAAGTATTTACATATAATTATATGTTTATGGGCATTTCGCAGTTATATGCCTATAAATTCTACTTGTGCCTGCAGAACCAATTGGCTTGACCAGTTCTTTTTGGAGAATCTGGAAGCACTGAAAAGTGAAAAGGGCCATTGGATTTATTTGGGAGACTGGAAGTTACTGCATAGATGTCTTGATGTGACGCATCTTGTAGTGCAGAGCATATTTGAAGCACTAGCTGTGACAGGGAGGACTTTCCATCCTGGGTGAGATGCACTTTATCATGTTTGAACATGTTGGCTATGATGCTTTGGGTCTCTTTGGCTTCAGATTCCATTGAAGTCACAACCTTGTTCGATCGAAGCACATCATAAGCCTTGCTTCAGACACAACCGAGTGGGAAGATTAATAATAATAATAATAATAATGATAATAATAATAATAATAATAATAATAATAATAATAATAATAATAATAATAATAATAATAATAATAATAATAATAATAATAATAATAATAATAATAATATTAATAATAATAATAAACTTTATTTCAGGTCGAGTAAGTACAAAATTAAGAACATTAGCACCGAAGCACTATTTGTCGACCGAAATTGGTACATGAAATAATGGAAATGAAAAAATATACAATGATGTAGAATGAAATCAGTATATCATGTCAGTGATTATACATGGGTTGCGATTAAGCCGCCATAGTTCTGTATTTGCACATATTGCACAGAGAGCAGAAGCAGGACGGGCCAAGCCATGTCTCAATTAAACCTTTGAATTTCGTGAAATCCGTGACACGTTTCAGATCAGTCGGTAAGAGATTCCACAGCTTAGCCCCTAGGTACTTTAAAGAGTTGTATCCATACTTCATGGTGTTAAAAGGAGATAGATTCACTTTATGATCATCTCTTAAGTTATGTTTAATTTCCTTTTGTACAAACATATCATTTAGAAATATCAGACATTGTTTTGACACAACTTTGCATACCTCAATAGACAATTTGCGTAGCCTCCCCAAATAATATGATGGCTTTTTAGAACGCTGTAAAAAGTCAGCCTAGGATGATGTGGCATCATTGTAAACAAAGAGTAGTGCCCTTTTCTGTAATTTTTCCATTTTGGCAGTGTACGTGTTGCCACATAAGTGCGATGCGATAGGGCAATAATTAAAGTTTGCTAGAATAAAAGCATTGAAGATTTGTAATTTTTCCTTTTCGTTCAGCACATTTGATGCCTCCCTTAAAACACTTATTTGCTTAGCTGCTTGTGAGCAAATGTAAGAGACATGGTCGTGAAAGTTTAATTTATCGTCAATATACACACCAAGCAATCTGACACATCTATCTGGATGTAAGATAACACCATCTATTTCAAAACTGAAATCAGTTTTACATGTATTTTTCTGTGTGCTTAGCAACATGGCCTGAAACATATCAGGATTCACTATCATTCCGTTTGCCTGAAACCAAACTATAACAATATTTGCAGCATGTTCTAAAGTGCTTATTACATTCCGAATGTTACTACCGTGAGACGCCAGTGTATTGTCGTCGGCGTAGTTATAGATGTCACAAATTCCTTCCATGTGGTAAAAAAAAGTCATTCATGAAGATATTGAACATTAAAGGACCGAGAATGCTTCCCTGAGGGACACCTTTCAGGATTTCAGTCCACTTACTAGTTGTACCATCGTACTTAACCCTTTGCTTACGTCCGTTCAGGTAGCTAGACAGTATTCAATACGCCATATCAGACATAACATAACCTTTGAGTTTCTTAATAAGTAGATCGAGGGGTAACTAATCGAATGCTATAGAGGGGGTCCATCAAAATTACCCCAACAGCCTCATTATTGTCAAGAGCCTTCTTCCAATCTTCTATTATTTTGATAGGCAAATAGTGACAGCTATAATTTTTCCTAAAGGCACATATCAGATCAGATAAGATTTAATTAAAAAAGCCAAACATTTGTTCATTAATCAGACCTTCTAAAATGTTAGAAATACTTGACAAGAGACTAACTGTACGACTTATTCAGGGAGTCCGAGATTTTGAAGATGGGGTGAACATCAGCCTTTTTCATACAGGATGGAAACTTTCCAGATTCAATGGACTTATTAACAATTGATGTAATAGAAGGACAGAGTGCCTCTGCTCCAGCTTTAAGTAGCTTGGGTGGAATATTATCTAGTCCAGTTGCCTTTTTGGGATTTATTTTCTTCATATGAGTGAGAACATCTTTTTCGCTAGCCGACCTTAAGTTAAATCCATCCTTATTTTTATCTTTCATTTTGTCATCTATGCACTTAATACTGATATGGTCATCCAGTTCATGACAGTTGTCTGGGTTGTCATATTTATCACGTTTACTTAAGTACTCATTAAAAATTTTACATACATCTTGTGCATCGTGATACAGTTTCCCATCTTCAAGATTAAGCTTAAGATAGTAAGTCATGTGCGAAAAGTACTTTAACGACCGTTTGCCCTCGTAACTCGGAGAACACACCTGGAACCCAGCGAAATATTGCAATAAAAAGATTACCGAACAACCAGTGCTGTTTCACCGAAAAACCTTAGCAATGCAGCTATGCCGTTTCTCGGCCCAAGTTAACCACCCAGATAAGTTGAAATAAAATGCTGTTTTTGAGTTGACTTACTGCAAAATAACGGCCCATGACGGCCACTGTATCAATAAAATATTTCAGCCTGGGATATGGCTATGCTGTTTCACTGAACAACCGCCCTTAGGCAGCTATGCTCTTTCCCCGGCCCAAGGTAACCCTCCACTCCAGACAAGTTGAAATAAAATACTGTGTTTGAGTTGACTTTGCTGCAAAATAACGGCATATGACGGCCACTGTGTCAAGGAAATATTTCAGCCTGGGTTGATCAATTTTTATAAGGGAAGGGCTGCTTGAAACTTTTTTTTTTTTTAAATCTTATGTTTAATAAAAAAATATATATATTTAGCGTCGGGACTCCAGCCTTTTCAGTCGGGTCGGTCGGGTTATCGGAACCACACATATATTTTTCTTAGGCCTTAGGTAACTTGGGCATTTGTTGAAACATGTTTAAAATGAATGCTTTTTCCCCCTTTACACATTAACTCCTTTGAGGTAATGTGTAAAGGGGGAAATTTAATTTGCTACCTGGGCACAGCCGAAGGCACTTTTCATTTCATAAAAAGTAGCACTTGCAACAAATGGCCGTGTTACAATATATTTATTAGATAAATTTCTGATATAAAAAAATAACATATCTTAAATTTGTAGTATGGATATGTGCCACCATCTTCGAAAATCTCTAAAACTGAATTTAAGTTATCTTGAATTCATTTCAACAGATTTTATTGTGTGTATTTGAAGACATCTTGAACTTGTGATTTTAAGGTAAAATATCTTGAATTGTATGAAAAATACATGGAACTGAATTTAACATATGGTAATGAGAATTTACAATATGCATGATTGAAATCAAGCAATTTTAATTCAATTACTGATATATGAATCATAATTTAAGATTTACAAATTAACTTGAAAAAATGTCTTAAATTGCATTTAAGATACCTTAAATTTTGTGCATTTGAGACATCCTCAATTAGTTTAGTTATATTCAATGGAAATAAAAATATATTAAATAGAGTTTAAGATATCTGTATTTTATTTGACCATATTTTGACTTTATTTGTAATATATCGTTAATTTGATATATTTTTAATGCAATTCTTAGTATCTTGAATGAATACAAAGTGGTAATAATATTACAGATTCATAAATGTCACAAAAACGATGTAGGCCCACTTTACTCTTTTGCTGTAATCTTAGCTGACTGACAAGTCGGGAGAACTATAAAGTGATAGGCCTACTAGGTCTCTTTTTGTTTTTGGCATAAGTAATAAAACGTGTGTTTGGGTGGTTAGGCCTAAACATTTTGGAAACACTAGTGTCAGTAGTTAATGAAGAATATTTCAAAGGTTGAGAGGACCAGTTTAAAACCACTAGTTGCCTTTTGTGGGTGCCTGCCTGTCTCAAGTCAGGAGTGAAATTTGTTTCTTCACATTTGTTTTGGAAGATAAACGTTGATGCTTTGGCAAATATTGTGAATATGGATCATGCTTTTCTGTACTATTTGATAAATACTTCATTGGCCATGTTGTGCTGTGGGCTGTGTTCGACTCATAGTTATAGCGGAGGTAGAGTGTGCTAATAATGTTAAAGATTCATAAAGTCACAAAGGCGATGTAGGCCTACTTCACTCTTTTGCTGTCATCTAAGCTGACTGACAAGTCGGGAGAACTAAAAAGTGATAGGCCTACTAGATCTCTTTTTGTTTTTGGCAGCAGTAATAAAACGTGTGTTTTGGCTGGTTAGGCCTATATATTTTGGAAACACTAGTGTCTGTAGTTAATGAAGAATATTTGTAAGGTTGAGAGGACCGGTTAAAAACCACCAGTTGCCTTTTCTGGATGCCTGCCTGTAGATAACTTCCAACTTCTTGGGGCTTGCTTGGAATAATCATATTGCTAAAATAAGTTCCAAAATATCAAGAGCTACTGGCATCAGTAATAAGTTAAAGTATTATCTTCCCTTAAATACAAAAAATACCTTATACAATTCTTTGATATTACCTCATATAAATTACGGCATACTTACCTGGGGATTCAAACATAATAAAACAACAAAGCTTCAAAAGAGGGCAGTGCGTTGTATATCTGGTACAATAAAATCAAATCATCCTGATGTATAAAAAAAATCATCATGTTCATAACAAGTCAACAATTCTTGTCACAAGGGTGGCTCTTGCGACAGCAACAGGCATAATGTTATAGGAAGAGTCTCCCTTGACCAACTTAGACAGTTTCTTCTTGTATCAATATTTACGTATTATACCATTTGTTGGTCATAAATAAAAGAGTTCTGAGTTCTGTCTCAAGTCAGGAGTGAAATTTGTTTCTTCACATTGGTTTTGGAAGATAAATGTTGATGCTTTGGCAAATCTGGAATCTCTTTGCTGTCATTGTTGGGTTTGGAATTTGTGAATATGGATCATGTTTTTCTGTATATTTGATCAGTGGCACAGTTCATCACTTTGGGGCCCCTCAATAGTTCAAAGCTTCTCACGCCACTGTTGATAAATACTTCATTGGCTATGTTGTGCTGTGGGCTGTGTTCGACTCATAGTTACAGGAGGTAGAGTGTCTTAATAATGTTCCAGATTCATAAATGTCACAAAAACGATGTAGGCCTACTTTACTCTTTTGCTGTAACCTTAGCTGACTGACATTACGTCGGAGAACTAAAAAGTGATAGGCCTACTAGGTCTTTTTTTATTTTTGCAGAAGTAATAAAACGTGTGTTTTGGGTGGTTAGGCCTATTCATTTTGGAAACACTAGTGTCTGTAGCTAATGAAGAATATTTCAAAGGTTGAGAGGACCAGTTTTAAACCACAAGTTGCCTTTTGTGGGCGACTGCCTGTCTCAAGTCAGAAGTGAAATTTGTTTCTTCACATTGGTATTGGAAGATAAATATTGATGCTTTGGCAAATCTGGAATCTCTTTGCTGTCATTGTTGGGTTTGGAATTTGTGAATATGGATCATGTTTTTCTGTACTATCTGAAATAATTAGAGATATGTACATATCTTTAACTCAAGCTTAAGATATACTCACTCTATTTCAAAATATCTTAATATATTTCAAGAGATTTTGAAATATGTATTTTAAAGTAAAACAGCATGTATCACGCAAATTGTATCATGTTTGAATATATATATTATTTTGAATCTGGTTATCTTCAGTTCACAAAATGAATGGGACTCAATAAAGAACAACCAACTTGAAGGAGCAATAGAAAATTAGTGTCACTTTCCAAGAGTACATGTATATCATTGCCTTGCGACCTCTTTTTACCAGATGTGAGGCGCTTTTAAGTGGCTCCGAGTGCTTTTCCTTCTTTTTCGCCACAGATACACTTTAGGGTCAGCCTTCGTGGAAATATCGACCATTAGTTATTGTCTGTACCAAAAATATCTGCGGGGCAGAGTGCTATGTGGAATCCTGGGCAACTCCGTAAATGTCAGTGTAGAAATACATCCACGTTGGCAAAACAAAACACAAAAACAAAAACAAAACAAAAACAAACACAAAACAAAACAAAACAAAACAAAACAAAACATGATGAACACAAGCGATTGTTATGTTGTATTGTTATCCCACAGAGATTTTATGATCTAGTTTTCTGTCGCTTTTTTCCGTTAAGCATCCAGCCTTCCCCGCGGCGATTCCTGTTTGTCCAGTCAATATTGTCTTGTAAGGATGCAAAGCTTCCAATATTTTTGTCAAAGTAAAATGTTGTCTTGCCTGTAGCCCAAACGGGCCCTGTAAGCTAAGCAAATGTCAATTATTAAACTTGCCAGTTGTAGGTTGAGCAGCAACAGTATTCGACATGTTTTTTTTTTTTTAGTCGGCCAAATAATGTTTGGCCATTTGTTGAAAAACGTCATTTCAGTTGGCTCCGATTGACACCTGGTCAGCTGGCTGAGTGTCCCGGGACCCTTCACCGTCCGCTTTAACTTTGAAGTGAACTTGTGGCTCTGAGACATACTTCACTCCCTGTGAACAGAGAAATTTCAATGTGCATACGTGAAGTAATTCATATGTAGATACGATAAACGACCTGTCTGAGTTTACCTTTGGGTGTATAAAGCATTAGAAAGAAGGAAAAATACAATGTATTCATATTATGTCCGATGGCCAGCAATTGTCTGATATGACATGCAATCCAATATGTCTTTCCTAGTATTCCGATAAAACCACGTTATATCTATCTGGACATTGTAAACCATTGGCAAAATAGTGGTTCGACATTGCAAATAGGGTTGCATTAAGTGGAAACATATGCAAAGTTTTGCAATACGTATCTTTGTGACAAACAAGCTTCGCTTGACGTTTCTCCATGCCTAAAAGTCTGTGAAGTTTTCAAAGAAATTGGATGAAAGCAGTCAAAAAGAATCTTTTATTCCATACAACAGGAAATTTCTCGCAAGCGAAATAGTTACGAATGTCTGAAAATAGCCACTAACATTCCTCCGTATACTGCGGAATGTGTAAAATGAAATGTCATATATCTAACACAGCAGCAATGTCCACCAGTACCCAATATCAGACCTGCGCAATGTCAGTTTCACTTTGATATAACCACATATTTATACGTAAATGCCATAATATACACACAGCCCAAAATTGAAGTGACGAATAAGGTGCTCATCAATCTGTCAAAGGAGAAGGCCAGAGAATTGTGACGTGTACATCCGACAGCGAAGGGCACTGCTACTTAACTTCAAATCCGATACCCGGTATGCGGAAAAGGTCCAAATATACACGGCAACCGATGCGAACATCAGTCCGTTCCCACAGTACAATTTATACATACTAAAATTATCTTGACTATAATATACTTTCAGCATACTGATTTCACAATCCACCACATTGCAATAAAGACTATATATATATGTATATATATATATATATATATATATATATATATATATATATATATATATATATATATATACATTCATCTAAGACTGGCGCGGTAATAATGTCGTTGAAGGTTTGTTGCAACATCCGAACAAAGTCAGCAACAAAGTCCTCATGTATTACATTTAACTGAAGTTTTGTTTTGTTCCGTGG
This sequence comes from Hermodice carunculata, assembly GCA_964020975.1. NCBI lineage: Eukaryota > Metazoa > Annelida > Polychaeta > Eunicida > Amphinomidae > Hermodice > Hermodice carunculata. The sequence goes on along the minus strand of OZ026614.1, from coordinate 28,847,051 downwards.
TAAGAAAATATAATGTACCTGACAATAAAAAATACGTAGGATTTCAAAATAAATTTGCATTGTTTCCTGAGCACCTTAACTTTCAAACAAATGTACATTCTTTCCCCAATTGATGCTGGGGAACAATTAAACCGTCCCGGTGGCAGAACATGCGGGTAATTCGGCGAGCACAGAATAGCTGTGACGGAACTTACCGGCAAGAGTTTACAGCAGCCATAGAACAGGTTAAGGGAAGTCAACACAGCAAAGCACACGCTGATGCAAGCACCTACCACCGCCAGCACCACAGCTACGCTGTCAACTGCTTGGCGCACGTGCTGAAACACATGATTGCAATATGCAAAATACTTGCAAATCGGGCAAAATACCGAGTTTTGTTTTGAAAGGGGTCTTATTTTAGATCTTTGTTTCTGTTTGGCGATTATTTACGTTTCCCACGACATACACGGACTGTCATGGATGGCTGTGAAGTCAAGGCACGTTTATTCCAAATTAATCTTCTTATATACATACTTGTTGCACATTGAAATATTCAAATCCATATGATGTGCATGAACGGATGTCCGACACGCACTTCCCAGTGGGCCTCGTAGAATGGTGTGATCAAATTGGTAATGAAGTAAAGCTCTTCCCATTTGGATCTGTGGACACCACGCCCCGGGAAGCCACATTTTGTAATTCATCCTGAATTTTTGATCTATCGCTAAGTCCTCAATGTTTTCTCAAGCGGAACGGCTATGCGACTTGTATTTGCATCAGAAATGTGACAGTTTCAAGCAAAATATGTTGTGCATAAAGTCTTATAAAATCTTAATATTTCTAGTCTAAATGCATACTCAATGAAGACATACTTTAGTTTTCACTTGACCTTGGATATATAGGCAAAGATATTCAGTGAATAAAGTGCTGAAAGGGCTATCCGTGTGGTGTTGTGTTCTGGCGTGTTGTTTTTATAAAAGAAACTACTCACCACGGCAACAGGAGAATAGCGGCCTTCCTCCATGCGGTGACCTATCACTCCCGCTCCCACCAACACGAGGCAGAACACCAGTCCCGCCACAGACATGAAGCAGGTCACAAAAATCTGCCAGAAATTGATTCGTCAATGAAGTTTATCACATGTACACTTCACCACTCGACTAAATATGTTAATGGCTTATCACAATTAGTACTCCGGGTACATTTTAATGACAAGTTAATTGATTAGGATTAGAATATATGGCAATAGCAAACTTTAGATGATATTGAGCACCTGGTAACAAGTTTCAGATTTATTTCTCTGTCAAGTTTTCGTGTTACCAAACTTGAACATATCAGATGACCAATTCTCAAGTGTACAAGGCTTTCTTTCTACAAAAGTGACGATGCTTCATTTAGTCTATTGAAAATATAGGACGAGGATATACAATTTCGACGCCAAAGAAATATTGGAAAAAAATTAACTAAATGAGACACCAGCACAGATGACTGTATTTGACTTGCTATTTGACTGAAGTAGAGTTACTGTACTAGTTCACAACGGGATAAGGGGCACGAGCTTATTTTACCCTAAGATGGTTGCAAAATAAGCAGGATTTTCGCTGATAGGTAGGCAGTGATTTAGTCACTGGCAACAGTACAATGACAATTCTCTGCTCGGTTGACAAAATTTTCTTGCACCCGAAAATCTGCCAATAATGATTTACGAGACAGGGGCTACATTATGGGCAGTAAAGCAAAACAATTTTACCGGAACATACAGAATGCTTGACTGTCTGCCGTGGGACAGATTACTTCATTTCTGAACGCACATTATTTCTGTTCGACTCATTATTTCTTGTTATCAAATACTGGAAGAATGACAAGTCACAGCAAAAACAGCCTCGCGTTGGTGGTGTGCCGAATAATTCAACCCTCCTCCCCCTCAAAAGAATCATAATAGTAATGCAGACCATCGTATTGAAAGTTACAATGAATATAAATTTATTTTGAAGTATGCGAAAATTAACTCAATGCATTAATATTCCAGCAGAGTTTGAAAACTGCTTTTTTGTTGCTTTATGAACAAAATTTAATTGCATACAATTATTTACAAAACGTGCAAAACGGAAGGTCAATTAGATCACAAAAAAAATCCGAAATTCAAATTTTTTTCTGAAAATTTCGAGGTTTTATAGAAAGTTCGAGTTTGTTTACCGCATTTTTTCTCATTTTTATCGGAATTTCGAGTTTTACATATTCAAGTATAGAAATTAAAACTCAACGTTTAAGTTTTTTCTAAAAACTTCGACTTTAAAAACTACAAATTTTCAGGAAAAAACTTCAAAATTTTTAAAACTCGTAATTTCGAGATTTTAAAGTCGTAATTAAATTTGGACAAAAATCACATTTTTAGATTCAGAAAAAAATGAAGATAAAAAACCTAGAATTTTTTTAGTTTTTAAATGTTGTGGTCCTATTTAAGGTTCTATAGGACAGTGCTAGCTACTGAAAGGAATTATTTAACATCTGGTCTTTCATCCATGTGTCTTTCGAACCAGTGACAATGAGATATGTATAATGCCCAGCAGAAATATTGATTGTGCAATGCCTCCACGCTATGAATATAAATGACCACCCGATTGCAGTTTCTGTAGTTCTAGAAATGTTCGCTCCTGATTAACTATGCGAAAACGTATTTGTTATGAAATTAAAATAAAACGCGCTTTTTAATTTCGAAACAGTAATAATGAGACTAATACAATGTAATTGTTTTCGCATATGAAGTACAAGCACGAGTGACGCCAAATTAACTCGAAGGCCAAAATTTGCAGAGCCACAGCATTTGGTCCGTAAAAGCAAACCAACAAGTGCCTGATTTTATTTGAAGGGCACCAGCTGTAGCCTGGAATACAAGCCAACAAAAACACCCAACCCATTGTCGATTTACGTAGCTGTACAGTCAGTTGGGAAGTTTTCGAACGCCAGGTGAGCAAAATAAAAATTATTTGTTTCCAGGAAACAGTTTACTTTCCCCATGTATCTAAATGCGCAACGTACAGCAGTTTCTACGAGAACACCCCAATGAGCGACTGCCTGACACCAGTCAGTATAACAGGAAAAGTCTGTAGCCTTTTGAAATTATAATATTGGGAACAACAATGATGACAAGAAAGCAAACCGAACAAACGAAATACATACCGCCCAAACAATTTTTCTTCGAGATGCAAATAATCCCACGCCACCACATATAATAAGCTGAAAGCAGATTTAAGAACAAATATACCCTGTTGAATGACATGAAATGAAGGATTTTACCGTAATATAATAAGAAAACTTGTTACCATCAACTCATCCGTGTACTTTCATTCATATAATGAAAGGGGAAAATATGTTATGAAACAACACATTGGGAATTTACAATTGGTAGCTGCTCTACACTACTTCAGGGTTTATATGAGTATTATTTTTCTCTGAAATAATAAAAGGTCCAGTCATGCAAATTCATGGTGACTTCTGAACTTTTTGTTTGAACATCTAACGCAAATTCGGTCACGTACGTTACTGGATGCCGTCCTTCTGGTCTTTCTTGCACAAGAAAAAGTACTTGGGGGACTGCAAATCAGAAAACCCACGACTTACCGGTATTCCTGCCAGCAGCGAACTACCACCGACACTGGTGAAGGCCATGATACCTAAGGCTACACATCCTATGATCACGATCAGTATACCCACGGTGACGTGCGCTGTGCCCAGCACCAGCGCCGCGCGACTGTTGAACCCTGGGATCACAGTCAGCACGAGTCGCTCCTGAGGCTCCGCCATGATAGCTACAAGTCGAAAAAATGGGGTTAAATTTTTTAGTTTGAAAATAAATCGCCATAGCGGACAGGAAGCCATGCTGCATCCATTACGGAAGGCAATAGCCCCTCGCCATGGAAAGAGTCTCAGATACCAGCTTGAACTTGCTCTGCTTCCTTTGCTTGCGAAATACCAATTTCACGGAGGAAGTTTCATGGGCAACAATTTGATCTTCATTGTATTATCAGTACAGTTTTTGCCGGGTGTACTTATTAACACTTGTTCATGGAAGATCATTTTCATTATTATGTGAAACTGACCACCGTATCGCATGTACTATTTTCCCTGAACAAGTAAAACTCCAGTCAGGGCAAAGTTATAAACTTATGGTTATCGTCACAACAACAACAACAACAACAACAACAACAACAACAACAACAACAACATCCATTGATTAAGTTATAAAAAAGCAAATCAGTGGAACGAAACGAGCTTATATCAATAACACGGTAAAATATCAACATTAGTTATTATTATACCTCAGGGGAAATCCGCACTCGCGATTGGTTACTTGGGGGTTTGACTTTTTTTCCCTATCTCCTGCTGAGAAGGTACTGTCATCCTGCACGTCCCGCTAGATAGCGCTGTAATTCTGATCGGCGCGGGAACCAGGCAAGTGGAAACTATAGGCTTAGTTTGACCTGTGTCTTTTATCTATGAAAAGGCCCCAAGGCTGACCAATATACACGGGATGGACTGCCAACCCTCAGCTTCGCTTCGGGTTGACAGTCCATCCCTCAGGTTCACAATTCTTCCTGTCCCCCGCAGCCAAGGGCATCATCTGTTTACTGACGTGCAGGAAATAAAAATAGAAGATGAAGCTGTGTCGATAGGTCTGGCCATTCCAAGAAGGCAATATAATCTTCTCAATACATTATACCACTGTCCAATGCGCAATGAAAACAGACGAGTTTAGAGGTGATTCAGAACCAGCTTATATACTTTATATTCTATAGACCAACATTTTACATAAGTTGCACGAAACAACAGAAACCATATGGAGACCATATATATATGGTGTGGTGTGGTGAATGTCGCGAGAAGACTTCATATACGGTTTGGCCCTGTTTAATCGTATTAATAAAATATGTACAAGCCAAGCCATGTATATACACACACACACACACATAGTTCAGTCTGCCCCAGTGATCTGCTGCAAGGGGTAGCGTCTGCAAATACAGTTATTATTATTATTATTATTATTATTATTATTATTATTATTATTATTATTATTATTATTATTATTATTATTATTATTATTATTATTATTATTATTATTATTATTATTATTATGAAATGAAAACCTCGTAGGATGTCGATGTTTTATACTTGTAAAATCATTCAAAATTTATCTTAAAGAGTGTCATCACGAAAATATGGGGAGGAGCTGAAGACAAATTGAGTTAAAGCTAACAAATGTGGTAGCTGGAATTCTGAATCTTTATTTATTTTTGCAAACTTTTTATTTTTAAGCTTTACACCCCTCGTCCAAAGCGATAAGACTTAATCCACGTGACGACCCTGATACGAGAAGGTATAACCTCAAAAGCTATAAGTCGTGGTTGTGGTAATACTTTATTTAACCCCTATAGTGCTAATCGCTATAGTTGTTTTCTCATTATCGTTATACATAAAATGGTTAAAAGATTTAAATTCCTCATGAAGATACATTTCATTCACATACTAGCACGCCTCTAGAGTCCAAATCAAAAAGTAGTCTTAGTCAACAGCTTGCCTGGGAGAACCTTGCGCACATTGCGCCCAAAGTGCTACGAGGAAAGCTGTTGACTCAATCTTAATTCAGTACTTCAAGGGTTAGTAAATGTCCACAATGCACAAAAGAAGTATACAGAAAAATGGTATGTCCCGGCATGCCACTCTCTCCATTCCGTAAAAAACAGACCCATGGATGTCACATGTACACCCAACAAACAGTTTTTGGCCCCCAAAAAAGAAGAAAAAATAAACTAAGGGGGGAGGGGGCGAGGGCTATTGGGCGATATTAAAAGTACTTCCTTGTTCGGCCGGCAAGACCATCCCAGAAAGCAACATTCACCAAAATACTAGAAAGCATGTCATGCGTACAGTCACAAACAACAGGCCTGTCATGTGGGGGGCGTGTAAAGAGATCTGCGAGGAAGAATGTTGATGTTTGGTTCTTCACCGGCAACGTAAATGGACTGTCACAGGTCAATTTTTCGTCAAAACTAACAGCTACTGTCACTGAATGAACACTGTACCTGAGCACACAATACGTACAAAATTTGGTGGCACCAGCCACTACTGCACTAGTGATCCTTCAATGCATCGGTTATGAGTCTTCCGGCCGGTCTTCTGACGAATGCATGAAGAAAGCAGTGCACCGAACCAGAAAACTGGGCCCAGAGTCTACGATGGCACCCGGAAAAACAGCGGTGCCTGTCGAGACGAATGCCCGTGAATTTAAATTTCGGATTCACACGTTAGGTTCGTAGCCCACTGCGACCATTGTCCGCTGTACTTTTCAACACACCGATAACATGAACTCTTCACACAACTCTCATCAAAGTAGGCCATGCATTGCCAGTGGCACATTAAAAAGGTTTACATAGTCAAATACACACTCCACAGTCCATTCAAATTCCGTAACCCACTATACATGATGACCTTTGGCCCATTTGCTGCCGGGTCACCTGCCAAACGGAACGAGACGGGAAGAGAGATTTGCATGGAGGCAAGAAACCGGTAAACATGCTCAACGTGATGACAAAAACACAATTTATATATCCTATCTTTAGCCAGTCATGCATCAATGTTTTCTCGGCTTGACGTGAACTGAACGTGTCTTATACATAACATGAGTAGACTACGGATAGAGACTTACAGGAAGGTACTGAAAACAAATAAACAAATAAAAAAAATCAAGACAATTTAAATAAATAAATAAATAAATAAATAAAAGTTGATATAAAAAAGGTCATCATAGCTTTTTTGTCATATGCTGTAAGGATGAACCCACCACCGATTTATGAAAGTTACCTTTTTTTTGCACCATAATAATCGAACATAAATATTTATTTTCGGTCACCAAGTCGGAATAACCTGTTTTTCCTCTGGGTCGTCAAAACCAATGACTTTTTCATTTATTTGTTTATCATGCAGGATCACTTTACACAAAACGTATTTTCTTTCCACCTCAATCATGTTCCTGAAAGACCGTTGGTAATTCAGATACAGCCTCAAATGTTTGGTGATCGTGCAGCATGTGTAAAGGTTTTGTTTTGAAGTACTTTTCTCCCCAAATTAAAGGATATCAATCGTGAAATTCTAATGAATAATACATATGGATTACACACGAGCTTGAATCAAGTACATGCATAATCCAGTTCGACTTTACGAAAAAATAAATGAAACAAAACAAAATAACTTGAAATACATGTAAATAAATAAAATAAAATGGAAAATATGCGAAATGACGCCCGTATCAAATACTAATAATGCGAACCTGTTGCATGACCAGAATATGGTCGACAAATTTAATTTGTTGCTGCCTTTTACAGAGTTTAAAAATGATGGGAATATGGGCATTTATTGAATAAAATACAACCTGGCTTGTGCGCATGATCATTGTGCCTGACAAGCTTACTTGTTTTACCTCCCACCTCATTTTTCTTTTATACCTTGCTCTTTCTTTTCTGTCTTTCTCTTCCTCAATTTCAAAGCAATGAACCAGCTGTTTCGGAGGAAATGATCTTTTAACATTCAACGTAAAGATGAAAAATCGTTTAAAAAAATAGAAATCACTGGAGCGTGACTATTTGAACATATTTTGCAGAAAACCAGGCAGGGCCTGTCCTCACGAAGTTGGAAATGCATCTGGTTGACAGATTTGGAGATGTCGAAAATGTAACGTGTCATTGTACTCCCCATTGACTTTCATAGTACTCTATCATAATTTTTTGCGAGGGATAAATATTCCTGGGTTTACCCGAGGAAACCCAGTTTGGGAATGGTGAACTCTGGAAAATTATAGCAGCTTGAACGTGAAATGAAAGCCTGCATAACATCGGAAAATCAAAACTCGTGAAATTCTGATTTGGAGTGTATTCGGGAATTTTTGTGCCCTGGAATATAAATGATTGTACAGTAACCAATAGGGACGTATGTATTACCCGACAAAAACCCAGACTGAAAAAGAACTTTAAAAACCAGGGATGCGGAGTATTACCACCCAGTGAATAACTTTCCTTGACGCATTCACGACCTACACTTCATCCAGTTTCACAACAATCTGATTGACGCCAAGTCCAAATTGCAAAAACACAAAAAAATCTTTAAAGTTAGGAAAAAGGAAAAAATAACAGCGCCATATGTTGAACAAATTAAGGTCTAGGGGTCCTCACAAGTATCCCTATGCAATTTCGAAGCAAAACAATTGGCGTGGCGGTTTCGGAGATTTTTTCTTTCCCTGAATAAATATCCAAAATGGCCAGAGAATGACCATTTGAAGAAATTTTACAGAAGATCGCTTTTGGGAAGAATACAACTTACAGCCAAACAAATCTTGTATCAAAAGCTCTACTTGGAAATAGAATAATATTCACTGTAAGCTATAGTTGTACAATATTTTTTCGATGCGGAAGGCAAGCATATTTTCAGGAATTTTCATGCAGAGCTGTGACTTTTTACTTTAATTTCCTGTAATAAAGATGGAATGGATTTCAGTAACCTAATGACTCTTCGAATGTAACCATGAAAACCTTTCGTTAGTATTTCGATGTAATATTCGGCTGGGTTCAAGTGTCTAATTATACCGTGGGCGGTATCGCTCCAGTGTGTCTTTTATTCTTTGGATCTATCTTACTTTTGAAAAATGAATCTGCAAGTTAAGCCAGCTTCTGGCATACAGCTAATTTCATCTCTTTGGATCTTTTTGCGATAAATCTATTAGCGCTTTCTCGGTTGCCATCTAGTTTTTAGTTTAAAAGTCCATACTGTGACGATGCATATCGTTCCAAATTCATGAATATGAATAAATGAATATGAATATGAATAAACTTTATTAACTGCATCAAATTACAAATATGATATTATGTTAATACAACACATATAAATAGAAAACACAAGTTACAAGAACACACACACACAAAAAAAAAAAAAAAAAAAAAAAACCTCGTATCACACAATATACCCACAAATCACATTACACACAAGACAGAAGAAAGAAAATAATACAAATACCGTTGCACCACAACAAAACAATAAATTACCATAGATATATTCGAGAGCCATATCAGTGTACATACTTGTGGATGTTTACACAGGGTACATAGTCTAAAGAATAGAGGGGAAAAGAGAGGGGGAATATACATATTTACAATGTTCCCCTCTTATTCAGTGTCTCGGAGAAATATTTGCTAACTATTGTAATTTTTTCCACATCGTCTAGCCTAATAATGAATATAAATTTGTCGTAGTCATCTAAATTATCAAATATTGGGAAAATATCGGTTAGTGCACCATATATATTTCTTCTTTCCTTTTCATATTTTCTACAAGCGCTTATAAAGTGATATTCGTCTTCTAGTATATTACAAGTATCGCATAATCGTTCCTCTAAAGGCATTTTGTGTGGTCTTTTGTGTCTACCAGTTTCGATTTTCAAATTGTGTGCACTTATTCTTAAACGTGTAATATCTTTCCTTAAAGCACAATCTGGAATCACTAATAAATATTTCTCTAACTCAAATGTTTCTTTAACTTTAGCATAAGTACGTAGTTTTTGGTCTGGAGCTGAATTGCCTTTCATTGCTTCTTGCCACTGAAGGATAAATCGTCTTTTAATTCTTTTGACAAAAATCGGAGTAGGGAAAAAATTGGTGCGCGAACCGACATTTTCCCACATTTTGCTGAAACCAAATAAGTTAAATGTGTAGATGTGATCCATTTGAACTTCCCGGTATCGATATGTTCCACATTACAAAGAAAGCAATCATTGAGCAAACTCTCATGTTTCACATGTACTATCCGTAGCCAATTCTTACACATTTGAGTGAAAATTTTGAGTACAAGTGGAAATTCGCCTAGTTCACTTATCACTGCAACATTGCTTGCTTTTTTGTGCACTCCTAAAGAGAAACGCAAAAAATTTAGATGGACCTTTTCGAAAGAGAATTTGAAATAATTGTCTATTTCATTACTTGTGACACATTTATCAATCGGTATTTCGTAGGGCCCCCAAGCTTCACATGCATACATAAGAATTGGCGATATAAGTTTATGGAATAAACTCAATAAAATTGGTATACTGATTTGAGAGTTAAGTTGCACGTGTATTTTAGGCAATTCATTGGGTGCAAAGGAAGGAAGAGGGGACTTCCACTTCTGGAACAAGGGTATTATATTCATGCGGTAGACGCGAACATAAAAATCAGAAAACAAGTTAAACATATAAAAGCTGAGTCTGTGTAAGAGGCACGTCAGTTCAACACGTTGCGTAACATTTCAGTTACTGTGGTATGGGTGTGCTGCGTCAGGATATGATAGCAAGCTTTATGCAAAATATTGCATAAATAGTTTTAAATGGCCCTTTACGTAACATCGTTAATACCAATTTAGCTCTTCCTGGCTGGAATAAAAATAAGCAAGCAGCTTAAGTTTCCTTGATGCAGGTTGGGAGCAATGTCGTATACATACCAAGATGTGTGTGGGCGCATGTTGTGCTGAAAGTTTATATTTCCCATTCAAAATATTTTGTACTGAAAAGAAATTCAAGTAAAAAGCGTTAAAGTGGAAAATTACACCGAATGTTTTTGCTCGATTAAAATGGGATGTAGATAAAAAAAATAACACTCATTGTTAATGGATTTAGTATTAATCGGCATCGCTGCCAGTGTGCATTCGATTGAAGCAAAGTTTGCAAACACACACACACACACAAAATGAACATCACCCAGTGTGTCCCGGTCGGGTGTGATGATGCCCTTCGTGAATGGGCTTTTTTGGATGATATTGCAACATTCGGATATTGAAAACTTTATTATTCATTTCGATTATCAAAATAGAAAAAAAATTGTGCCCTACTTTTGGTAATATTTGTTAGGCTTTTTGTGAGGTTGATACGGTTTCTGGTAATCTAATTTCATTTTGGGAGACGTGTGGCTTGATTATTCTGATTAAGGAATTCAAGTGGGATCTTACCAAAGGAAATACAGACACACAGACACAGACACGCGTGCGCATGCGCGCGCGCACGCACACACACACACACACACACACACACACACACACACACACAAGAGGACTGTAGTAGTCCTGTGCTAAGCGGACCATGTATGCACAGACAGAAGTTGTTCCGTGAATTTCAGTATAATATAATGGTCACCTTTGCTTGAGAAAATCACTACTCTTGGTAATATCAGTCTTCACTCATACAGTTCATGAGTCGTTTTATATGAAAAGTGATGGAACCCATTACTACCAAGATACACGCCAACATGGTTTAATGTCGTTCAAGGTAAAAATTAACAATACCAAAAGAAACATAATATGGACTTTCCTATTAGTGTTTCAGAGTATAAACATGGGTCTAATCCAACTTGATTGAGATATAAGCTAATATGTCAGACTTGTTGCTATCCCTAACAACGCTAACATACACATACACATACACATACGTGTACGGGGGGGGTGTCAAAAAGTGTTTACCCTCAAATAGAAGGATTAGTGCCAGAGTAATGGCATTTAGCATGCGATTTTAGCATATTCTTAACATATGTGTCACGCAACAATTTATGTTGTTTGCTTTGTTTGTCAGTATTCTGTAGAGAGTCAACCGAGGTGAAGTCGTGCGTGGCGTGGTCATGGATAAATCGGAGTATCGTTCCAGTATGAATTTTATTTACTCTAAAAGTGAAATAACGAACATATGCGTACATTATGTGAAAATAGTATTCCTTAATATGAAACAGTAAAATACCAGGCCAAGCAGTTCAAGTGCGGTAGAATAAGCATACATGATGACCCACGTGAAGAAAGGTCCCAAAGCCATACTGTTGGATATGTGAAAAAGTTGAGACGCTCATTATGGAAAATAGATGAATTACAGTTAAAATGACAGAACAGAGCATGCAAATGAGTCATGGAACAATTCTGAATGTCATACATGAGCATTTGTACGTACATGACCACGGTGTCTGCCTGACGGGTGTCGGGAATCCTCACCATTCTCAGAAGAAGCAGAGCGTGTCATGTTGAATTGGACTTCTGGACATGTGTTAGGCAAGCCGAGAAGCTAGACTCTCTTGTTACTACGCGTGAAGGATGGGTTCATCAGTATAATTCAGACAATAAAATATCTGCCATACAGTGAAAGCATGCAGGATCACCACCATCGAAGATAGCCAAGCCCCAACCATCAAGTGGCAAGGTGATGCTCTCAATATTCTGGGATTCCCGTGGTGTGATTATGAGAGATTATCTACAAAAGGGCAGGAGTATCGCTGCAGAGTACGACAATGATCTGGTGTTGTGGGTTTGCAGTCGCAGCCACCTTATGCGCCCGATCTAACCCGTTCAGATTTCTTCTTATCTCTGCCGCTGAATCACGTCTACGCGGAAACGTTTTACGGATGACCGTGATGGCATTAATGACTCATTTTACAAAGATAGCCTAACGGCAGTACTGCAACAATAGTCAAAATATGTAAACGTGGCAGGAGAGTACAAACAGACGGACTAAACAGCATGCCAAGTTTCTTGATCCTACAGCGTTCCTTCTAGGTCAGAGTAAGAACGTTTTGACCACCCCTCGTATTCCTTTACCGTTTTTTTCTTATTTTGAAAATTTGTAAAATAAAATAGGGGAAATGACACGCATCATTCTCCATGTAATGAATAAATTTGATGGAGATCCAGTGCAGGCACATTCCAACTAAGTTTAAAGAGCATCTAATTTACAGGTTGGGAGAAGTCTTGAAAAGCGCAAAGGCAAAAGGCAAAAGATAAAATAATAATAATAATATTAATCGCAGTTCCACCTGTTGTAAAATTTGAGGTTTGGGGTATACAGAAGTGTCCCTATGCAATTTCTAACACTTAACAAAACAAAGCCTTAGAAAGGTCGAAAAATCAATATAGCGTGACCATTTGAACAAATTGATAGAAAGCCATCCAAGATACATATCTAACAAGTTTGAAAAGAATCTTCCATAAGCTACATTTCCGTCACGTTTCAAAACAATATGATTTATCACGTTGGAGAAGTCGAAAACTGCGAAATAAACTGAGATTCATAAAAGGTAAGAAAGAACAATCGCAGAGCCAAATGACCCTGACTTTTGACCATTAGAGGTTACATGTAAATTACAAAAATGTACAGTGTCACAATATCTGCAAATTGAGCCCAACATGAACCAAACCAGATGAAAATGGGTCAACTTATGGCTAGATGAAACTTCCAAAGGGCCAAATGCCCTTGACCTTTGACATTTAGAGATTTGTTGCAATATCTACAATTTGGGTCCAACATGACAAAAATTGGATACAAACTGAAGAAGTGATGGCTAGATGAAGATTTCAAAGTTCCAAATAACCTTGACTTTTGACCTTTAGAGGTCCCATGTATATTGCAAAAATGTGCAGTGTTACAAACATATTAATTGAAGTTGGATTGGTTATCTGTTCATACGCATGATTGCCTTTTGATGAGAGTGGCGTCTGTTCTTAAATTAACTGTTTCAAGTAACCAGACAGTGATGCTAAGTAAAAATACATGGTCACCATATGGGAAATTAGGCTGTTTGCAGGAAAAGGTGTTTTTCATAATTTACCGCTGGAGAAGCCAGTGGCACATGAAAGCTATTATTATTATTATTATTATTATTATTATTATTATTATTATTATTATTATTATTATTATTATTATTATTATTATTATTATTATTATTATTATTATTATTATTAAACATGCTAATGGATGTGGGAGCTTTAACTGTAGATGGTAGATTGTTTCAGGTGAGTATCTTATGGTTTACATAGGGTAGTGAAATGTTTCAGTGGGGCAATGAAAAGGTTTGCATCATTGCATGTTATACACGCGTCCTGAAGGGACAATGGACGACACTTTCTTATGCAAGCTTTTTAAAGACTCATTTAGTCAATTTTATCAAGAGTCTAAAGAGTAACGGTGTCCTCAGAAGAGTCGATCACACTCAATTGAGTTCAAACATTTTAAATGAGGAACAGGGTCTTGTTGCAGGGTACTGCATTAATAGAATAGGGGGAGGTTATCTTGTTAAAAGTAGCAAGCGTCTGTAGTTGTGAATCCTATACCCTACTGAAGAAACTCAAGTGGAGTAGCCAGCAGTAAAAAGGACTAGACAATGAGTTTGCCGCTAGGTCTGAGTTTTGAGTATGTCAAATTGGAAGCAGAGAAAAAAAAATAGCCAAACGAGCTAGGAATGTGATTGTAAGAGGAGTAAAAGAAATTTCTCCTAAAATGACTCCTTGTTTGTGATGGGAATTCTTAAAGAATAAAGAGTTGCGTAAATGTTGAGGCTACTTCTATACTTCGGCTAGGGTCAAAACCCAACCCCAAATCTCATGCAACAAACAAAAGTCCTTCAGTCCAACAAAGTGCAAATGGTCACACACAGAGAGTTGACAGCGATACACCTGCTCCAGATAAAGCATCTGCAACATCTAACAGAGATGTCATTACACGGTAGAATCAGTAAACGTGAGACATAGACCTATACATTTTACTGTTGATTCTGTTCAGAAATGAATATTCTCAAACATGCTTCATAGATCAGACTCTCTAAAGCTGATCTTTTTGACTCTAAACCAATCTATATAGTTGCTGATCAGACTGAATTAGAGAGAAACAGATGTAAATCCCTGGAAAAATTTGAAAAAGGCTCGGGAGAAAGACCTGAGCTGAAAACGTGTGATCAGGAAAGGGAAAATGATCAGTCTAGCATAATTGACTCATCGATAAAATGTGTAGACCTTATAAATAGTACTGCACAATGTAAACATCCTACCACTACTGTTAAGAAAAGCAAAGAATACTTGCCACCTAAAATGTTCAATTTTAACGCTCAAGGCTTATATACCAAATTTGCAAGTCTTTAATTTGTTTGTTGAGCAGAATGACCCTGACATCATAGTCATATTTGAAACATGATTAACACCAGAAATCTCTAACAGTGAATTCACCTCTGAAGGATATTTATGTTTTAGGAAGGATAGAAATATTGAGTTCTGTACTCCAGGGACCCTATCTCTGGAGGGTGCAAAGGTGGATTCTTATGCTTGCAAAGGACTCTTTGAATTCATCCCCATATGTCGAGGTTGATATCAGAATCAGAAATATTATAGATATCAATAAGTTGCAAGCCCTCATATTCATGGATTATAGGTGCCTGTTACCGCCCAGGAGTGGACCAAGATTTCATGGTGCAGAAGATAAATGAGTTTACTAACAACATCAACAAGGAAAAATGCCTTCTTAGTAAGTGACTTCAAGTTCAGCGACATAGATTGGAACACCCCAATAAGTCCTCATGCTCTTGCTGAGCTATTTATGGACACAATCAGTGACAATCTACTTACACAAATAGTTTAGAATCCAAGAAAATTGTGACAATGATAATATCCTAGACTTAGCTCTAGTCGGTTATCCTCAGTCAGTTAATAGTTGTGAGGTCCTTGAATATTTTGCAAATAGTGGTCATCATATAGTCAAGCTTGAAATGAATTGCCCATCCCACAGTGAACAAAGCCTCAAGAAAAGTGTGTCTCTACACAAAGGGGAAATTACGTTGCCATGAACAAGGAAATTAGAAATATAAACTGGCCCTTTATTTCCTCAAAATCAAGGAACATTTAATACTCATGGCAAGTATTCACATATAAGTATAATGAACTAGTTGAATTATTTATTCAGTTGAAATGGGTCAAATTTGGGTTCAAAAACCATATCCAATGGACCTGGTACCCTTCTGTTAAAAAATTTTAAAATCTGAAAAATAAAGAGTGGGTCAAGGCACAAATGAGCAGCTTAGCCACCGACCAAATGTTATACCCAGCTTCCATTCAATAGCATCAGAGTACTATCAACAACGCAAAGAGTAATTCTGAGGAAAAGTTAGCAAATTGATAGAGTGAAGACGCTTTTGGAATTATACTAGACATTTTCTAGATCTAGTTGAATAGTTGAAAGGCTCGTAGCTCATGGTGCACAGGTTTAAGATGACCTGTCTTAAACAGAGTGCGTGAATAAGAATTTTACCCGTTGATGATATTCCCGTCAATTTTTATCTACCATCCAGTCCTAATGTTGACAATATCCTCATAGATTTTGTAGCAACTCCTAACATGGTTTGAAGCAAAGTTCTGAAATTTTAAAATTACAAGCTAGCAAGGCAAGTGGTCCCGACAACATTAGCATAAATTTTCTAAGGCATGGTCCATTTTGACATTCCCTTGCAGCCATTCTCAACTAGTCTCTCCAATTAGGCAAGTTACCATAAGACTAGAGTGATTAAAAAACTAGTCCTTTATTCAACAAAGGATCAAGATCCATGGGTCACAGTTACCCAATCTGGTGTGTGAACCCCCCCCCCCCCCCGATGAAGTGTCCACGCACCAAATTTGGTAAGTGTAGGTGGTACGCGATAACAAATATGGCCCAGACAAGCTTTGCCAGAAGGACAGATGGACAGCAGGTCCGATGGACAGAAGGTCAGATGGATGGAAGGACATCTTGCAAACCTCTATTCACGAGTGGGAGACTAACCAGGAGAAGATATAACTTTGTGAACAGGTATGAACTGTTGGGAAACAAGCCCAAACAGGACACGACAACAGCCCCACTCCTCTCCTCCTCAGGCAGAACCACACTTGGTCATCAACCAGGCCGTGCATGAGTGTCATGGCATGGTCAAAGCCCTTCAGCAGAACAGGAGTGGTGCCCATGGGTGTGGAAGGTTGTTCCACAGCGGTCACCAGACAAGGGAGTCCTGAGTCTGGCTCAGGAGTAAGAGGCAACTCCTGGCTTTCTTCCATTGTGATTCTTCCCTTGAATCAGACCCCCTGCAAGGCAGGAAAATTTTCTAAATACCCTTGCGCTGGGACTTTTTTTCATGAAATGATATCAGATCTCAGCTGAGCAAGGTGGGAAATATGAGGAGGTTAATAATAAGAAAAAGCTTCTCTTTTCTTCTCTGGCACAGCAGAAACAAAGGAAATTATAGACACTCATCAGGTTTACCAAAAATACCCCATTGTTCAGCCAGCAAGCCCCAGGTGGCCTCCAGGTACCTTGGCACTCTCCTCGTAACCCAGATTTGCACACTCATTGTCTTGGCCAGTCCTTGGCCAGGCTGTAGGCACATGCTTGCAACTTCTTGACAATTAGAATATCTTTGATGTGGCTCTCAGACAGACTGCCGGCACATTTGGATCCAGGGAATCTTTGGATCCCAAATATCTAGATGAGTAGGCATTACTAGATTACTCTGAGAATAGCCCTAGCTGGTGCTGACACCATGCCCTCCCATAATGCCATACTTCTGCTAGCCTGAGCCTATTAGTTTCTTCAGCACAGGATCCCCTTGATTCGCTGCCACTCCTGCCACTGATGGACACTACGACACTCCACCGAAGGGACTTGAGAGGATCAAGTCACTGATCTGTAGTCTATTGGACTACCAGGCCATTCTTCAATAGCAGACAGAAAGAGATTATCCTGCTGTTATTGTTTGTCCTTGGACAATGTTTATAAAAATGTGTATGGCTGTTTGTTTTCATTTGGAAACGTCACTGTATTTATTCATTTTGTGCCGGGTCATTGTGTTCAATGAATACTTTGCAGGGTCACTGCAGAGCCACTGAGTTGGCTTGTTTTGTGAGTGTCTCACATGTAACTTGTAAACATATGGAATAAGCTAGAATGGTGACCTACATTCATATGAGGTGATCCAGACAGTGCACTGGGATGTGTGACTAATTGGAAAACTCTGGAACAAATTAGAGATTTCTCTGGCTCTCTCTATATAAAACAGATATTTTCATGAGGGGAGCGGAGAAGAGAGAATTCTGAAGGATCTGACAGAAGCTGTGTGTTGTCATCAAGCCATTGTTCACACTATACCTGTGGAGTGTGGACGGTGTCTTGAGTGGACTTGTATATTTGGTGCTACCCATTTGCACTTGTACCTGTGAATTGTGGACATTGTCTTTGGGTGGACTGGTTTATTGTACCACATTGGAACCAAACCATATCTCTGTGGGATTGGATCAGCACCACCCCTTTCAGTACCACATTGGACCCAAACTGTACCTCTGTGGGATTTGTACCAGATCATTTGGCACCTGTCATAGGACTTGGTACTGTGGGACAGAATCTGTGGATAATCTCACCAGGGATTACGATTTGCCTAATACTGTTTGACTGTTGAAATACCAGTGGAGATAAGTTTAAATACTTTGTATTGATTTTGATTGTTAATATATCATAATTGTTAAAGTTATATCATTGTTGTCATTCTTTGTTGAGTTTTGCTAATATTCAAAAGGTGGGCAACAGAACACAATGCACAATAGGAAATGGTGATCCCATTCTGTCCTTTGTGGATGTGTACTATCACTCTTTATTGGCAAGGCTGAAGGGTGCTTAGTCTCATGTTGACCAGCCTACAGCTGCCTACATAGAGCAGGGTTGCCTTCCTCTGCACCATAGTCTCCATGGTCACTGGTAACAGGACCATAGTAGATTTACTTGCCCTGGCCAGTTTTGTTGCACTTGAATTTGGAGGGCTTGGCTCCTCAGGTGCTGCAGAATCTCAGACCTCTGTGGAGATCCATAAAAGACTGGAGAAGGCCACCAGACAAGCGATGCTCATGGTGTTTTACTCTGATATCATGCATCATATTCTCCATATTGCCAATGGATAGCATGACTGACTCAGAGAAGCTCATGTCCTTTTTGACTCCTTGAGCCAATCTGTGGACCATCAACTTTGGGTGGCCTGTACAATTAAAATGAACATCTGCTTCTTGCAACAGGATGCCACAATGATGGCTTTACAAACTTCACCAATCCCCTAATGCAACACACAGGGACTGGAAACTGTTCTATTGTATAAAGATCACTGTTAGCTCTGGCACTTGCTCCAGGATAAGCTCAAGTGGGAGCAATCGCAAAGTCTTCCTTTTCCCAGCATCAAGACCAGCCCAAGTGTGCTGGCAGGAAGAAGACTTATGAAGTCTTCCCACAAGGCCCGGACCCTTCCAAGGAGGGTGAAAAGATGGATTCTTGACTCTTTGCCAACCCACTGGGAAGATCTGATCTATGGCACTCTGTTTCACTGATTAAGGGACCTCTAGAGATTAGGTAGGTAGCTATTTTCTGCTTATCTGTCTCAATGGCAGTGTATCATACATTCAAAGATTCTTTCTTTCTGTCTACCCTGAGGCATGGTTAGTCATTACAATTTGTTTTGGACAGGTCTCCTCTTCTGTGGTGACCCTTAAAGTTGCTTCCACCGTCCAAGGAACCCAAACTGTTGACATTCCTGAAGGTGGTCCAGAAATTCTTAGACAGAGACACTTGACAAGTGGTGGTCATGAGTCTCCCTGGTTCTACAACCTCCTGTTCTTGGTATCCAAGGAAACAGGGTTGGCGGCAGTTACTAGACCTGTCCATTCTAAACACATATCTGGACATTCCTGCCTTTCACATTGAGACTGCTTAGTCAGGCTTGGCATTTCTCAGACCCCTATTGTACACCATCTCACTGTATTTGAATGATTTCTTCTATGTACCAATCATGGACACTTTATATGAGTATTTGCAATTTGCTTTCAGAAACAAATTTCTACCAGTTCAGAACTCTCCCCTTTAGTCTTGCAACAGCTCCATTGCTCTTCACCAACCTCCTCACCTCATGCAGTGGTGGCACCTTGCCACTAGACAGCCATCTGCATCCATGTATATCTGGAAGATTGGTTAATCAGGAAGAACTTTCTGGTGAATCTTTTCAAGTTGAGTTTAGAACCCAAACAGATTTTTGTCTTTCTAGCAATTCAATTTAGTCTGATTCTCCTTTGTGTTGCCTGTACTGGGATCAGTGGAAAATGCTTCAGATAGTAATCTTGACCTTTCTGGCTTCCAGTTTACAGTCAGCCCAGCAGTGGCTGGCTTTGATAGGCTTCCTCACATTAATGGATTCTCTGGTGCTGATCAGCAGACTTTGATGAAGCCTGATCCTATTTGCTCTCTGAAAGATACCATATACGGACCAAGGCTACAATGCTCCCACAGGACGGCAACCACCTCCTCTGGTGGACACATTGGGAGACTTTCATGAGAGGTCAAGCTCTGGCCCACTTCCAGGCCCAGATGATGATCTACATGACACCTCTGAGCTCCAGGTGGGGAACCCATTCCGACAACCTGACCATGTTGGCACCTGGTCGATGCAGGGCAGGAAGCAACACATCAACTGGTTGGCAATGGAGGCATAACACCTAGTGCTCCTCCACTTCCACCACCTGGCGGAACATAAACATCTCCTCTTCATGTGTAACAAGTGAGTGATAGCCTACCTCAGATAGCAAGGTGGTCATTGGTCTCAAAGTGCCTTTTTCCACAGTGCTTTGTAGATTGTGTCTGTACATTTGCAAAACATGTCCTGTGACTCCAAAACATCCTCACCTACAAACTCTCTTGCAATGGTGAGCTGATGGAAATGGAATTACTGCTTCATCACAAGGTGGCAAAAGCCATGTGAACTAGATGGGATACCCACCCACCCCCACTCAAATGGATCTGTGCCCAACAGGTCTAAATGCAAAGGTACCCTTTGAAGTTTGCCGTTTCCAGATCCCCAGGCCCTAGATTGGCTTACATTTTGCCAGTTCCCGATCCCCAGGCCCCAGATGTGGATACTCTAGCCATGGAATGAAGTAACCTCTCTGCTCATGCCTCTCCTCCATTGCAGACCATTCAGAGTCTCATCTGGAATATGAGGTATTGCACTTGTAAATCAATTCTGGTGGCCCCCTGGTGGCCACCGAAGGAGTGGTTGGTAGACCTGTGGAGTAAAGTGTACAACTATCAAAACATCTTCTGCATTACCCAATCTTCTGGTGATAGTAAGGAAGAGTGGGTTTCACAGGAATCCTCAAGTACTGAACCACCACACTTGGGAGGTTATTGAACAGCATGTCTGCTTGAGAGGTTTCCCAGACTCAGCCACTTCTTTTGGGATCACTCCCGGTGGGGGGGGGACTCTTGTTTAAATGTGTCCTCAGCTTATAAAAAAGATCTTTGCTGATAGATGGTGTGAAAGACAGCTCATTCTGGCCACCTTCTAGCACCGATGTCACTGATTTTCTTCTCTATCACTGGGGGTTCATTAATAAAAGCTCAAGAACAGTAGAGGCTTTTCACTGCACCATCTACTCAGCACTTGCCAAGGCCCTGGGCATTCCCATCAGCTCTGATCCTCATTTTGCTGTTCTGGCCTCCTGCTTGTACACACAAACTGGCCTCTAAGCAGTCCTGCTTTGGTTGGACATATGCCACTAGTCTTGTCTAGCCTGAATAGACGGCCTGAAGTACTGGATGTGTAAAGCTTGTTTCCTGTTGACTATCACTTCAGAGGCAAGGTGAAGAGAGATCCATGTTTTAGCACATCCAATGGTCACCTTACCACTCCCAGTTGGCTCTGCTGCCTCACTTTGGCTTTCTTGTAAGGAACCAAGTAACCTGTGGCCCTGTGGAAGTCTTTAAAGTGTTTACTCTCAATGCGATGGGAATGACTCCCTCAAACATGGACAAAGCCTTGTGTCCACTCTGAGCCCTTTGTTGGTATCTCGATCACACTCATGGCATCCCAGGTGGTTGGACTGCTCTCTTCCTCCCTCTGGCTTGACCCAATTTGAGTTCAGTCTGTTATAACAAAATTTCTTTTGGGGGTTAACACACTTGAGCTTACAAACATGCTGAGAATAGTCCATCTATTCTTAACTTGGTCTGGTCTGGTCTGGATTAATCATTACAATAAAATCAGTGCCTGATATGCATTCTGTCTGTGAACTTGAGAAAGCAGGCCAAGGTCACTCATATTAAGCAAAATATTGAACCTTCACATATGATAAACACTTGTGGTACATTTGGTATTGCTAAGTTTATTATTTCTTTACATGTTAAATTACGTGTACTTTTCAATGTCCTTAATGTCTTTGAAAAATAGGTCAAGGTCCCCCAAATATTACAAAATTTAATTATTGGCTTATCGCACATTCGGTGGAAATTTAATAGTTCTATCTCAATTTATTATCAAAATAATGAAATTTATGTGTTCTAATACCTGTAATGGTAGTTTCGCTTAATGCTACCAGTTGCGCCACCATGACTCCACATGCCATAGACGTTTGTATGCATAATATTCCTGTAATGGCATATTGATATATGTGCAAAAGTTAAGATGGAATAACCATCAAAATGAAATCGTTGCCTGACATGCGTTCCCTCTGTGACCTTGTGAAAGTAGGTGAAGGTCACCCAAATTGAACAGAATATAGAACTTCTATATACAATACACATTTATCGTACATTTGGTATTGTTAACCTTCATATTTCTCAACAGGTATATACAATTTGGTGTCCTTTACTGCTTCCTCAAGGTCCTTCCAAATTAGGTTAAAGTGACCCATTATTTTACAGAATTTGACCATTGGCCAAATGCATCTTTGGTGTAAAGTCAAAAGCTCAATTTATAATGAAAATAATGGATTTGATGTTTTCTAATGCCTATAATACCAGTTCTACTCACTACTACCAGTAGCCCCACCATGGCTACATGCGTTAGACTTTTGTCTGTATAATCTTGTGATGGTATTTTGACACGTGTGCACAATTTCAGATGGAGTGACCATCACAAAAAACTATTTCCGAAATGTATTCCTCCTTGACTTTGAGATATTATGTCCAGGTCATCCACATGCAATATAAAACTTCAGTATATGATACACATTCGTGGTACATTTGGTATCACTAGCCTTATTCTTTCTCACCATATTGAATTTGATGTATTTCCAACATATTTTGGGCCATATTTTTGGTAACACTGTAGGTGGCGCCACCAAATTATATTGTGTGTTCGTCATTGACTGATTGACCTTCCTAGCAAATTTCATGGTGATTCATGAAAAACTCTTCGAAAAAATACATTAACAAGTTTTTCACATTTTAGTCCATAGGTGGCGCCACCAACATCGAACTCGACAAGCAAAAGTTTATAGACCGATGGATGGATGGACAGACATGAGAAATACCATAAGGTCTGCGACCGTTGGTCAGAAGAGCTAAAAAGGACTACTTTTACACAAAAAGAGCCAATCTGGATAGAAATATCGATTTCTTGTAATCTGCTGTCATATGTTTTTATATAATAACCGTAATTCTTGTTTTTTTACATATGAGGTAAAGCTTCTCTTTTAACATGTGTCATCTTTATTTACATTTAGCATCGGACATATTTTCACATTTATCACCAAATTATTCACCATTATTTACATTTAGTGACCAAAGTGTTTTTTGAGTTGTAAAATTTAGCATAGTTTTTACATTTAAGGGTGCAACAGACGCGTGATCTGATCAGGATGAGAATCAAAATATGTTTTATTTGACATACGAAATACAATGTGAAACAGCCAACAAATATGAAGCATAATAAAAACAACTGGGGTTAACAAAATAAAAAGTAAATACAACAAGATTGAGTCAGGATGATCCCAACAAAGGAATAAGAACCCCCCCCCCCCCCATCGCTGGGGCCACCTAGGGAGATAAAAAGAATTCAAAATTACAGCATTTGTAAAGAGGTGAGCATAGCTACTAACATTTACAAACCACAAAAATTACCTGTTACATACATACCAATTTGTTCTGGTCCATTCATTATTGTAATTATTAATATAATAAAACTTTTCGTAACGTGAGAAACCATAATACTACTGTGTAATAATTTTGTCCTTAATACATGGGGAGAGTGTTGTGCAATAAAAGAGGAAAGTAATACTGATAGCAGTTTTTACTGTAGTTTTTCATGGTGCTGGAATTCTGGGATTTCTACTAAGACGGGTAAAATGTGAATGGGTAGTGCAGGGCAGTTCAAACATATCAAGAAAGAAGCCAGGTACTTCGTTTTTTGAAAATTTGTAGTAAGATTTAAGTGCTTTTTAACATAGAAGGTCGTGATGTTTCAGAAGTTTGTGTCACTTAAAAAAGTGGATCAGTATGTGCACAATATCCAGCATTGGATGTAAGACGAACAGCCTTCTTCTGTAATTTAAAAATGCGATCCTGAGAGTGGCTCCAGCAAGAATGCCGAAATTTAAGTGTGACAGGAACAGAGATTTGTACATAAATAATAAAGTTTTTGATGGGACATATTTGCGGATCCTTATGAAAATTCCAATTACCTTTCAGAGTCTATCGCCATTTTTAGCAAATGAGCATTCCAGTTCAAGTTTTCTTGTATGCACAAGCCCAGGTACTCAACTGTTTAGTTCTTGACATTTGAGTGCCATTTATTTTAAAGTAAAGTATAAAGTTTATCCTTTTTGTGGGAAATGGAATAACATGTAGTTTGTTTTGCTTATGTTTAATGAGAGTTTGTTCGCTGACAACCAACCATAGACTTTATTCAGTTGATCATTTATAGATGCAGAAATGTTACCAAATACAGAGTCAAAAATACATATGGAATTTATGGAAGTCGTTTCATCGGTATATACAACTGATTCAAATTTAGATGTGGCTATGTGCATATCATTTGTACAAATTATAAACAGCAGAGGTCCGAGTATAGATATGTGGTGGGTAAAACATCAGAACGAATTTCATCACAGAGCACGTATTGTTTTCTATTTTTAACACAATCTTTGAACCGATTTAAAGAAGTACCTGTTTTGCCTTAATGTTTGAGTTTCCACAAAAAATCTGGGGATCCAATGTATCAAAAGCCATTGTCAGGTCTAGATATATGGCTAAACTTAAGGTAATTTGCCTTTTTCCAGGAAATTTATGATGCGATCTATAAATTCTAAGGCTGCCGTTTTTGTAGAATGCAGTTTCTTGAATCCATTTTGGCTTTTGTAAAAAAGTAAATTTACGGTGAAATAGTCATTTAATTGTTTGTATACTACTTTTTCCAAAATTTTAGACATAGCCGACAATAAAGAAATTGGACTACAATTATAAAAAAGCGTTTCATCATCTTTTTTGTACAGTGGTACATCTTTAGCAACTTTAAGGATATCAGAAAAAATGCCTGTAGATAAAGATTGATTTGTTATTCATGTAAGAGGCTCGGAAATAGAAGCGACTAGACCTTTCACCAATTTCATTGATAAGTTGTCATGTCCCGCACTGGACTTTGGTTTCAATTTATTGACGATATTTGAAATATTGGTAGAGTCCACTAATGAAAGAGAAAAGGTGCTGTCCACTGATGTAGTGAGGTATGAGCTGAAAGAGGGTCCATTTGTTGAGGTGATGTTGGCTGCCAGCTTTGGTCAAATATCTGTGAAGAATTTGTTAAATCTGTTTGCTATTTCCTCCTTTTTTATTATCTTATTGTTTTCAATGAGAAAAATGAGGCTACGACTCTTATTTTCGTTTGTATGCAGAATGGACTTAATAGTATCCCATGTCTTTTTTTATTGTGTTTAAACCTTTCAAATTCTGCATGGTAGAGGTTCCACTTTAATTCATTTATATTTTTGGCTAATATTTTATTAAATATTTTAAGATTTTGCTTCAGTACATAGTACTAAGGATCATCCAAAGAGCTACATTAGGGTGTTCTATAAAGAGTGTCACAAAATGTTAAAGATCTCAAGATACCATTAGTTATCCAAGAAGAATTTTTATGTTTATATATTTTTTTAATTTTTTAGTTTTCGCCGGCAGATGTTTATTTTTTTTACAATATCAAGAATTTGTTCCATTCTGTCGTAATTTACATTAGGGTCGCGCTGTAGTTTCGTATTTAACTTACTCGTAATATCAGTATTTCTTATTTCATTTTAAAAACATTGTAAAGAGTAGCCATCTTTATTTTCACTTTTTATGTACCAAGGGGGGGGCCTTTGATTTTAGGTTTCAAGCTAATACCAATTAACACAGGAAAATAATCTGACATATCAGACAATATTATTCCAGATGAGCACATTCTTTTGGAACTAGAAAGTTTACTATATATTTGATCTATCAGAGTTGTTGTTCTCACTGTTAGCCTGGTAGGCAAGGTGATTTTGGGAAAGAAACCGTTACATAACATGAAATCGAGATATTCTGTGTATTTTTGTCTTGTGTTCATGTTCAACAGATCTAGATTGAAATCTCCCACAATAACTTTTTCAGAAGACTCCTTTGAAAGAGCTTCAATAATTGGGCTCAGATCATTTATAAACAAATCAATGTCATTATTACGGTCACTGGGATACCTGTAAATATTACAAAAAGTTAATTTTTTATCATTTCATGTAAATATATGTAAATAAACTGACCTTCCCAAATACGGTTTGGTATGTGAAGCTTTCTATGTACAAACGTTAACTTCTTTTGTAAATATATTAGTAAACCACCATGGGAGCTACAGGTTGCTGCCATCGGTAACATATCATAATTCTCCAGAGAATAGAGTGATACAATAGACACATCTTCTATCCAGGTTTGTTGTAGACAAATAACATCAAATTCGAAATCATTCTTAGCCAAATCATTAATTAAAATATGTAACTGGTCAAATTTTGCGTTTAAGCTCTGAATGTTCAAACCAAGTACTGGAAAAGTTTGCTTCAGTGGTTTTAGATAGTAAGCCAGATGCTCCATGTCCACGTATGGAGAGTTTGAAGCTATAGAGACAGCATTATCCAAGGTATCTGCATCATTTAAAAAATCGTTTAAACAGTTCCTTAATGCCCCACCAAAATTTTTCAACACATCTGTGTCCATAATATTAGATGGCACACTTCACATTAAAGATTTTGCTAAATGCAGAGCATGCACATGTACAGATCAATTGTAAAAAATAGTCTTATGCGTATACATTATAATATGTGATAACAGGTGAGACAAGTAATAATGTGGTAAATTGTCAATGAAACCGAAAACATGTATGATACATGTGCATGCAATATAAAAGTCGAGGCAATACCACAATACGCGAGTTTTCTTGTTACACATATAACAAGTAGCGGCACAATAAAAAATATCACCAAGATATGGTTTGCCACCGTCACGTGTATGCAGTGTATACAATGTAGACCGTTTTTGTAAATAATGTTTTTTGTATGGTAGGAGTAATAAATAAATTACACAAGTTGTTCATCAACGAAAATTGAATTTTCACAACACATGTCTAAGCAATAAACATTTTACCTCTATATACACTAAAGAACAGTACAATATTGTGTCTGACAGGTAAGTAGTAAGCTGACAATGAGACTAGAAAAATTGAAATTATTTTGGTGTATGCAAGCGTGTGGCATTATATATAGAAAGAACCTTAATATATATTTTTGTCTTGTCTATTTGTTTGTTTATTTTGCGCATCGGGTAGGTAGAAGCTGAGCAAAACTTCTGAGATCTGAAATATTGATGAGCATTGTATATGAATAAAAAAACAAAACAAATAAAGCGGAAAGAACACACATGAAACTCATGTCCATTTAATGACAAGGGGAAAAAGGAGGAAGTTCCCTGAGAAGAGTTTAGGTTCTATTGAGAAGGGCATTGATTGTGGTCAACACAGCATTCACATTGAAAATAAATCCAAAAGTGGACGACAGTCAGGTTTATACAAAAAACGGTGATTACTAACTAAAGTAGACATTTTGATGTCAATAAACTTTCTCTGTGCGAGTGCAGGGACGTATATACGTATCCGATGAGTATTATTGCACATGTTGGCCTATGCAAATACATGTACATTGAAATTCACCTGTGCCTGATGGCCCGTCATTGAAGGGCTAGAGCAGTGTCAAGGTCAAGATTCATTAAATCTGAAATTGATGTAAATGGCCACTTTTTGCAAAAAGACTTCGATTTTTGTAAGGATGATGACAAATTATTTTTCATGACATTGTCCAGATAAAACAAGTATGTAGCACAAATTAAGGAGAAAAATGGTCTTCGTATGAATAAATGAGAAACGATTGGTGCATGGTGTGAAAAAATACGCTGAAAAGGTCGTGAAACAGTGGCAATCTGTGTCATTGGCAGGTGCTTTACTCTTCGTCAAAATAGGGGGCGATCTAAAAACGACGCGTGCGACAAAATTACTTTTGACACTTGCGTCAGTGTGAAGAATTCAGATAGACCTTAATACTCCCAGCCAGTGATTCTGTGGATTCTATGACCGACGTAGGACACTGACGCTCGTAGTGTTCAGTCAGTCACGCATTCGTGCAAATATACGGGGGGGGGGGGGGGGGGGGGAGCTGGCAGAGAGGGTGACCCTGGAACATCTGTACGTGCAATGCCTCACATTAGGCCTTATCAGTCAAGTATTGGTAGTGATAAGATTGGAGATGGTGGGCCTAAACATCTAAAGGCACTACGTCGTCAGATGGAGCTCGTACAGAGAAATTAAAGGTTTGCAACGAAGGTCACATCTGGACCACCATCCTGCTTCACGTTTGACATGATTTCTCCATTTCTGCACATACCAACAAGCTGCAACTCACCAGTTTATTCCAAAACTATATTTTACAGTTATATCACACTGATAATCCATTGAAATCCACATATTTCCATAGCAACACGCTTATAATTGTCGCAGATGTCCCACAAAATCCATTTAGGGCATAAAGTCCGACATTCCAGTGCCAAATTCAAACGGGTAACACATCGTGAATCAAGTTGGTCCCGTGGCATTGGCCGTATGACAACTGTTCTCAATTGTCAATCAAACCGTATTCTTTGATCCACTCGCGTTTTTTCCAGTGTCCATTTCCACAAATTGTGAAACCTGAGCAAACTTTATTCCGCAAGTAATGGCCTATGGCCACGTTCGATGATAATCTGGTAAACTGTTCAAACGTACCGCTGAAATATGTCTCTTACTAGCCATTATATAAATTAAAAATATATATCTGATAATTATATTGAAAATTGGGATCCGGAAGCAGTGCTATCCGGACGGCAAATCTGGAGACATAGTCAAAACTCAGGCCGCTGAGGTGCACATAAATTCATTTAAAAAGAAAAGTCGCTTTACCATTCTATTTTCAAACTAATTCATTTGAAGATACAAATAAATGTTCTCACGTAGGCCTACAGGGTCTAACTTTGAAGCAATTGACTATACCCACTCTGACAGTAGGCCAATCAATTTAGGCCTTAGTCAGTTTAAACTGACTAAGGCCTAAATTGGCTTAAAGTTAGTTCCACCCCAGGTTATAAAAAATTGAAATATTTGATGAGCAAATGGCCGTGAATGAAGGGGCACCCTGTAACAAGTTTCGAGTAAGGCCAGCTGGTGGTCAAGCCAATTGAGCGGCCATCAGATCAGGCCATCTTACTCGTAGTGCTAGGTTGGAAGGTAAAGGGCCGTGATCATGAACCTTTTAGCTTGACTTTCCTTGGTTTTGCAAGAAGAACTGTATTATGGGTAGGCCTGCTTTATGCCTACATTTGAACCAAAAAAAAAAAAAAAAAAAAGATGAAATTTTATGAATCAAATATAAAACATTCTGGCATGTTCTTATCAAAACTGGGATTGATTGTGTTTACTGTTTTCGTGGTTTAGACATAAGGGTCTGCTAATTGAATATTTAGAAATCTATTTATAGCACAGACGATTCAGAAGCTCATGATCTAATCAGCCGAAAGTGAATGGCTCAAACTAAGAACATGGTGAAATCTCGGGATGATACTGAACAATCTCACGCCGAACTAGTATAGATGCAGAGAGAGACTATAGAGGCTTAGCTAGCAGTCTATTGACTAACTGGACTTTCAACTGGATGTTGAACCTATTGTTGGGGGTTTCCGATAGGTTTTACGATCATTTTTGACTTTTGTTTGTTGTCACTGGTCCCATTATTACGTCATGTATTGTGGTGAAGATAGCTACCCGCTGGTAAATAAAAAAGAAATAAAACAAATGGTCCTATGAGGAAGACTCGGGACAAACCCTGGTGGTTTTTGAAGAAATACATGGACCCCGCTTTTTTTTTGGGGGGGGGGGGGGGTGCGCAAGAATAGGAATCAAGTTCCACATCGATCAGTCAGAACCCAACCGGGTGGAAGGATAGAAAGAGGACTGGGATGCGGAATTGGACAGCAAGTTTCTTTCTTTCTCTCTCTCTCCCATTCTTTCCCTAGGGCCTGCTTTATATGTATTTTATGTTTTCTCAGTCCTCTATTTAAAATCCGTTATTGTATTTGCAGCCATACACCCACATGCATACCCGAGTCACCAGTCAGTCGACCCGAGCATTAGGGAAACCGAAAGATGTTGAAAACGCACATGAAAATGTCTATCTGTTTGTTCATAAAGCATGTGTGTTCTGTATGCAGGCCTTGAGTGAATGATTATCAGCAAGTCAGTAAAGGCATAGAATTTTCCCCATACACGCATTGCATTGGTATCCCTAAAAGGTAAATGATATCTCTCATACTCAGAAATCATGTCGCCACTTTCCTGGCCTCCACTGTCAAACCAAGTGAGTAAGAGAGCTTCCCCGCAGTAAACAAATGAGGCGCGACAGATTCAAAACAGTGTATCAAATGTTCTCGCATTGATCGTGAGGTTGAATTTATAAGAAGTTACATTACTAGGGTCAATGCCAGACAGAATTGCAGTTGCATTTGCAATTGCGAAAACTCCACAGTTATCGCTGCCTTTTTGTTGTGGACAATCCATGAAAGGACAAGTAATTGCGCCGCGCACTACTTTTTAAAATCAATTCCAATATGGTTTGAATGAGGACTTTCATGTTTACTGTGTCAGCACGACATCCATATGTGCTGAGAACTATCCGGTGCATCATTGCTGCCAGTCCTCTTGCGACCAGGTTGATAGCCGGGTTGAGTGTTAACAATTTGCACAAATGAAGAGACCGTGGGTTGAAAAGATGGACGTGCAGCAAAAACGCAGAGTTGCAATTCACATGATTTGAGGTGTTGTCGTCTCAACAGTGCATGTGCTGCATCAATTATTGAATCCGATAACCAGCCCTGCTCACAAGTTCCCATGACCATTACCCTGTCCTCATTACTCCAGTTACTACGAACTCCATTTGTGTCAATCAACCGCACGTTGTCCTCAATGGCTGAAGCCACGTCCTGTTGCTGATCAACATGAATTGGTGAAGGCCTATAGGCCATATCACTCAGCATTATTATTGGTGTATCGTTTAGTTTACGATGCTTGACAACTGGGTCGTCAATTTCAATTTCCGACGGCGATGGTGATGGAAGCGAATTCTAACTTGGAATTGCGTAGGTAAATATATAAGTTAGGCCTAAGTGACGCAGTTCATATCATCTGATTGTGAAGCGCAAATGATTGGTATTATTACTATTAAGCCTATTAGGTAAATAGACAAGGCATCCATCAACAATAAGCAAGGACTAAGATTATGATAGCAATGTCACGTACCTGCAAAGCTTTGCGAAATTGGGAAACTGTACGCCGAACTTTGAGCGCCTGCAACAATATGACGAACCCGCTAAAACGTGATAGCACAGGTGGCTTTCTGGGAGGCAGGAAAGGTAATAAAAATGTACAGGACTACCTGGTAGGATGCTGGGAGAAAAGGAATGAAATAATAGAGTTAGAAGGCAACAGGTTAAATTAGAATTCCAGAGTACAGGGATGGGAAGGAATGGGAATGGTGGTAGCCCTTATAAGGGCTCCCATGGGGGCTCCCATGGGAAAAGCCTGAGCCTTAGAGGCCGGGATAGGGTGTGAGAGGGATGGATTTTTTTTCTTTCCTTTTTTTTTTTTTTTTCTTCTTTTTTTCTCCTAGGCCACCTGTGTCACAGAGTGACACAGGACCGCGGCAGACAAGCGGAGAGCCACCGTATTATTATTATTATTATTATTATTATTATTATTATTATTAGTAGTAGTAGTAGTAGTAGTAGTAGTAGTAGTAGTAGTAGTAGTAGTAGTAGTAGTAGTAGTAGCAGCACAGTGCCAGTGCAGTGAATGAGGCCAACCCGGCAGGCATGGGCCATGCCGTCACCATGGGGTTCGACCCGGTTGGAACGACCCTTCGTGCCTCCCTGCTCCTACACTCCCACCCCCAACCCCACATCTTAGCCTCAGCTAGATCTGGCTGGCGTATCCAACCATTAACATGTGCAAACCTTGGAAGCCAACATTGTTCAAATGGGTGAAACGTTTCATGTAGTTTCAGTTTGAATTAAATGTACATAACCCGGCCGTATAGGCTATTTGTTGTTTCAAAGTTCACTTTCTATCATGTAGGCCTAGTATCAGATGGTCAACAATCTCACGAGTTTGAACAACGCAGCCATGCATAATACGAATAGGCCTACGAAGAGTTTCTTAGCCTCTTTGCAGCTGTGGCTAACCGATCCCACAGACCAGAAATTCGGGAGATACTTTAGAATTAGTACCGGGTTATTTTATTATCTTGTGGGGGCTCAGCCCCCCCCCCCACCTCCAAACCCCCTCGTATCTTCCTTTTTGATTTCTTGTATCTAATTTTTCTAAATATTGTGGGGGATCCACCCCATACCCCCCCCCCGTTTCTTTTTTATCTTCTATTAATTTTAAGATTAAGATTAAGCCATATCAGAGTAATTGTTACTATTTGCTTGGAGGTGGCCCTCATGCTAACGACATAAATTTGTCTTAATGAAAGTCTCCTCGATCAATATACTTTATGCTTTTTATTTATTTAATAACACATAATTATGATTTTTTGCTAATGTATGTATTTTGATCTAATAAAATGACCCTGATTCCTGATTCTAGAGGTCCCTGTCATTAATAAGTATCCTTGTAAACATGGCGGTAAAATGACGGTGGCGCACCAACAAGTGATTTTTTGCAGAATATTTTACAACGTCCCATTCCAAAATAACGAGAAATATTTACCATTATGAATATGTGACTAATTAGGTAATTGGGACCGTTTTATATAGCAGTGTATAATATATATTGCAAGAAAACACCCAAGCGAAACTGGTCAGAGTATAGAAAGCTGGAAAAAAGGACAATGGGTTAAATATAGTTGCTTTATCTTAAGTAATGGAGTTCATTGCACATCAACTTGCATTCATTTGGAATCAAGTTACACATTGATGGTATTCCTATAATTGCATTACCTTTGGAACTGACGAAAACACCAAGTGTGTGCTTTTGTGTTTAAACTGGAGCAGGATGGTAGATTACCTTCAAAGACTATGAAAAGATAATGCACAAAGAAACGAGTAAAAAAAAAAAATGAAGTGAATTAATCTTCATCTTAACACGGTAAAACTAATAGTTAAGGTCAAAATGCGAGTGCAGATACTCTGTCTGCTTCTTCGAACTTGTGAAGATAAACGACCCCGTTTCGAGTACAATATGAGTGATTTTCAGTAGATATGCCAGTAAATTTTGATTCCCCGTTGAGATAAGATAATGTTCTGGCAAAAGATCTGAGCTCAGCGATAGTGATAGAGCGCATAATTATGACGAAAACATAAAAACCGAAACTGGGCCTGCTTCAGAGGTAAAAACATTTTAGAACTATTACAAATCCAGCAGTCTTATCTTGCTTAGCAAAGATCGATGCCAATTTGTATGCCCCTGCACGGGATTGCACACATTGTCCAAAACAATGTCTGGGGCTCCTTGCAAGGAAATCTAAGAAGTCTGTTGGGAGACAAATCAAAAGAAAAGTAGTAACTTAAAGGTCGTCATGTTTCTTTGCTTACCAACTTAAAGTTTATGTCGACATGTTTCTTTAATTTACGAACTTCATTTGGTAATATTTGTTGAATGCAATCATGGCTTATATTTAATGCCTGAAGTTTCAAATTCTTTTTTGTTTCTTTTCAGCACAAAGGTTTGGCAAAAACATGCTCTTGTAAATGAATTCTTAAAACATCATTTTATCAAAGTCTGAATTCAGTAATTTATGCAGGATGGACAAACGGAAGGACGGATAGAATGATAGACAAACAGTGGCAAATCTTTATGCCCCCACCATGTGGGTGAGTGGGGCAACTAAAAAGACAATGAAAAAGGGCATGAGCACATAACGAATCTCTTTAGAGGTCACAACAATCAAACATGGCTTCATTCTCATTGATGCTATGATTAGATGTAATTGACATTGTGATGGTATTGCCCGAAGTACCAGAATAATTTTCAGATTGTACTATTACACATGCATGTTTTTAAACTTTTCCTCCACGTTGTTTTTGCAGCCCTCTACCTTTTATGTTGTCCAGGCTTTTTGTCAGCATTTTTTTTTTTTTTGAGTAATAACTAAACTTGTTCCAGAGCGGGACTTTACAAGTTTTTTGTCACTGGGTACGGTGGTATTCATGAACTTCTTACTGTGGTTCTCCTTCTCAGTTTTGTTTATTTTTGACCACACATCTACTGGAATTTTAAATTCCTTGAACTTCGATGCTAACTTGAAATCTCCCTGATCTACAAAACTTCTTGTCACTCCTGTGTGCTGGCCTGTTACAAGATCATACAGCTTTAGAATTGAGTCAGTTAGTTGTTGAGGTCTCCAGTTGGTCATGTGTTTCAGAGTGGCATTGTTACTTTCGCAATTGTTGTTTGTCCACTGCATGGAATTTTCACGTGTTTATTGTTGGGATTCCTGACCTAGTTTGAAATTTTGCTCAAGCTGTGGTGTCAGAGGTTATTTTGAAATACTTGTTGAATGATGGGGTAATTGTGGGATTAAGTCTCTGTTTCTTTCAGATGTGTTGCAGTAATATCTCATCTGTTGCACTTGTGACTCCTCCTTTTCCAAAAATCGTATTCATAATTTTGGTCCTGTTAGAAGTTGCCACGCCAACTTTGTCTTTCAAGGAACGAACAACATGTTCTTGCAGATGTCTGGTACATGTTTGTCTGTGAGTTCATGTTAATACTCATTAATGGCATAAATCACTGCTTACGCCTAATCACTGCCAAGAAAAGACAAGTTCATAGGACTCGGGTTTTTTCGGTTCACTTCGGGAAGCGCATCCTGCTTTGTTCACATGTGCTCGACAACGCTGGCCGCATTATACGTGGAAGGATCAGAAAGTAAAACACAGGATGTGCTTGGATTTAATGAAAAATTAAACCGTCAGTAAACTCAAAATGCGTGTTTCACCACTGATGTGATATTTTAGGTTAAAGATTTGCACTGTTCAGCACAATCCATGCTGTAATCACCAGCGTTAGCCGTGGCATCCGTTGTGAACAAGAAGACGTGACGTGGGCCAGACTCGGCCACTTGCTGATTGCACAATCAGGCCAACAATAGCATGCATAATTAATTACTGTCCTGGAGAAGTTCGGTACAACTCGGTATGAACAGGTCTATTGGAGAGGAAAGGGCAGAGGACAGTTCTGTGGCTAGTTCCAAAGAGGTTCTTGGTACAGATATTTGGCAATGTGTATTTTGCTTTCTGTTTTATATTGTCCATTGTTTCCAATGGAATTCTGGCACGTTATCTGTATTTTCATATTATCTTTCTTGGATGGTGATGGCAGAAGTGTCTGGTCAGTTTTCATCCATGATCCAATGCTGAGGTTACTGTTTGTAAAGGGTGTGGACTGGTTTGACCTGGATCTCTACTATTTTTGTTATCTCACTGGCATCATTTAATGTGGTGGCTGTAGAGTTGCTCTCTGTAGTATCATGTACACTGTTGTTCTTATCTCTATCATCAGCACTGGGAAAGCTGCCCCTGTCATTATCTGTTACATCATGTACACTGATGCTGTTGTCTGTACGATCATATATACTGTTTCTGGCTGCCTTGTCTGTAACATATTCAGTCTTCTTTTTCCTTACTCTCCCATAGCCTTAATCGCTTTGCTGTTATCTGCATCATGGTACTGTTGTCTGTATTATCATATGTACTGTCACTGACCGCCTTATCTGTTACATCTTCAGTCTTCGCTTTCTTGCGCTCTCGGTAGCCTTACTTGGTTGGTTTGAATCTGTAATAGCAGAATAAAAAAATATACATTTTTGCAAATAATTATGATTTATCTCCACAAATGATTAACCTAACATCTCCAAACATTATCCCAGCACGTTGGAAAATGTTGGGAGATCATTGCTCCAACATTATTCCAACATTCTGGGGGACGTCCGAGAAGCTGGACATTCCCAAACATGTTGGAATAACATGGGACCAATATGCCGACTTTCTCCCAGCATGTTGGGAAACATTGGGATATCGGTCCCGACTTACGTCCAACGTTTCCCAACATGTTGGGTGATGTCGGGATGAGGCTGGGCCAGTATCTCAGTCCAACAGCATCCCAATGTTTCCCGACATAAGTCCAATATGATCCCAATGTTTTCTCCCCACACATGTCCGATATCATCCCAACAAAATTACACATATTGTCAAGTGCCACTCGTCGAAACTACTTCCTAAGGCCTGTGATGTGCATCTGACTATTATGTCTCCTTTGTCTCAGAAATTTGTGGCATCTCTACACATAGTTCATGTGTGTTCCAAGGTTTGGCTGAGCATTTGGTATCTCAGTCTTGTAAGAAGATAAACTCCGGATTCATATCCCCACTGCACATGGTTTATTCTGCATGGTATATACAGAGCATTGACGGGTACTTCGAGATGGGCCGCCAGGTCTTGGTTGGAATGGTTCTTGTCTGGCTTGTTCTGTTGTCTCTCCTCTCTGTTCTCCTATCGAGTTCTGGTATCGAAATGAACTGTTCTGTAGTGTTCCCTCTCCACACTCTGACTCTCTGCACTGAGAGTGCCATATTTATATCCTCCGAAATGTGGGATTTCATTATCTGCTCATTAAAAGTGTTTATGACAGTATACTCCTGTCATTAATTCTCTATTTCCAGTCATTAATCCTACTGTGTGTAGGAGTAGACGTTTCAGAGACTGTGTTCAGTGGCCTCTAATTTATTTCCTAGTAACTATTCCATTCGACCGGAAATGACCTTTAAGGGTCAACTCTCAAGTTACAATAAGTTCAAATATAATTTAATATGTTTTACCATGATTTTTATGCCAAATTGTTCTTTGCTTTACGTGTAATCCAAATATTGCCAGGGCCTAGGCCCCACAGTACGTATTCTGTATAAAACGCAGAAGCCTCCCTGCGGCTATAAATTTTTAGTAGGACCCGCCACGACCCCCTGGTGTAGGAAAGCTGGGGCTTGGGCGAGAAGGATGCCCCGATAGTGGATACAGGTCCGAAAGTATTGGCAAGTTTTTTTTATAAGCTATATGAGTAACTACTATACACATTTGGTCATTATGTTTGGTTTGACACGTATTATTTATTCATATTGAAGCTCTGCATTTAAAGGCAAAGTTAGTTTCACTTATTTACTAGTACCTAAATCATCGTTTGAAAGGGTCATATTTATTATTTATCATGTGGGTTGTCTTTACTGAATAGTGAGCTTAGATAAGGAGTCGCTGCGCACAGAGACATGTGCGGGTACGAACTCCGAAACACGTTCTCAGTAGTCATCCGTTGAAGACCCTTCACTGTCTTTGGGCTAATGCAGTCAATATCAAATTTTACAGACCATCGTGAACAATATGTACAATAGTACTTCCATTTTATTTATGTAGGTTAGACAGTGTCAGGTTAGCTTACGGAGAATAAAGAGTTGAACTACGGAATAGGGTGAGAACGAATAGGAAGTGGTTCTAGATTAAAGACTCCAGCATAAAACAGAACCCCTCTGAAGCAGATTCTGGCGATTTTAAAATCGGGTAAAATCAGGGGGGTCACTGAGAATATATGGTCATTGCAGTTTTATCAAAATAATTGACCAACAGATTATATGTTCTTCGTAAAAAGATCTTATGGGCACGCTTCGGGCGATTTGTGTCCAGCACATATAGTACACAGTACACGGTATACAGCACACGCCCACCAAATTAGTGGACTGAGTCCAATGGCATATCTGGTAAGGTGCTAAAAATTCAATGTAGAACCAGTGGAAGCCATCGTTGTTTTGAATATCTTGGCTGTTCCGTGCGTGTGATGCTCATGACAATTAATATGCCGCGAACAGCCACCACATTCATGCCACCTATGTTTTCTAAATTTTCAGCATTTAAGATTCAAGTTTTCTTTTCAAATTTCAGTCCTCTTTGTATTCTGAAAAAAAAAAAAATTCGATACACTATTTATGTATACTCACCTGTAAAAGCACTTACAAACAGCATATTATTTCCAAATACCTATCTGCTTAACGTAGTCATTACTGGATCTCTGTACCTATGTAAATCTGTTACTAGTATCGCGAGTTGTTGGTAATTCTCCATACGTGCTGGGTATTTTTCTCAACTTGTCAAAGGGATGTAATAGGTAAACATTTTCCCATTATCCACAGGTTGAGAACAAACTAAGTTTATCATTCGATTTGTTTAATAATTATTTCGTAGGCTTATTCATATCGTTAGTAATTTTTTTGTGCGTCATGACTGACAACCGTCTATATGATTATTTTCCTAGCTCAAAATGTTAAACTATATAGTATTTTATGTTCATTGTCTTTTTTCCCAGTCAAGGGACCACAATAAATAAAAGTTATCATCAATGATATTGGCAGTTCATTTTCATTACAATACAGGGGGTACTGCGTAGCTTTCATAATTAGAAATCTATTTGTTCTTTTGTGTTTGATTGACCGCAGAGCTCATGGATGCCTAGTGCAGATTATATTCAAATCCACAATCTTTTCCATCGGAGTGCCAGAATATAATTTTCCATATGAGAGGTACGGCGATAAAAGATAAAAGCACAAGTCGCGATCCGGATTGTCGACTGTAAATACTGAATGAATATAGGCCTACTCTACTGGGATTTTTTACGAGCGTGTGAGGGGAACTTGGTGACTGGCATTTTTTTCTTTTTCTTTTCTTTTTTTTTTCTTTTTTCTTTTTCTTTTTTTTTTTTGAAAACAATCGCAATGAAGTTTATTTGTTATATTTACATTTTTCCTAATAAATAAAAATTACTCGAATGATGTTTCGTTCTTATGAAGAATTACAAGTGCTACATACTCATCTAAAAACGACTTTTCTTCCACATAAATTGCGAGAGTTTCGGGAGGGGGGAGTGTCGAATAGAAAGATAAGCGCTAACCACGCCCCTATCCGGTTACCTGGCAACCATAGTCCAACACAAAATAGGAGCAAAGACTGAACAAAAACAGTCCCTTTGCAAATGTTCGTTTATTTGTACATAGGCAACTTTAAGTACAAGATTTATCTGTGCTAGAGTAAAAAAGTACAAAATGTATTATTTTTTGCATAATGCACATAGAACAACACAACAAATTAATCTCCACACCACTTTAGTTACCGGAATTTGAAATTATTCCAGCATCATAATTTTGGTTTGTTTTGGCTCTGTGACACTTCAATCGGTGACGAAGAAGCGCTGGGTGTACTGCAGGTAGTTTCTCTGTTGGTACCTGGGACAGCGGCTGATTCATGACGGAGGTGCGGGGGTGGGGGTGAGGGTGGGGCAGGTGGCAGGGCAGGGAAGAGGGGGAAAGTGCGGTACGGTATGGTGGACGTGCGTGGCCTAAATCTAAATTGCTTAAATGAAAAAATTTAATTCTACCTGTTTTTGCGCAAAAACATCAAAAATGGGAAACATAATTTCTTTATTGGAAATAAAATTGTACGCTTTTAGTAGCAAAAACGTATTTTATATTGTGGTTAAGACTTTTAGTTAAAAATTTACAGGATGTTTACATTAAACTGAAAATTTACGTTTTTTAAAGTGAAACAGACAAAATCATAGGTCCTTTTTTCAAAAAATTAAAATACGGTTTGCTAGCGCATTATGTGTTTTTCATTTGACACTATCTGATATCAATTTTTTAAAATGATGTTTACCATTTTATGCAAAATTTAAGAATTTTAAGTACAATTTAATTACATCAATAGCGACACCAAAAAAAATTATATGCAGTGCCCGAATCAAACTTGATGTATTTTCTTTCAGAAAATACATACCTTCTAGGGTATTAGATGGTAACCATAGACAGACATTAAACCTATATGAAAGTGCTAAAGTGTACCACGCTCTTAATCATCTGTCCTTAGAAGGACTTCAGCCGAGTCGCATGCTTGTTACTTAAATGTAGGCTAGGCCTATCTAAACCAAATACGATTGTTGCGATGCATATGTTTTTGAAGAGATAAGTATTTGTATCGAGTACCTGAAGAGGCCTGAATATTACATGCGGGCACCAGCAAGACTATTTTATGCACGTGTACAATTATTATGGTTTCTATGTGAT
Organism: Hermodice carunculata; assembly: GCA_964020975.1. Classification (NCBI taxonomy): domain Eukaryota; kingdom Metazoa; phylum Annelida; class Polychaeta; order Eunicida; family Amphinomidae; genus Hermodice; species Hermodice carunculata. Next base: position 28,806,704 of record OZ026614.1, on the reverse strand, counting down.
CATCAGTATCATAGTCCTTTCAGTAACTTGTACCTAATATGTCTGATTTGTAAACACTGGGTACCATCGTTTCACCAAAGAACCAATTGGGGATAATATCAAAGAGTCGTTCCTGATAAATCATCCATTTAGATTTGAAAACACTAAAGTTAAGTCCCCAATCATTTGCATAAGATGAAAGCCATCCATTTGTGACTGCAAGCCAACCAAACTGGTACTGGTACCAAAGGGTCCCGGTCAAAACGTACCCTGGGTACTTTTGAAGGAGAGTACGTTTTGACCAGGGTACGTTTTCACATAGAACCGGTACCAAATTGCATTAAATCACTTACGTATGCCCATGAATTGTAAACCGAATTGGCGATGCAGGCGCCAATATTCATAGTCCAAACCTCTTTTAGGAGATCGTCCAAAACAATATTAAAAACTGAAGGGGAGAGTACACCTCCTTGCCAGGTTCCTCTACCGATAATGAAAGACTGAGAAACATCGCAATGTCAATGCCTTAATTATCATACCATAGTATCATACATACAAATACATGTTTTTTGCTGGCGCCATTACATTAATCATTACATATATGGGACCAGTATGCCAGATCTTGTTGAAATTTTTATCCGCATCCAAACTTGTAATATGTGATGGCGTTCTCTGATACCTTAAAGGAGAAATAATATCTTGGAGAAACCTGGACCGCATGGAAGTGCTACTACCTTTACAAAAACCATAGTTGGTATTATGAACGCTATCTTGCGATAACAGTAAAAACTTGAGCTGCGTAAAAAGATGACAAATGGGTCTGTAGCTTTTCGATCTATTAGGATTGAGTGTGATCATAACAAGGGGGTTACATTATAGCAGGAAACTTTCGGTACAATTATATTTAACAACACACAATTTAAAGTTTGAGTAAATAAATACAAAGCATTTCAAACTTCCCCCAAAATAAGTGGTCGTGTAGTGACCCCATCGATACCAGGCGAGCTGTTTCTGTTAAGAGTATCCACTCGCTCGGAAATAAGCTGAGGACCAACATTAACTTGTTCAAGTTGTCCATATATATATAACTCACGATATATCTTTTCTACTACACTCTTATTATGTAACTTTTGCGCTTAATGTCATGTCATCTTTCAAATTGTTTTTAATACAATTTTGTCATTTGCTCAGGTTCTACTTTTGAACAAACTTTATTTCCCTTTTTTAAATTCCAGAACAAATTCATATCCCCGTTGAAAAAAGTATCTACCTTCAAGTTGGTAAATCACATCATTTCTCTATCAATAATACATTGTCTTGAGACACGACGAAATAACTTTTTTTATACTCTTGTGACAATTATACAGTTCACCAAACTGAAAACCAAAAACGCTTTTTATTTCTTATCCGTTTTAGTTCTGGGCACCAGCACGGTTTGTGGTGTAACACGCTGTGTCCCAGGCCATGAGGAAGTGGAGTAAAGTGCACGATGCACTTTACCTTGAAGTGCAAGGGAAATTGGACTGGAAATACACCCAGTTCAAGCGATAGTGGGACACACCTGGCCTGAATTTAATGAAAACGAAATTGACCATACAACCCCACATCACTGTAAGCTAAATGTGATGTGTTGAAACTCGGCACCCGAAATTCACCCATCTGAGCATGCCATTTAGGAAACCAGATCCTGAGGTCAAGTGCAGAGTCACTAATTTGGAATAAGCTATAAAGGATAGGTGAGCGGCGTCGTAGAAATTATATTAAACGCACTTCCTTCTCAAGCATGTGACAAACAAACAGAATACAACTGAATTCTTCACAGTCAACACAGATTGATTGGTTAGAAGAAATAAAGTCTGTGTGGAGTGTCGCTTCAGTAACACAGAGAAAGATATGTAAGAAAAGTTTGCCTGATTTCAAACACTTGTTTTCCAAAAGAAAAAAAAAACACACAAAAAAACCGTATCTTTTCTGGGCTAGTGCACTTTGACCTTGGGGAATGTGGGGCTAATTCAACACTAACATCAAACTGCATATAAGAACTTTGACAAAAGCTGCCATACATCACAAGGTTGTAAAAAGCTATGTACAAATGTGCACTGTACCCAGAGCTTGCCAAGAAAAGCTGTTGACCATGGGCATATAATTCGGAATGATCATCCATGCAAGTGTCATCCAAAATTTCAGAAAAAGATCATCCCTAAACTAGAAAAGAAGATTAGCTGCAAAGCAAATCTGTCTGTGTGCCTTCAAAAGTTGTAAATATTACGGGCTATAACTTTTATCCTTTGGTACTTCACATTCCATTAAGCTTATGGCTGGATGGAAATTTCAAAATGTACAGTGCTACATTACCCACAATTTAAGCCCAACATGAGCCAAATCAGATAAAAAGTGTCCAAGAAATGGCAAGATGAAACTTTCAAAGGGCCAGATGAACTTGACCTTTGCCCTATAGAGGTTACAAGTTCTTACAAAAATGTGCAATTTTGCAATAAATACAATTTGAGTCCAACTTGATTAGAATTAGATGGAAATTGGCTGAGTTATGACTGTATAAAACTTTCAAAGGTCCAAATGACATTGACTTTTGACGTTTAGAGGTCATATGTAAATTATAAAAGCGTGCAGTGTTACAATTGCTACAATTTTAGCCCAACATGATCAAAATTGGATAAAAATTGACCGAGTTATAACTGGATGAAAATTTCAAAGGTCCAAATGACCTTGACCTTTGACCTTTAGAGGTCACATGTAAATTAAATAAAATGTGCAATGTTACAAACATATTAATTGAAGTTGGATTGGTTACCTGTACCATACAGTTTTGAAGGTATTCAAGATTTAAATTTTGAAATGGCCCAAATTTGCAGAATTTTCAAAACCGTTGAACATCTTTACAAAAACTCAAGACGTCATGTATGGAAGTATAATCATGCCAAGTTAGGAGTTTTTACGTTTAATGCTTTTCAAATGAAATGTCGGACAAATTTGCCTTTAAAGAAGAGAAAAACAAAAAAGAAAGAAAGAAGAAAGAAAGAAAGAAAGAATTCCTAGAAAAACAATATGTCTGTGTTGGCACACAGATATGATAAGTCAAATACAATTCGTAGACGGCATTTAGATATTAGTGGGAAAAAGTGTTTCAGGGCAGAATGAATTGATGTGGCATGATAACGGCCAGAAAATCTTGTGTACTAAATTTATGTCCATTGGGAAACACAGACAGTAATAAACTAGAAAATTTGATTTGCTTGTGAGCAAATCAGTCTGGGTGCCTGGAGAAACTGCAATGCAATGTATGCAGCTGTGGCATAAGCTCCAAATGTGTAATGGCATTTTAACAGTATGCCCAAGATGGACATTATAAGGGTGAAAAGGTCTGTCTGTCACCATAGAGCTTCATACCTCCATGCTCTCACTCATAGCCAGAAAATATGAAAGATTTTAATTGTCCATTGTCTCAAATTTGCATAATATTTATAGTATCAGGCTCAGCAATATGTCTATGTGATAGGCCATCCTAAGAAACATATATTTGCCTTTTTAAAACATGTCACTGTCCATGATAGTGTGAAGATTTCAGGATTTAAGTTTTGAGTATTAACCTAATTTGCATGAATGTAAATATTAGCTCTTCAGCTCATGCTTCATTGGATGGACTTATGGGACAGTCCTATGTATTGAAGTTGGAATGGCATCTCTGTCTATAATAGTGTTGAATATATTCAAGATTAAAATTTTGTTAATAGTTTTGAAAATATTCAAGTTTGAAATTCGGTGTATTCTCCTAATTTGCATAAATTTAAATGTTACCATTTTGGCTCATGGTTCATTGGATGCGCCTATAGCACAAACCTACGTATTGAAGTTCGAATGGCATATCTATCTATAATAATTTTGAAGATATTCAACATTTAAATTTTGTGCATTCACCTAATTTGCTATTATTCAAATCCTACAATTTTTGGTTCATGGTTCGTTGGATGCGCCTATAGCAGAAACATACCTGCGGAAGTTAAAATCGCATCTCTGTCTATCATATTTTTGAAGATATTGAAGATTTAAATTTTAGGTAATCATCTAACTTGCATGAATTCAAATCCTAAAAAAATTGAATTTTGAATGGCATCTCTATCTATTATAGTTTTGAAGATATTCAAGATTTAAATTTTCAAAGTGTCTTAATTAGCATAACTTAATATATACAACATTTGTTTACTGTCCATTAGGTTGGCAGATGTCACAAACCTATATGCTGAACTTTGAATTTTGTATATATCTATAATAGTTTTGAAGATATGGAGCTTTTAAAATTTTAATTACCCCTAATTAGCATACAACTTTGAGCATCATGACTATTCCAAATCAGAGAGACAACTTCCCTACTAGGTGTACTACCATGCCAAGTTGAAACTGTAGCTTGCACGGTGTCAGACAAAAGCTCGGGGCAAATTTGGCGTAAACAAGAAGAAGAAGGAAAGAAAGAAAGGAAGGAAGGAAGGAAGGAAGGAAGGAAGAAAGAAAAGAAAGAAAGAAAAGAAAGAAAGAACTCTGCAAAAACAGTATGTCTGGCTGGCACCCAGACATAATGAGACAAAATTCTTCACTGACCTGAAAGAAATACTATATCTTGAGCAAAAAACGTGTTATGGACAACCATTGCAACAGATAGGTCCGGAACTGAAATTATGGTGTTACACTTTTTTCAAATCCTCGCATGGAGTCTTGTCTGGTAAACCTCAAAAGCATAAGTCACATCTATTGCCAAATTCAGACTACGTTCACACCAATTGTAAATTGAACAAGGGAGACATGCTAAACCCAAAGTGCTGCCTGCTTTGAGACTATGCCATAAGTGTAATATCAGCTGCACTGAGGATGAACTTTATTGCTTTATAATTTGTCCTCAGCATAATATGGAATGAACAGCGCGATTAATTAAGCTGGACCCCAAAAAAATAAAAAAATTAATACATAAAATAAATTAAAGAATGAAAAATGATGCATTGAATGGTCTGGGGTAAAAATGTATATATCATGTCCTCACGTGAAGGCCCAATGAACAATTGTCTGGGGAAATTCCTGTTTAATTGTATGTAATTGTTACGTATTTTCAATGTTGTAAGATTTCTGGTGCCTGTACAATGTATTATATCATGTATATAGTGTCAAGGTATTGACCAAGTGACCATACTGCAAAAGGTTGTCCTCAGACATGGGGCTGTATGTGCATATTTATTGTTAAAACTACTGTGAGCATTATATATTGTATGCACTGTATCACTGTATGACTTACAAGTCAGAAATGACTCCATTATAAAAATAAATAACTTACTTACTAGTTTGCCATTTTTCCACACATTCACACAGGTGAAACAATACCTCATTAAAGCATGCAATAGATGTAACATCATTGATGGTATTGCCCACCAGGAAGAGGCATTTGCATAATGAAATTCCATTTAGTTATTGTGTCTTGTCGGTTTGAGCAACTAAGTCAAACTTTCTTTTTTGTGACAGAATCGTTCTAAGGTAATATTTTACTATATCACGCACGTATATGTATTTTATGTAAAAATAAGTGTTGTATTCAGATGCTCCGTCATACATTAGTTCTACATTTTTGCTTAATGAAGTTATATACACAACATATTCAACAGGAGTGAACCTCGTCTGCTATTTCTCTTAAAACTATAACTTAGCAAAGTGTCTGATGAACCACCATTGACATATATTTGAATTGAATAGGAGGCATTCATATTTATCTATATTAACTGCACACCTGCTCTGGTCCCCTCAGTTGCTAAGCAACGGAACTATGTTTCCGCCATGTTGAGGACACTTGTATTAGTTATATTACTATACCATCCAAAAATAACACTTTTTCAACTGAACAATTAAAATTTCCTAAATTTTTTAAGCATCCTGTGTGGTTTAAAAGTTAGTGAATGACGTTTCTTAAGCTTTTTACTTTCTTGACTTGTTACTTTTATCATACAAACTCTTTTGACCCTGTTTGATACATGTATCTGCCCTCCTTCCCGTCAAGTTTCTTGCTGCGCTAGGTGGCAGCACAGGCTGCCAGATAATATGAATACCTTCCATTATGTCTGTGTGTTAACACAGAAAAATAAAGTTTCCCAATACTTTCTTGCCTGTCTTTCCACTATATTTTACATTCGTGCTTGGAATTACTTTTTGCTTTAGACTAGGCATTTTGGTACTTTAATGAAAGGTATCTTGAGGAATTTGAATCTTTTAACCATTATATGTTTAACACTAATAAAAAAACTACCATAGCACTGATTAGCACTTTAAGGGTTCAGTACTGGTCTTATATGAAGGCTTTGAGAAGAGTAAGTCTCATCCAGCTGGATACCTTCTTTCATATATATCGGTATCGTTTCGTACTTTGCTTAAATCGTTTGACAGTAGTTTTTATTATGGAAAAATAATCAAAATATCTTGATGATTGATCAGTAGCAGTGCCAATAAACTGACAAACTTGCGGGATCCGCTTCTTTGAACTGTCTATGGATTTAAACTCTGCAGAACATTGAATAAACGCTCGCTTAGTGAATGGAGAATGAATAATGTCTAGCTGCAGGTACCCACGGACGATCTGGGGGTATTATGATGATCATATACATTTACGTCACAACATATACTACTAGTATATCTTCATAGGCTGGCAACAATAACGTCCATACGTGGAGTAAATTAGGGATGAAGTCAGGATTTTTAATGCCGATGGACACTTCCACGCGCGCAAAGAAAAGAAGTATGGATATATAGTTGTGATTAATGTTGCTGTAACTTGGAAGAATCATCAACGTTGCTGATTCCTCCAAGCTGTAACTAAAGTGAGTTTTATTGGCATTGTAATTACGTCAATTGTGACCCGTATGAAAAATAACTTTATATAGGTCACAATTGCACTCATTCTATATTTGTGACATACATGCATGTACTATGATGTAGGGCATGATATAAGCCATGATGCAGGTGCACACAGGTACCTGAGCTTCCACTTAATCATGATAAAATATAACACACAAAGGCAGTAAATATGCACATCATTGACCAGCTACAAACGAAACACACAAAGATATCATGCGTCAACTATTCTGACCCGCATTTACTTCGAAGCTAAATAAATTTGTATAGCTGCCATGTATCAGTAGACTGTTGGTATCAATTAATTTACATTAGACAAAATTACTTCTTCAAACGGGATCAAATGCTCGTAAAGGTGGAAATCATGCTTCCGGCACCCTCTTCAAATGCAGGCGATCCCAGAATTCACCGTTCCCTTTTCGTTTATTTTTCTTCCACGAAAGATGTACAAAATGTCTAAGTTGGAACTGAAGTATGTCTACTACTTTTTACACCGTATTGCTGCACCTGGAAAGTGAAATGTCAGCGTAATCACGTGCTTCGGCCTTCAACACATACGACATGAAGTGGGAGTTGTGATTAAAGTGTTTGTCCAACCATGGAGCTAGGATTGCTAGGAGCTTAGCTCCCTCACATTGAACACCCCCCACATTGAACAATATATAGTTATGATAAGGAGTCCTACATCCAACTGCTATCACTGCATAATATCTTACAACGTCTTTCGGTGACGACCATATAGATGCAGTGTACCTGCTTGGTTCAATGCATTATCTACAATGCACGTTGCAGAGCAAAATAGGTCCACGAAAGACTTAATTCGTAGATCCGTCCACAAGATAAAAAAGGGACAGGTGCTTGCGGGAGTTCCCCGTTTTAGGGGTTATTGTGATTGGTCAATGTGGAGAACTTTATTGGCATTCATTTCACTTTGATTAAAGTGTCTTGTAAAGCTGTCAAAAAAGAAACAATTCCATGTAGTAATATATTTTATTAAAGTCTCACCTGCAAGTTAAACATAAAGACATTTAATACATAAAATGACAGAGCAGCCACTCCATACGGAGTCATGGTAGACTGTGCAGATGTAAAATATAAGGCCATATATACAGTTCTGTTGGTAAGTGTGTTTTCATTGTATTAAGGAAGAATAGTTTTCTTTTTGTAGGCATGGCCATAGGGCTTTTGCTAATGTCTTTATCATATCCACATTCTGGTTTCCAAACACCGCCAGTAATTTGTCATCATCACTGAGAATATCAAAGCCTGGTATATCTTTATGAATTAAATCTAAAAGGGGCTGCCTCTCTTCAATATACAGGTGACAGTTAAACAAAACATGTTGTTTCATTTTCTACTTCATTTTCACAAAAGAAACATGTTCTCTCCTGTGCAGCTAACCTGTTTGTCCAATACCGCCCCGTCTCAATGCGGATAGGAGCCATGCCACAGCGGAATTTCGCTAAAGCCTTCCTGTGTTTGATAGGGATTGGTATTTTTACATATTGGTCCGCTTCAAAAACTCGCTAAAATAACCGGTACGTCCGTAATTTATTTTGTCCCTCTCCACGAATGGCCCCTTCTCTGTTAAGTGCGGTTAGCCATTGTTGCTTAGATACCGCCCGTAGAGCATCATCCACATTTTGTTTTATTAACTACCACTGATGTTGTAGCAGAGGATCACTTAGATACTCCAAGTGCGCACTGGTAAAAAACACTTGATTTCGGTATATCCAATTTCGCCTGTTTTTGTTGTCACATGCCCATCTGAAAACACGTTTATGCAATCGTGTCTCCTCCATGCAGGTCATTCTACACCATGATTTTATTATGCTAGTCCGCTGCTGGTACCAAGGCGTGGCCCAGCCCATGTCCCCTTGTACTGCGGTATTAGGTGATCTTTTCCCTACGCCAAGGGAAAAACGACAGGCACTGTTATGCACTGCGTTTGTACAGGTGTATTCCATTTGCCCCCATATTGAGGCTCCATATGAAATGATCGGCGTTACCAGTGCATTGTATAGGTAGGTGTAGACTTTATACGGTATCCCGCCATATGCCTTGGCTTCGGCAATAAGCAATCCCAGGAATCGTTGTGCTGCCTTAGCCACCTCTTTGGCCATATATGATTTATCAAGGAACTCGGTCAACCACAGACCTAGGTATTCATATTTATAAGTAGAAGACAGAACACTTTCACTACACTTAAAATTGTATTCCGATCTGTGCATTGATGGGGTCCTAAAGTGCACCGTCTTAGTTTAATTTCCATTTTCAATTTTTTGCAGCACACTCCGTCAAACACATCAAAACAGCTTTGCAGGTCTTCATTTTCTGCCAGGAAAACTATGTCGTCAGCAAACAACATCATGATCACAGACTCACCGTTAATCTTAATACCTTTTTTAATGTTTACGATGTCTACTGCCAAATCGTTGAGAAACAGGTTAAAGAGCGTCGGCGACATGTTGCACCCTTGTCTTAAGCAACTTTTAACTGGAAACCAGCCTGAGTTCAAGCCATTTAAGCGTACACAACAGTTCACGTTTGTATACACAGACTGTACGGTTTTTAGCATATTCCCATGGATACAGTACATTTCCAACTTATGCCACAGCAATGATCGATCTACGCGCTCGTAGGCCTTACTAAAATCTACGAAACCTGCAAACATTGCCTTTCGTTGCTTTTCCCTGTTTCAATGATGTTAGTTAATGCTAGTATGTGGTCTGGGTAATTTCTATCTGCTCTAAACCTATTCTATTCTATATCATAGAATCCTTAGCCAAGGTCATCCTAATATCATTTAGTTCAATTACGAGTTCTTGGTTATTGCTTAATTACCACTTTGTCACTACAAATGTTGAAATTCATGTAACCCATTTCATATCATATTGAATAAACTGTTCTGAGTTCTGAGTTCTGTTGATCGACCACAATGCCATTTCTCTCAGACCAGTCAACTATCCTGGCATTAAGCACTGCAGTGTAAAGTTTAGCAACAACTGAAGTATGATTCCACGAGTATTAAGTGGAATACGGCCATCTGCAGTGTTGTTCTTGGGGACTGGGTTGATAATTCCTCGCTGCCACATATCGGGTGCTCTCCTGCGTTGAAACAGAACCCAGGTAGTTTCTGAATTAATTCGATCGACAACGTATTCGTGATAACTTCTACTTCCATGATAAATTTATCATGGAAGTAGAAGTTATCAGGACTACGTATGAAATATATTCTTGAAGTGTGTATGGTTGATGCTTAATAGGTCATCAAGTTGGCATTTAGATGTATTGATGACCTATTAAGCATCAACAATACACATTTCTAGAATATATTTAATAAGTATACCCTGATAATTTGGAATTAAAAGAAATTACAGGAAATGACATGGAATATTCATTTTTAGGCATAATGTTGTATAATGGTAATATTGCATTCAAGTTTAAATTATATGACAAACGTAATGATTCTTAAGTTAACATAGTATATTATACTCATATGGATAGTAATGTTCCCCTTGGGTCGTTTTGGGTGGCTATGTGTCAATGTTAATACGAGACATGCATATTAATTTCCCGCCGCAAAGCATTGGACTCATGCCTGATCAATTACAGAGGGCACACGGGCATATCACTGTCACAGACAGGGCCAGTTACCCCTTTGTGACAAAATTAGGGTCTCTCAGAGCAGTTTAAGTTTACAAACACCATAGTCATATTCATTCAGTGCTTCCCAAGCCGGTTACAATCATAAATTTCCATTTGCCTGTACTAAGTATTCTTTTTTCCAAAGCCTTAGTAATATCCTGCTTCCTTGCACAGGCAGCGGCCTGTACCTTGCCTGGCGAGACTATCGTTACTAAGACAACCTGGTACACAATTGTGACGGGAAATTAATATGCATGCCTCGAATTGCCTTTGCTAGAGTATATGCACAGATTTTGAGTCCCGTCCTTTACTGCTATTTAAAAGTGTCCTGAAGCAGGGATATTGGAAAATGAAATTACAGCGATCGTTTCTGGGTAAACATGAAAACTTGTCATATATATATATATATATATATATATATATATATATATATATATATATATATATATATATATATATATATATATCCAGTGGATTTGAGATGTATGAATGATGCAGTAAATATACAATTGTAACTGACATTTTATGCATCGCGTGTATGAGGCAAGATATTTTTTAAAGTTGAGAGTTGCCAGCATTAAATCTATATAAACTTTTACTAACTTGTTGGTACCTGTCTCAAGTCACGACAGAAATGTTTTCCTTCATACTGCATTTCTTGTTCGTTTATTGACAGATAAAAATATAAAGCTGTTGGTATGTCTGCCTTGAACTTCTGGATTTTGAACATGTTTGTTTGATAACAAAAGGGTTTTGATCATAGATAGTCTCTGCTTACTCGGATTTTCGGTGCAGCTTCTCTATCATTGTTGAAAACTGTTGTCCACCTCCAATTTTTCATGACACTTATTATTTCTACGTTGTCAATATGACATGTTTTCCGCTTTGAATGTTCAATGAATAATGTATTGCTTCATGGCAATTCAAGTCTTGCAGTTGTATCTGGTCATGTTGTGTAAATTTCAGCTAAAGATACCCGGCGAAAAGCCATTTGGCAGGGTGGTTTTCAAGTTAAGTTTCAGAAAATGCTATATTGAATGGACACATTAATGGTAAAAATTGGCTGACAGTAAGTGAACTTTTACATCTGTTTTGCGCCATGAAGCAAAGGAAACTGGACACAGGCAGCTGTTCTAGTAATTAAGATATTACGAGAAAGTGACAACCAAGCTGACTGACAATGTGTGCCCAGTGATCAGTGGTTTCAAAGAGTCTTGGGCTTGGGAGGGGCAAAGAGAAATGGGGGTAAAAAACATATTTTCTTGACAGCTGAGGTGTATACATCGATGTTCATGTTCATGGACTTGTAAAGATTTGGATGGTTTTTGACTTGGACTGATTTTCGACTATGATATTGACCCATAATGGTCTCACTCCCAATGCTATTTTGTTTTTTCACTTTCTTTAGTCTTTGAAATAATACATCATAGTCTCTATTCAGTTTTGAAAGATTGAGCTATGAACTTTTGACTGGGCATCTGGGACCTATTGGCAGAGCTGATATGGTGGCTTTTTTCATTTTCTTCGGCGTTAAAACCTTGAAGATTTTTCTCCTCTTTATGATATGTTTGATATATATATGGAAAGCGTGAAGAATTTTTAGACACAGCAACACTGATTTCTTCGCCCAAACTTTCGCGACCTCGTCTTGCAAAATGTAGGTTTAGTTCAAAATCCATTTGTATACTACAGGTTTGAAAATGTTCCATTGGAGCACAGTTTCTCAATATCTGCAAGAGACTGATGTGTTTCTTCTGCTCACTGACATCTCGTCCTTCTCTTCTTAATTCTTTAATAAGTGATTTGAAAACATTGCTTGCTTGCAGCAATTCTTTGTCTCTCGTGATGCTCAGTTGCCAATAGTGTGGTGCTGACACAACATGCTTGTTTAGCACTGCTCGTTCATTAACCAACCCTGATCTTGAGTGCCATCGTTGTCTCCAAAATAAAATCTCTAAAGCATTTCTGCTAATTCAGTGCAATATTTAACTTGATGATATATGTTCATTTAAGGAACAGATTGTACATTTATTATTATTATTATTATTATTATTATTATTATTATTATTATTATTATTATTATTATTATTATTATTATTATTATTATGATGATGATGAAGACGATGATGATGATGATGATGATGATTATTACTATTATTATTATTATTATTATTATTATTATTATTATTATTATTATTATTATTATTATTATTATTATTATTATTATTATTGCTGCAGTGCCTCTTAGTGTGGGAAAGTAATGATCAGGATCTTCAAACTGCCCCCTCCCCATATGTACAACAATAGAGAAAATTAAAGCACAAAAACAACAAAACTTCGTAAGATACATTTATCTGATACTTTTTACAGCAAATTTACTAGTTTAAACAGTCTGCAGGAAAGACAAACATAACTGTGCGCAGTTAACAGTGCGTGGTTGAGATTTTAAGAACAGCAGTGTACCAATCCTATTGGTCAGTTCCCTTTATTATTACAAAATTATAATAGAATCTGTTAAATAGAGTTTGACGTCATGAAATGAATATCCATTGTTGAGACTTCGACGTGGTACATTGTTGCAATTGTGTTCTGTTATTTGAAGCAACGGCCAGGCATTTCTGTCTGCTTTCACTCAATAGTTGTTTCTACATGAAAAGGAACAAATGAGTATAAGACAACACAACAAAGTCGCATGCGGTTTTATCAGCGTGCAGCTCAGACGTAAAGACCAAAACAGCCAATATATTACATTAGTATGTTTTAACAGAAGAAAGCTATTGACGTCACTGGCATTCTTTGGTTGCTGTCATAGGGCTTTAGTCTTTGTTACAATGCAGTATGAAAATAGAAAAAAATATGTACAGTTACTAATTCGAGAAAGTTTTTGATAGCTTTCGCTCATTTATTTTTCAGTGTCTATGAGACATAATTTCCGTCATCCCTCCGTTATGACACCATACCACTTTACTGTATTCTGGGCTTCCAATTTATGGCATGAAAATGTGCTCCTTGAGTAAGTTTTTGTCGCAAGATGAAGTTATGCTTAGTGATACATTTAATATATACAGCACCAGTTTCAGATTACGAGCATTAAATGGTCACGTGACGCAATATTTAAAACCAATGTATAAATGTGCATCTTGGTAGTTGATCTTTAAAGTTATTAGCATGTTTTTCACTCAAAGTCTTGTTACGGGTTCTGTATGCCTCTGTAAGAGGCACATCTATTGGAATGGAAGCAGTTAAACTTGTCCACATTTTACACTAATTTTGATGCCTTAAATCAGAAAAATTAAGTTTTGATCTCCAAGTATAAAAGAGAGTTAAACGTGATATGAAAGGATATTTTATAGTTAATAAATATGGAAAGAGTAGTGCTCACGAAAATACACTATTATGGTGATTTAATTAACCAACGTTTCAAATCTATAATACTAATGTACCCCCCCCCCCTGTATTATCTTTCAAACACAATGTGCATAACGTCAATGGTACCTGATTATAAATCCACATTTGATTGGGCGCCATATCTTCACACTTTGACATAAATACGGAGTCGGTATTTGACAAAACTTGCAGACACCCCACATCATGTCTCAGTTTTTTGCTGTGTGACCACATCCAGAACTGTTCCAAGGGAAGTCAATAAAATTAACAAGACTATCCTTGGTAAATTGTCAACACATTTAACACCAATACAATTCCTTTGAACATCTGAATACATCCTTGATATTAAGCAAAGATACAGCAGTTTGATTTAAGTGGGGTAACGTTTCCATACATGGTAATGAAACCATTTTCCCAAAAATATATGCACTTTTTGGTTGCAGTATTTTGTAGCTGGAGCGAGAAGCGTTATGGCTATGGTGCTCAAGAAGTTATCCAAATATTTGTATATAGATTCCAAAACAGCTGCACGACTTATTTAATGAAAACATTTTCTTTGTAAATTGAATGCCCCCCTTACCCATATTTGTTTACGTGCGAATACCTATGTCAGTTTTTAATATTGTTGAATAAAAGGAATTAGCTTACAGCTGAAACGTTCAAATTTTGAGAGAAGCATATTTAGTTAAGAAATGTAGCTGACAACAACAGGATGTCCTTTGATAAGTGTGCGAAAGATGCAGGACCACGATTTCAATTCAGTACACATCTAACCAAATATAACTGACGGTGACATGTCCTTTCATGGACAGCCGTTGAATGATGTACTAAACGTACAAACACTTCAGAAACGTTGACTTTACCGATCGCAGCAGACGACAACCGAGATTGAAACTTTAATGATCAAAAGTTTAAAACTTAGCTGTTACCTGATCCTGCCCAGACCCATGGCACTGTCTTGTTCTCACTTCACCTTCAGCTACAAACTCAGTTGGAAACGATAAACATAAGTTCGTGCCTATGTTAATGACCTAAATAAAAAGAAACATTCCACTCTACTTCATGAATTGTAATGTGACGTTATACGAAGTGTTCAAGCAATATTTGTATATTAAAGCATAGGCCCACAATTTGCCCAAATGGCCAAATATCAAGTAGATTTACCTGTTGAGACAGGCCCACATATTCAAGTGCATAAAAGAATAAAATGGCCAGTAAGCAGACTTGATTTCAGAAATATCCCCTGTGCACTGAGCATAAAGTTCACAGCATAAAGTTCACAAAAAAACTAGTTTTTTTTCCTGTCTGTTATGGCTCTGTCTCCCAAAACAAATGCTTGGAGTGTTGTGGTCTTAAACAAAGCTAACAAAGTAGCATCAGACAAACTTCGAATTCTGACATCAACCAGATACCTTGACCTCGATTTTGTCATGTTATCGGGCTTCTCAAGACATATATCACAGCTGCTCTTCGACTGATCATTATAATGTGATAATAACTTATTTTCTGATAATAAGATTTTGTTTGTCTTTATATTGGTTTCAAAGTGTATTGATTTCCCGATGCCTGTTCCAAGCCAAGCTTTAGCCACTCCCACTCCAGTGATATTGTCTATGATTAAGTTTCTGACAGACACATCGATTTCCTTACTGTTTCAGTCCACCGATCCGTGTTTTATACCGGGGCATTGGTTTTAAAAAAGTAACAGTTATTAATTTCATTAATGGATTCTTTTGGGCCCAAATACTGAAAGGTCTAACGATGGAGTTCCAATGGTCAGACTTTTCGGCTTTACGGGACACTCATTGCTAAATAAGGCATGTTTCCTTTTCGCATCACGATACAGCTCATCTAATACCTTATCAAATTATGCAGTGCTCCGAAATGTCGTGCCAACATTGCTAATTGTAAGGTCGCCAATATTTAGAGCTTTAAACCCTCATTTATGTTTCTGTGGTCTGCAACCATTTATATGTATCTTTAATTTGGCATAACTGAACGTCAGCACGTTTGCCACCATCAAGCATTGGATATCGCATGCACAAGCAAGCCATCTTTAATGCATGTTCCGACAGCAGTTACTCTGCAACATTGAGCAAGTGTACGGTAGAGGGACGAAAGCTCTCATCATGCACTTTGCTTTGCAATCGTACGGCCTTGACTTGCTTCTGACCGCTGCAGTCAAGATAGGTTTACATCATGTCGACACATCTATAACCAATTTCGTAAACACAAACCCCCATCTAGATGGTTAGCATGTTTCGGTGTTTTCAATTTGCATGACTCAAAGGGGGCGTGCTCAAGGTGACATGGCCATCTAATTTCCTAACTCAACACATGTGCGTTATACTTTTGGTCATAATTTTTTTTTTTTTTTATAAGACTTGCCTGCGAAGCAGACTCTGTTTTTTATGTTGTGATGTGTACATGCTTCGCTGGAGGTAGAAGGCCTGAATGAAATGAACTTTATTGGCTGCACCACAGTATACAAAAAGTGCGGCAGTATGCCAAGCGAAACAAATACAAACTTTTCACACGTTGATTACAACATACAAACACGACATCAACAACATCAACCCCCTATATAAACAAAGTGCTGAGACAACAACAACAACAAAAAAGTGATAATAAATTACAAACACATCAGACAACCCCAGGAGACAAGTGCTACCATTCGCATCTGGCAAAAGAAAAAAAAGTGATTTCTGATTTATTCAAACATTGTTAGTGCTTTTGTAAATAGGGCCGACATGAGAGGAAGTATCCGATATCGAAATACATACATTTTTTTTTATACTTGATTTCCTCTGATAGCTATAACTTCTTTCATATAAATTCCAAAATTTCTGATCACTTCATAATAATAAAGATAACTTTTTCCAGATCAGTATAACCAAAAAATTCTGGAAACATGTCCGAAATTGAACTTAACCATTTTTCTTGGGGTTCACAAAACTTTTGACAGGCGACAACAAAGTGACACTCGTCCTCTAAGAGATTACATTGTTCGCAAAGTCTTAATTTTATGGGTTTTTTTGAGGGACGTTTGTGCCTTCCTTTTTCGATCGCCAAATTATGTGCACTAATTCTTAGCCTTGAGATATTTTTCCGTATGGTAAAATCTTTGATGATATGTATGTAATTTTCGAATCTAAATTCTCTCTTATATAAAACAAAGCTTCTCAATTTTTTATCTACTCCTTCATTTTTATTCATTTCCTGTTTCCATTGATTCGAAAATAAAATTTGGGAACTTTTTTTTTAATATATTATCCGGAAAACAACCCCTTTTGTTTCCGCAGTTGTCCCATAAATGTTTCATGTCTGTACCATGTAGCGTGTCCGAAATAGTTTGCAACCATGTACTTTTCCCTTCTAATGACATCGTGACATTACATAAATATGTGTCATACAGAAGGCGATTGGTTGGTAAATTAACAATTCTCAACCAGTTCTTACGGACAAGTCTTAAAATTTTCAGTGACACCAGTAATTGGCCAAATTCACCAATAACTGCAATGTTTGATGCTTTGCGATGCACACCTAGACAACGTTTTAAAAAACTGATATTGAATTTTTCGTAGTCAAGTTTGAAATATCCTGAAAAAGAGTCAATTGGTAGAATTTTTGATGGGAGGACAGAGTAGACACCCCATATTTCACAAGCATACATAAAGATTGGCATCACAACCTTTTCAAACAGATTAATAAGGAATTTAGTGCTCACTTTCCCAACAAAAAATAATCTTTTAAGTCGTCCGAGGGATTTTTTGGCTTTATCACATAGTCGCTTTTTAACACCTTCAAATGAACCGCTTGCTGATATTTCTATACCCAAATACACATAGTTTCTGACACATTCTAACCCATCTTTACCTAGAACAAAAGTTATTTTCATTAACTTACCCGTCTCATTAAAAATCAAAACCTTGGACTTGCTGATATTAACTTTCAATTTCCATTCATCACAATACGCCTTCAATTTATTCTAACATGTTTGTAACCATATTCAGAACTTGATAATAAAATTAGATCATCAGCATGCAATAAACAGCTAAGTTTCTTGTATAATACTACCGGATCGCATGAGGTATCAAATTGAGTGGGTAAATCATTTATAAAAATGTTGAACAAGGTTGGGCTCAACACGCAACCCTGTTTAACGCCTCTTTTGAGAAAAATTTTATATATCTTTTATAATATAAAACATTTTTCCTTTGCTACCGCTTACTATAAGTTTATAAAATAATCCTTGTTGCCAAACTGTATCAAAGGCTTTTTGAAAGTCTATGAAACACGAATATAAAAATTTGCCCCTGCTTATCAGTTTTGTATGTTTGTCGATCAAAGTTCTGAGAAGAAATATGTGGTCCCTAGTTCTACAGTTTTCCGTAAATCCTATTTGAGTTTCATTCTTGAAATTATTGTCTTTAAAGTAACTTTGTATACGTTTATTTAAAATAATAAAAAAAATTTTGAGATACAGCTATTAATAGATATACCCCTATAGTTATTTGGATCTGATCTCTCCTGTTTTGCAGACAAGCATGAGACCCAAATGGTTCACATTATAATACGTGATTAAACTCATGAAATGATTAGGCATAACATTACATATTCGGCATGATTTGCACCAACTTTAAATACCCTTTTATGTAAAATAATTCTAGACACAACTCTCTATTGTCTGCATACGACCCCAGAGGATTAATGTTTAGGTAACTTGGTCATCAAAAATCATAATCGACACATTCAAAGCAAATAGATTTGATCATGACTCTATCGTATGATTCACCTTGCGTGAATTTGCAACAATTATTTTGATTTGATTATAGCTACCCTACATGAAGCCATCGTTTTGTCACTGACCTAAGCGAGTCGATAGATAGCTGCCCGTGTCTCGTGAAGACCAACCAGCTGAAAAGATTACTTTTGTGGACCGTGAGCGGACAAGGCTTAATTTAGCTGTCGTTCTGCGGGCACGGACCGATGGTATATGTATATTAAACACGTGTGCCTGGCCCGGGGGAAGAGCGTCGGACTGAATGGGTTTCACATGTATTAATACATACATGGCAGTAACTTCTGTTTTCTTTCTTCACACACATGAACACATATAGTATAGCGTACCTGTCCTTTTCGTATCATTTTATCTGGAGATTTGACAGATGTAGCCACTGTGTCAACATACCATTTGAATCTGTTGCAGCCTAGCTTTTTTCGTAGCCATATTTGGTTGTCTATGTTCCCGTAAGATGCGTGTTTCTAAAAGGAGTAAAATAAAAATTAGATTTTCATTGCATTGCAAAGTCCAATCACATTATCGTATGTTTTGAGTTTTTAATATATGGAACTGTTATGTAGTCTCCACAGTATCCATTTAACTGTTGTGACTGTAGTAACAAGCTAATTGGTTGATAACACCCTGGTTCTTTTGTTTTTTGTTTTAATCGCAAAAGGCAGGTAGCCCATGATACTGATGATAAAGCCGCCAAAAAAGGTCCGGCAAGATGTCGTCAAGGACCCATCGTCTTCAAATTATTATTATTATTATTATTATTATTATTATTATTATTATTATTATTATTATTATTATTATTATTATTATTATTATTATTATTATTATTATTATTATTATTATTATTATTATTATTATTATTATTAATTCTTCACTTTATGTTTTTGTATTTTGCCTGTATAACTATCCTGTGGAGCCAATTCATGGGAAGGGAATTTTTTCCAGAGCCAATTCATGGGAAGGGAATTTTTTTCTAGACACTCTTTCATAAAGAAAATCATCTGCGTTGGTTTTATAATAGGCTCCTCATACCCGGTCATTTGACGTCCATGCGTTTTTTCTCGTCACGACGTAATGTGAATCTAATCAGTTTGACCCGAGTCTGTATATTTCAGCAAACACTTTCTTGGGGACAATAAATAAAATTTACGCTAATCTTCTTGAAGGTCATGCTACATGTAGTAAATCCGTAATCTTTGCTCAAGTATGCCTTTTGGATTGAGGTACGCAGGAGGGACGGGTTTAAAAGTAATGGAAGGAACTACTTAAGTACCACAATGCTGAACTTTTTGTGATAGCAAACTTTCAAATCAAAAGATGCTCACCACACCCATTCTATCGAAGACGTATTGAGCATATTCGTCCATCCAAACAGCTGCCACTCGCAAATTGCCAGCCAAAGATCTTGATGTGATTCCACTCTGAACTCTGCTCGTCATTGCCACACGTGCGATGCGAGAGCAAGGGACAACTTGAACAGAGCCACCACACATCCATGACTACAACCAAACACGAGACTAGTCCACAAAATTTGTACCAAAATGGCTGTCTTGATTCTTGTATGAAAAAGTTCGTCTGAGAACTTCCACAATAGAAAAAAACTTATGTCTGGACGTGTGACACAATAATCAAATTCAATGAAATGTATGTTTCTCCGTACCTTTCAACAGACACTTTAAAGCAAAGGAAAGTACAGCGTTCAAATCTATTTGAATTTGTATATTTACTCGATGCATCACGGGTAGCACACCGTCCGTTAATGTCCGTGTTGTAACGGGGTACTCTTGGGGTAATGAATGGATAGATGAATGGATAAATAACATGCATTCATGTTCGTTTGTACTGGTTTTTATGGTGTGTTTTAAAGTATATGTGTGTGAGTGGTTTTGGAAATATGTTGCTTTTTTGGGGTTTGCTATTTTTGTTGTTGTTTTTTTTCGTGTGTGTGTGTGTGTGTGTACTCTTGTCTTGACCCGTTCCAGTTTGACAGTACTCAGTCATCGACAGTTTCTAAATTGTCATAATGCAATTAGAAAACAGTGTATTTGACGCACAACAATTTCATACCACATTAGAAAATGCACATAATAACATTTGATAAGAAATGAGCGTAAATAATTATCTATTCAGTGTACTTTAGGGAGCAACTATGCATGTGTAGGACGTAAAACAATATTGTGCTTTGACAGCTCTATATGTATTTTTGTTCGGAAATAACATTTCACGTGCTCAGTAAAAAAAGAAGTTAAATGACCTCATGACGCTATATCTTCTATGTCATTCAATAAAATTATAACCACGTTGGTTTCAACATATTTTATTAAGGCAATTGGAAAACAGGCATAGCCTAGACAAATTCCTCTTGCAAAAAAGGAATAAAACACAGAATATTGTGTAAAAGGTAATGGCACAAACCACAGGACAGTACATTAACGGACACATAGCACTATGCAAGATAATGACACCACCAGACGTCACAGATAGTGGTCCGAGTAATGAGTAGTTTGCATTGACTGTATGAGATGAATGATACAAACAAGTTACCTTGAAGGGCAGTTCAAGCGTGGCCTCCGTTTTTGCAGGGCATCCTGGATCATAGCCTCCCAAATCCCAGAATCGATGCTTGTGCATGGCAAATACATATGACGTCATTGTATGGGACCTGTACAGGCAAAAAAAAAAAAAAAAAAAAAAAAAGCTGCTCACTGCAGGAAATCTAAAAGCGGCCATTTATGAATAATATAAACTATTAAAATTTTAAGTCATCTGTAGTAAGTGCATTTTTGTCACCAAAAATAAAAAAAAAAAAAAAAAAAAAAATCGTCCGTATCCTTGCCGCACATGCACAATGCATACACGAAAAACGTCACCCAGATAATATGTAAAAACTAGTATCAACAGTACAAATGACGATATTTCTTCGGAGTGCGACGGCAAGTCAATTAAGAGAACGATATCATTGCTATAAATCTCACCAAGGATCTGTTAACCCCAATTCAGAACAATACAAAATCTATTTATGGCAATGTAAACGATGTGAAGTGATTTCTGTTCAAAGCCACATATCTATACAATATCCTTCATAAACATAATATCCCCGCGACCGCAAAAATCTCTAAATAATTAAGCCAAAAATAACTTAACCGTAACAAGGTGTACAAACTCGATCGAACGCCAAGGTAGTTACGTTCAATATTTTACATATCATATATCATGAGTATCACAAAAAAATAGTTGAATGCCCTTTCTCAAGTGGACAATTTTTCTACATTATAACGTAGTTCAAAAAATAAAACCCGGTATATTTCATATGAATCCATAAAAATACTGTCAGGTTTTAGCCTACCCACAAAAGATTATTTGATGGTTGGACAAGTCTCCATTTGTCCAATTTGGGCGATTAGTACCAGATGTATATATATATATATATATATATATATATATATATATATATATATATATATATATATATATATATATATATATATATATATATATATACATATACATATATACATACATATATATATACATATATATATATATATATATATATATATATATATATATACATATATATATATATATTCAACTTGGAAATTTATTGTCATTTGAATAATGAACAATCGGAAATATATCTCATAGGTCAACACGGCCTGATGACTGTCATATTATGTTTAGACGGTTGCTAATTGTTTCTTCGAAACGGCTCGGTTTGGTTTGAACAAAGTACGTTCAACGTGTGAAACCTACTTTGTTTTTATCTTTATAATTACTGTTTCCATGAGGAAGGTTTAATTCGCATTGTCATGTCAACAAACACACCACATATGAATTATCATTGTTAACGCAGACGTAGCTTTGCTCCTCCAGTCATAACGCGCATACAGCGTTCTCATTCAATGTTCAAGTGTTTAATAGCGCCTTTTGATTGGCTGAGGAGTTGCGTTAAACACCAAATAAAAATGGCAACCACACGTGCATAGGAGCAAACCCCGGCTGCGATATTTAAATATGTCTGTATCAGAACCCTTTAAGAGACTGGTGCTCCAAAGCAGTGAAAGTTAGATAAATTACATACACGACAACTACTTAAATGATAATCTTCGATTGGACCTGCTTTAAACAAAACCGAGCTGTTTGTGAAGTTTCGGCCCGGGGCTGTTTAGTGAAACGTCTTTCCCTTTTGTGCAGATGGATAGGCACAGGTGGCGCTGACACTGGGGCGACCTCAGCCAGGTGTCACCAGGACTCTCAGGCAGGTACTATCTACACCAATTTGGCCGCTATTAACAACTCTAGCATCAGTGCTTGCATTCCAGTGGTGATTTATAAAACACAACAACAAAAAGGGACATATTCTTGTTCACCTTCCTTTCCGGAAAGTCAAAAACGATATAATGGCATACATCTTTCAATAACCTGTAAGATATGGACATATTTGCTGGTTTGTTTAAAATATCAAAATAGTTTGACTATTTGCAGCACGAGGGCAGTATGCATCGCATCATACCAAGCTGTATCTGCAGACAAGGAACATTCCTTGGAAGTCTTCATGAACCAGTCAAAGCTGTATATGTAGGTACAACTCTCGGGGTCCTGAATGAGTGTGTAGGTGTCTGGATGGAGGTCTTCTGTGGCTGGCAGTGCAATGGTGGAGCTATCCTTTTGTAAAGTAATCAATAAAGGAGATAACCACCCTGTAACAAACATACTCTCGCTCAGTTTATTTTATATGTATTTTACAATCTTGTTCCATTGTATGAACAATTAATCTTTGTTTCAACAATGTACTTTTTGCAACGTAAACATGTTTGCATGTAAATACTGCATGGAAGCAGCAATTGAACACATGTTAGGCTCTGGCCAATAACAAAACTTGAATAAGTTCAATTTGAATACTTTGGCAGCGACGACAAAGTTTAGCCGCGAATCAGTTCGTCTTTATTGTGCAAATATCGGTTTCGATTATGGAATATCACAACAATAATCGCCTCTGGAGTTACTTGTGGAAGTAACAGTAAAAACCATTATACTTTATAGTATAAGCCATGACCTGTGTAAATCCAGTTTCAGGCCACTTAAACATTATCTGGTGCAGAAATGCTAATGTCGCTGTTATACCTGGTACATATGTTTTATCTGATTTTGTACGTTTTGCGGGGACAACAGTGTTAATAATGTTGACATTTGATTCTGGACCTTGGCCCTGATCCCATAAGGTCATGAGCAAAACTAGAAGAAAGTAATATATCAAGCTGATAACAGTTGGTACAAATCTATAAAAATAAGGCTGTATGAGCGCCCATACTCAGCTACACTCTATTACAGTATTAACTCCGAAACAAGTAAGACACTGAAGTGAGCTGAGTTTAGCGTCAGCTATAACTGGGACCGAGCTGGATGAGCAAAACCGAGCCTACTTTAAGTTTGAACTGATGTTATATTGATAGGAGTAAACTACATAACGTAGTGACCTCGTTTTACACCTCCACCGAGAGTGAAGCGGGTCTGGCATTCGGTTTTCGAAAATCTGCACACAAATGCAAGAACACTTGTATCCCTACAGTCACTATGCCAAAATGTACTCTTAACAATCATTCCTTCATTTAGAGACTTCAGTTAAAAATTCAAACTAACAGTGCTCCTATCTAAGGATCAATTTGTTGGAAAACAAGTGAAGCTACATTTCCATCAAACATGAACAGAATGCAGCATGGGGTATGGATGAAGTAGGAAATGATGATGATGATGATGATGATGATGATAATAGTAATAATAATAATAATAATAATAACAACAATAACGATAACGATAACGATAACGATAACAATAATAATAATAATAATAATAATAATAATAATAATAATAATAATAATAATAATAATAATAATAATAATAATAATAATAATAATAATAATAATAATAATAAGAATAATAATAATAATAATCAAATTAAAAATTTAATTCGCCATCTGTAGAGAAAACTAGGAGCAAGGCACATAGACCTTCGAAGCAGTTGTTTAAGCGCTTTCGCAGAAAAAGACATTTCAATATTTTCCTCTGATATGAGCCCCCGAAAAATCATAATGTCGAAACATCACGGAGACATAACGGTGGGGCCAAATTTGGTAGAGAACGATGTTAAGTTTACCACCCAGCACGTTTGACGAGGAACCGTCCAGCGGTTGTTTGAGACGTCAAACATGTGAAATTGTTGATGCATGTTGACGGACGCACGACAATGGGGGGAAGGGGGGGCAGTGCACCATGGGATAAATTCTCTTGATTGAGAAGTCAGCAAAAGTACAAAAAAGAATCGTTCCTAGGTTATGTTTCATGTGGTTTAAGTGCCCCGATCATGACGTTACAGGAGCCATGTGCAGATTGCACAAGTTACATGGTAAAATCATCTTTCAAAAACATTGGTCAAATGCATATAGATGAAATTGGGATATGGCCGAAAATATATTTTATTTCTGTTTGTCAATCATGCATATAGGTGGCCAAATAAACTTGAGCTTGACTAAGTACAGGTCATGCGCAAATCAGTGACTGTTAACAGACCAACTTCTCTCCCCAAAACGAAATTTGGTGGAAATCATTTTTTTACCAAGTTTTAATGCCCTTATTTCACAGAAAAGACTTGAAGCTACGGCACGATTATCCAAGGTCAATAATTCATAATGCAAAACGACCCTGACCTTGACCCCTAAGGGTTCCATGTGATATGTGAAAGGGAATATTCTATGAACACATAAAGTTTGAGTTAGGGGGCAAAATAAGTCTTTTTTTTCATGTGGTTGAACTGCAGCTCTATGTGTCCAATTTAAAATTATTTGACCTATACCAAGTTTCCATTTAGCTAACTTTTGATGATGTTTGGGGACACCTTAAAGATAATCAAGGCGGTTATTTTCATGAACAGGGCCGAAATATTCTTATAATAGACAGTTTTGAGAAAGTCTCAGAGAAAGGTTAAATTATAGGTTACTATTTGCGGCACGGCAAATATGAAAGTATACTTGTACATAATTTTTACCAAGAATTATCATACTGTTACAATAGGAATATATTTTTGTACAAAACATGACACAACAAATAAATGGTTTAATTAAAATGGGGAAAATACATGCAAAAAGTACTCAATGCAGAACTGAGGTGTGCTACCTCTGTATGATAAAAACATTTAATTCTACAGTATGGTCGCCTGCTTGATGTCAGCCCGACAATATATTCAAAGGAGTACTTATAAGTAGTAAATAAATTGGAGTATTTTCTTAGAGTGGAAGTCCCTCGGAAGTACACAACTTACACTGTTCGATGTACCTCAAAATTTTATACCAAATAGTGATCGACTGTTGAAGCACCGGAGCAAAGGGTAAGACAGCCAAATTTACATTGTCTCCCACATTACTAAAGGGAAACTAAGCAGAGCAATGTTCAAATGACGTCACTGTTTGCGACCAAAAAAAAAATCTCTTTCATGTTATGGTTATATAGGATAATGTGCACAATTTTTAGGATTTAAGTGCTGAATTTCACACCTGGATTAAATCTTACCTTCTGTTACCTCCACTAGGCTGTCTAGAACTACCACTATTGGAGCTCTGGCTTGCATGATACCAATTTGCTGAAGACGCTGTGCCCCAACCAACTCGTGCGTGGCAACCACGCGCACCCTCTCACTCATCGGCCACTCCGCTACGTAGTATTGTAAGTCATTTAATATGAAATCTGCACACCAGAAACAATTAAACTATTAATATTGATATATGTTCTAGCAGGGCAGTAAGATAAACAGGAGTGTGGTGTCATACCGACACACTGGCGAACATAAAAAAATTTGATTTTGACATCATATAACCTTTAGCAATAACGATACTCGAAAAATATTAGCTTATCACCATAGAAATAATATTTATTTGGGAACAGGGATGTCATGTGCTGAATAAACAAATGTTGCAAATCTATGTGGCGATGATACTAGAAGATGCACTAGAGTATATGCAACAAATGAAGGTGAATCTGCATCACTATATATCAAGTGTGTTTTGATTATGACAAGATGCTTTTTATTGGCATATACTTTATGCTGTCGTCATCTCATATTTCTGAATTATTTGCTGGTGCTTTGTAGAATGTCATTCACACATTTTGTCCGAAACACTATAAGGATGCCAAAAGGATAGGGAGTTCCAAGGTGCATACACATATATTGTCCTATGTGGCTATTTATTTCATATGCAAAGTTTATATATATATATATATATGTATATATATATATATATATATATATTTATATATATATATATATATATATATATATATATATATACATATATATATATATATATATATATATATATATATATATATATATATATATATATATATAGATATATATATATATATATGTTTGTATATATAATGTTTGGGTCGATTTTAGTTCTATAACAGGCTTGTATAAATACCGTATCATGGGCCTAAAAGCTACAGTGCCGCGATATGATGTATCGGTACTCTGCCGGTGGTATTGGTACTATTCTGGTGGGATCGGTACTCTTCCGGTTTCATCGGCAATTGGGTTAATGAGGAGTAAAACTTTCTCCAAATGTCGTTCTTATTTTTGCTTTGTTTATTGAAATGTACAAATCGACCCAAACATGAGATATAAATTTTATATCATGCTTTGTGGACGATATGAAGTAATAAACTCGCACTGGGTACCATATAGCAGAACTCGTTCTGCTATATGGTACCCAGTGCTCGTTGATATATGTAGTATACTTCATATCGTCAACACAGCATGCTATAATATATGTATATACATACATATATATATATATATATATATATATATATATATATATATATATATATATATATATATATATATATATATAATAGAGACAATCAGAATTAACTGTGGTGAAATCAAAGTTAAGGAAAGACAAAAAGCATTATAAGAGTCAGAGTGAGAGGTGCAGTATACAAAGGCTGTCAATGTACACACCGAAGTTCATTCAAGGGTTGTTGCATGTTGTGACTGAAACAAATGGTGTGTCTCTGAGAAAGAAGGATTAGTTAAAACAAATGTTCGGCTTTAATTTATTGAAAATTTAGCACGTTTCTCTTTCTCTGTTTCCACATGAGCATTTTGCTTATACAGAGTATTGTACATTTGCGACTACTCTTTCTAATCATCATTGACGTATTGTATTGCAGATAATTTCCTGCTATGCACGATATGGCTCTTCCTGCTTTTATAACCAATAGGCAAGGTCATGGACGGAAGGTTCTAACCCTGCCTAAAAGAGGGCACTGTAGTCACTGGAGGGCTAGGGTTGCGTATTCCCATTACTCAACATTGTAATTTGCAACTTAATGACTTGAAAATAACTGCATACAGAGACACCATATTTTTCACAGTAAATCTAGATACGTAACTAAATACCTCACAAATATCATAATACTACATCTACTAAAGTGACCTGTTTATTTAAGGTTACTTGAACATGCAAGCCAATGGGAATACACAGCTCTAGCCCTCCAAATGTTTGTGTATTCGGTTGTGTATTGGGGTGAATACACACTTCAGAGCTAATTCTGACCTTTGCTATGGTTACATGGCAAACATAACCATATAAACATACCGACTGTGTCTTAATCATAAATTTGTAAATTATGGTTTGACTTTCACTATTTATATAAAAATGAATCCAATATTATCCATTGATAATTTCTTGATTCTAAAGCGCGTACTTAATTTACGAGGGCCACGATAGCATCGTTTATAGCTGGTTCACAATTTGAACAGCCAATGCCAGGTGGTATACAGAACACGTTTACATGGGTCGGTTAAAGGCTGCACGTCAGCTCGAACTCGACTCCCAATGTCACGTGGTATATGTCGAACTCTACAAAGGTCAGTTTTAAGTTTAGTCAGATGGAACACGGCAGCTCAGTTATGTTCATCTGTTAGGGGCAGGCAGCGAAATTGAGGAAAACGGAACGGTTAGATGAACAAATAATTCTAGTTGCTTTAGTGTTAATGATCAAAAGATCTTGCGATTAATTTGAGCCTTGGACTTTTTCTTGGAGAAACGACGTTACACAGATTTATAAAGATGATTTTCGTGTACAGCAGGACACCAAACAGAACTTGTTTGAACAGATTGCTAGTCGTATTGAATGTGGACACAGCCCTTGCAGTGAACCATTGAAAGCAACCTGTACGTACTTCTGGTGATCCGTAGACTCGTGACTACTTCAAAACTCAGAAAACGTTTTATTCGATAGTATAAAAAAATGAATACAAAATATGTAACAGATATGTATTTGATCATAATCGACAAAAGCTTATGAGAAATATGTCAGGATCACCCCAGCTGAAGATTAAGATCTGCTATTGCTGGGGCCACCCACAAGGAGTTACTTATTAACAGCACCTCGCTTGGAATCATTTTAACTAAAGGTGTAATTACTAATGGGAAGTAATACTATGGATACTGAAGTGAAATGAATACTATAAATTCTATTAGCTGTTATACATATACCAATGCAGCAAGGCACATATTTCTTGATACTCATTTATGTAGAATTTTTCATATAACTTGAAAAAAATCATGGTATAAACGGGAGTAAATTTTGTCAGTAATACAAGAAGGTGAAATCAGATGTAAATATGGGATTTAATATCATACAATCCTTTGATCTTGTTTAATTTGGTATTGGAGAAAGGAGGGTCGGTTGTGGTACGAAAGTGATAGGAATTAGTGGGCTCTGGGACTTCATACATATCTTTAAAATAATGACACAGTTTGTCATCTGAATATTTGTAATAAAATTTAAGTGTTTTAAACTTTATTAAATCCTCTGTTTTCAATACATTTAGTTGTTTGAAGAGTGAGGCGGTATGAGCATTAAATCTAGCATTGTAAATTATGCAGATAGCTTTTTTTAGCATAGAAATACGTTCATATGAAAACAACAAGCAAGAATACGGTAGTTAAGATGTGATAAAAACAACAAATTATATGTATGCAATAGACTACTTGTTGGCCCTAAATTGTTAACATTCTTTACAATTCTAGTCACTTTACAAGTTTATTTCCAATTTAATTCATATGAGCGTCCCAAATTAAGTGTTCTTGAATACGTACAACCAGAAATTTGAATTTTCCTGTCCTAAGAATTATCAATATTTATGGTTAACTCAGAATACAGCTTTCTTTTGGAAAAATGAAAAGTCGTGAACTTTGTTTTGCCTATGTTTCAAGAAATTTGTTTGCAGCTAACCAGTCATGGACTTTATTTAGTTCAACATTAATATTGTCAGAAGTATTCTGCGCCTATATTGTACATCCAGAAGAGAAAGAGAAAGAATATAGAGGGTTGACTGATTTACAATAATTGCAAATGGTCCATAAATAGAGGTTGTGCCTTCCAGAAGCTTCATGGAAAATTATCTTGACCTGCACTGGATTATAGTTTGAAATTTGTTATAATATGTCAATGTTATCAATGCCGATATGTGAAAAAAAGACACCAATATTCGCGAAGAAAGTATTAAACCTGTTTGCAGTAATTTCCTTGTTTGGTGTTTTGGTGCCATTTATCATGAAAAAAATGGCGGAAATTTTTGTTTTATTTTGTTAAATGCCTAAGACTGATCGATATTATCTTACATCATTCCTGACTGTCTTTAACTGAGAATGATAATAGTCCTTATTACGTTGATTCATATTATTTATTAAAATATTGTGTTAAACTTTGAGGTAACCTTCAACATGTGAAATTGAAGGTCGACCTGAGGGGTATATCTTAAATTTTTGTAAAGACTGTCTCAGTATTTCATAGATTTTAGAATGCCATTGGTTACTCAGGGAGAGTTTTATGTTTATATTTGCTAAATTTAGCCATTTTGGTCAAAGATGTTTTTCTTAAGCCTGGCTTATTATTTCGTCTAACTTTACGCAGGTCTCGTGTGGGTTGCACTTGCAATAATTAGATAAGATTTATTACGTGTCCGAATTTCAATTACAGGTGTAACATCTTTCAAGAATATGTTAATGTCATTGTTTTGATCCCTTGGAGGTCTATATATGCTACATAGAATATTTTTTTGTTTAATGCCGTTACCAAATATCAAGGAACTGACTTGGCTATATAAGTCCCTTACAATATATTGAACATTTAATATATAAATAAACCGTAAGGCCACCATGGGAACTACATGTTGCGGAAAGTGGAATTGACATGTAGTTGTCAAGATTAAAGATGTTTCCATATTTTCGTTCAACAAAGTAGCAAGCATATAGCACTAAATCCAAAACCATTTGGAGCCAAACCATCAATCTGAATTTTAAAACAATCAAACTTTGCATTTATGGATTAAATGTTTATATCCAGAAGAGAAAAAGGATCTTTTAATCGCTTGAGGCAATCAAGAGTGTTTTGTTTCGATATATGGAGTTTCGGGCACAATCGACACGGAATTTTCTAACTCTTTTACATTTCAACCGAATATTCAAAATATTACAAACCATGAAATAGAAGATTTAGTAATAAGAGCAACTTTGTATCCCATGTACTCCTTATAAACAATGAGTACATTTATGCTTTAGATTTATGGACTGAATGTTTATATCTAGAAGGGAAAAAGTATCTTTCAATCACTTGAGACAATCAACAATATTTCCGTTTCGATATATGGAGATTTGGACACCATCGACATGGAATTTTCATTTTTACATTTCAACCGAATATTCAAAGTGTGAGAAACCATGAAATAACAGATTCAGTGATGAGAGCAACTTTGTATCATATACCCCTCATAAAACATGGGTACATTTATGTAAAAGTAAACACACTTTGGGTTATGTATCTGAAAAGGTAAGTATAAATACAAGTCGATAAGCCAAAATTAGCAGAGCAAAAGGACAATACATATTGTGGTTAGTTGTTTCAATCGTGTTGCCTAGATTATTTTAAATGTTAAGGCCTTTCTAAATCCTACAAACGCTCTTCGCGTCTAAAATAATGCTTTGAATCGACTGATATGTCGGGTTATTGGTTGGTTGAGTATTGATATTGGTCGTTAGGGAAGGTAATTATTAGTACTGAAACCTTGGCGATGTCTAGTTGTTGATCTCACATTATCTAAACTGTAACATACGGTTGTCTTGTTACTGATCTGGAATTATTTATACTGTGCCATTGGTGAGGTCCAGTTTTTGATATGTTTATCTATACTTTAACATGTCTTATGTCTGGTTATTGATCTCTAATAATTCAAACTGCAACATTTGTGTTGCTTTGTTATTGACCTGTAATTATTTGTACAGTGACATTAATGATTTCTAGTTATTGGTGTGTATGTGACATTGGTCATGTCTTGTTATTAATGTGTATTTATTCATGCTGTAACATTTGCGAGACCTGGTTAGTGATCTGTAATTGTTTATCCTATAACATTAGTGATGTTTAGTTATTGATCCGTAATTATTTATACTGTAACATTGGTGATGTCTAGTTATTGATCTGTATTATTCATACTGTAAAATTGGTAACGTCTAGTGATTGATTTGTAATTAAGGGTATATGTATTTCATATAGTTACTTTGATTGGCAATTGATTTCCTTTCGCCTTCAACGGAAATTATCATTTACTTTGTAAAACCTACCAGGGCATGCAGATTAGCCATGCGGAATACAAGTTTCCAACTTGGACTTGCAGACAATGATATATATATATATATATATATATATATATATATATATATATATATATATATATATATATATATATATATATATATATATATATATATATATATATATATATATATATATATATGCCTTGATGCGCTTGATGAATGTAGGCATGCCTTGATGTGCTTGATATATCTATGCATGCCTTGGTGTGCTTGACGTGCAGGGTTGATATTTTAATATCTCCAATTTTACACCTATATGTCTTGGTGAATGTGAAAGGTTTGGATGGGCTGTCGTTAAATGGAGTAGAAATTATTTCAAAATAAAGGGAAACAATGATAACGCACTGCCGTTTTTGTCATAGACAGATCAAGGAGTCTTAAACAGAAAGGAGGGAGAGCTTGCCCGTCCGGCTGAACCCGACCTTTCTTGCGCACCCGTCGTTGCTTTAGAACATAGAAATTATTGCTATTTTTTCAAAAACAGGGGTGCTTTGAAATAACTTAGAATGCCGACTCAATACCCAAATCATATGCTTCTAAACACACGTGCGCCAAAAAGTTTGTGGTTTCTCATGATCAGGCGAAATTCTTAAGTTCAATCAATGAGAAGAATTGAATTGTAAACGTCGTCAAATGTGTTTAAGCCACAAATTTACGAACATATCAATCATAAAAGTGACTTCCGGTATGTGGTTTGCTTGTCGTTGTTTTTAATATACTTTATTTCTTTTGTGAGGATTAGAAAAATATGGCTAATACAAATTCTTCTCCTCGAGTCAACACAAGTACATCAAACATTGATACTTCAGATAGGTTTGCTTGTCGTAATGTGGATAAACAATGAAATTCACGAAAAATTGTCTAAAGCTTTAAATGCGCTTAGCGGACATGAATCTCAAAGATATATATACGTATATATATATATATATATTCTGAAAATTTTGTGATCTTTCCGGTTGCATGCAATTTCATCATATCCATTTAGTGCAACACGAAATAGCCATTTAGTGCAACACGAAATAGCCATTTTCTCAAAAACAGAATGATTTTTTTTTTTTTCACTTTTTTGAATATTTAATCATGAATGATTAATGATTGGGCGAAATATCATTGTCCTTACACTTGTGACGTTGCAGTTATTTGTATTTTTCAAGAAGGATGCAGTGCAACAAAGCTCGGGCGGGTTTTTCTCTTCTCATTGTCTACACTTTGGCTGCTAAGGAAAAATACTAAAGAGAACAAAGGATCCTAACGAGTACAGCAACAACAATTTCTGCCCATTCTAAAGTTCTCTCTCCTTTCCCACTCTAGGCTTCGTGGGCAGAAATAGTGTTAATTGGCAGTAGAATAATATTTACCTCTTCCAGGAGCATCAGTTATGACAATAACTTCCAGTAATTGACTATCTGGAGAGCGATGGAGTATAGAAAACAAGGCACGCAGGAGCATCGACGGAATTGAGAGATGAAAAACCAGAACCACACTAGCCTCGGTGGATTTCCTCAAACCATAATGCAACGGACAACTGCAGGAAAAATTTGTTAAAACAGCATTTCCAAATGACTCTAATTTCAAAATATGACACAGTTTGGTCGTTCGTGCTAGACCAAAGAGCTTATGGTCAACACGGCACCTTAAATGTCTTTCGCAACTGGTTGAAGTTCGTCTCTCAGGAAGCGAATGGAAAAGGGAGAAAAAAGGAGAGAACCGTTTTGAGACTCGATTCTTATGATTTTACATCGGTTCATCTAAAAATCACCGAAACACGAAGAAAGCAACACAGAACACAATTCCTGTCATCAAGGCTAGGTACATATCCCACTGAAAACTGGTACACGCGAGGTGCCAACAAACACAAATTCCACCACCTTTTGTGCCAGGACTGCGTGGGGAAGTTTACAGACGTTCGAGGTTACTTGACGAAAGCGAACTCCGTACTAGGAAAGAAGACAGAAGAATACGGGTTCGGGTAAACTGTCGGAATGGAAATTTTATATTCAAATGTGTTCACAGCAAACCTGCATTTAACGAGTTTTATTTTGTAGTTTTAACGGACCTACGACTATGAACTCCCAAGTTCCGTTTTTGTCCGTAACGTTGCGATATACTTTTTGGTAAAAAAACAAAAACCAAAAAAAAAAAAAAAAACTAGGATGATAGATGGATTGGAAATGAAGTCATTATTTTTCTGTTACGACATCGTGTGCAACATGCAGCACTCGAACTTGTTCTTATGCCGTTTCTGCAAAACCGCATTCCTTCTTTTCTTCTTACAGCAGAGCAAAGCAGTATTAGCATGGGGTCCTACTATGATAATTTGGTACGGCTTGACAGACACATAAATTATTATTCTTCTGAATCACCGGTCTTTTTGCTGTGAGAAGTTATCCAGAAAAAGCCACAACATTGAAAAAGAAGATCATGGTATATAGGAAGATGTACATCAGCTTAAGAATATTTCAAAGCAATTTACGTGTGAACCATATATTCAATTAAACTGCCAGATTAAAATGTGAAATGAAAAGAAAGGTTATACAAACGACAACTATGACTATGAGTGTATGAATACATTACGCATACAGTACAGCTTTAATTTGAATACCTGTGTACTTAGCACTCTTGTCTTTAGCTCGCGAGTGCATGTGCTTATGTCACAAAAGTTCATAATTCATGTTGTTGATTTTGTGTTTGGAAAGTTTGTCTCCTCTAACTGTGAAGGACACTGCCCCCCCCCCCCCCCAATTGATTCAAACTAAATACACGTTGCCTGGCTGGCTTACGAAGTTGTAAGAATGAATGCTTTTATTTTGAATATAATCATCAATTACTTCGAGTTGAATAATGACCTCATTTCAAGGTAATTTGGGTCATACAAATGAATGAAACAATATACATTTCTAAGTCTAATTATTTAATTTCTGTGACCTCCTTCAATGTGTCTTGAAAAAACATCAATAAAATTTGGTAAAAGAGGGAATTTTTTATTGCAGAGAAAGACAAGAATAATACATCGCAAATAAAGTATATTTTCTTGTTAATATACTTTATTCAGAAGATATGACTAAAAATGTGGAAAACGTTTTTTGAGTGATGCATAATGATTTAAATTTACAATTACACGTGTTATGATTTGGTGACAAATACGAAAACAAACATGTGCTATTTTTGTGGTTGTTTTGTATTATTCCTATCAGTCACATTATATGAAACTATTTTCCTTTGTGTGCTCCAAAGGAAAATAATGTGAGTATAAATACAACTATGTATTTTTCATACTCTCTTCTTTCAGGAATAAGATAATTTATATTTTATTACTTTACCTTGTTGCCATCTTTAGGAAAAAATTGATGGGTGCTTCCATATTATCATGAGATTTTGACCTGTCAAAGTGAACACTCTCTGACGAAACAGTGATGGCAAAAATTGACAAGTGGTTCGGGTGCTTCGTTCCAACGTGCTCAATATCGGTAAGCAACCGGGAAACACATGTCCAGTTCAAAAAGTTTAAACAGGTTTATAAATTCAAGGTGGCGTTCCGCATTACCGTTCTCAAACATGGAAACATGTACCATTTGACTTTCATTACCTTGCCATCAATTGCTCTACTAAAATTAAGTTTCTCAAATTAATAACCCAATATGTTTTTACGCTGCATTACTGTCCCGAAGTTTTTCCAGCATTCTTGCACCTAATAAATTCCCCTGTGACGTGTACATGGTACGTACGAAAATTAAATGTAAACCTGGAAAGTGGAGTGTACTGTGCAGCTGAAAACACCAAAGCCCTCTGTGAATCTCCCTTTAAAAAACCCAAATTTTTACAGTTCAATTGTTTCTTATTGACATTTGCAGTTATACAGTATATACTTGTAGCTGTGCCTAAGGCAAAGCCATATCGGATTATTTATTTGGCGACGCTCAAACTGGTCATCAGTGTGTGTCAATTATATAACTCTCTGCCTATATTTTTGTTTCTTGTGCTTTCACAAAGGTTTCGAATCTATATAAGGAAAAATATCAGCCTTGTACATCTTTATTCAAATTCCTGCCACACACGCTCTGGTTGCGTAAGGCGAACTGCTATCTCTATATTCAACATGAGTGAGAGATGAAAATGATTGCGAACCTCCTGAGGCAAAGTATAACCATACTTCCCTTCGATTGCATCATTTATAGCCAAGTTTACACCAAACAAACAAATAAATAAGATGTAAATAAATAAATTGATAATAAAAATAAATAAAAGTAAGATCACACCTGACGGATGAGCCCTTGGTCAAATGTGCTGAAATCTCATTTATCGCGGCTTTGCAAAGAAATGCCTATTTCCTTCATTCCAAGTCCAATACGTTATTACCTGTGATCAAGTAGGCCATGGTTCAGCTTGGATATGCTGCAGGGCAGTGCCGGCCACGCCCATTAC
Source organism: Hermodice carunculata (assembly GCA_964020975.1). Lineage (NCBI taxonomy): Eukaryota > Metazoa > Annelida > Polychaeta > Eunicida > Amphinomidae > Hermodice > Hermodice carunculata. Next base: position 28,769,849 of record OZ026614.1, on the reverse strand, counting down.
AAACCACTCTTTGGTCCAGTATTGAATTAAACGTTTGTGTAACTCAAACGTCTATTCGACATGTTGCAAACAAACAATATTGCAACATGAAAAGAGTTTTATCACGAAAGGGAGGGCATTAAGTTGTGTAATTGTACAAGATATGGTTATATTACAGATATCTGAAAGAAAACTAGGATCCCCGCACTGAGGATGTAAAGGGAAAGAGAAGTGCAATAGCCACGAGGACACTAGTTAGGTATTCACGGGCCCGTCATGTGCTCATACTATCGCATCAGCCCACAAACTGGGCACGAGATCAGCCCAGGATACCATGCCAGACCTCAGTCAAGCACACAAATGAAAGAGAAATCATCACGTGAACACCGTATTATGACATCACGCTTCAAGAGCCAACCTGGAAAGTAAAGATTGGTCCATTTTAACTTCATGAGTTATCTTTACCTTTAAAATCCGTTATCGTGGGCATTACTTAAGGTCCCCACACACTAAGGAGCGAGGTTACGCGATTTATCGTCGCATACCAATCGCGGGTCAAAAAAAAAAAATCGCATCATCTCGCCCGCTGGTCTGGGCCATATGCGTGCGATGAAGAGATTTTTTTTTCCATCTCCTCATGATCGCAACAGCATCTCATAGCCATGCGATGGTTTTAGGACTGCAATAAATCATCGCATCATCGCGCTTCGTCGCTGCTTATCTCATACCGATCTCCAGTGGCCCACACCAAGGAGTGCGATGACGCAATGTTTTTTAGTTTCCGCTTTTGGCCACAGATGGCGCTTGGTCGTCTAGCAGCTGTTTAAAATTCTGACCCACAGATGTCGCTACATGAACTTCCCGGCCTGTCACTTTCGCAAAACGTGCCTCCGACACATTGTTTACAGGGACCCGTACTGTTGTGGTCAACTCTGGACAAGTTGGTATGCCACCCAAAAAGGCTGCACGTAGGCCTAAAAAGGCCAAGACGGTCCAGAAGATTCGGAGGGCTGGAAATAGTAAAACACCTGTGAAATCTAGGCCGCAGAAGAATAGTGGGAGTGGTTCTGAGACTGAATCTGAGCCAGGGAGAGCATCTCCGCCCATAAAGACGCCGGGAAAATTCCGAAAACTGCAGGACACTCATGGTCATGGTAACAAGCAGGGAAATGACTACAACTTATCATCCAGGTAGACCTAATAATCAGTGGATTATATTTCAATATAGGCGTAATGTTAAAACAACGAAAGCCACTTTTCGTACCTATCAACATTTGTATTCAAAAGGTGTATGGCCGGAGTAATTTGGTTGTAGATCTGACTGTAACAGTTTCATTGTGGAATTACATAATTTACCTACAATGAGTCTGGCCGTGGATAGTCCCACTCGAAATGACTGTGACAGGGTACGGAAACAATCTCCTGCAAAGTAAATAACTATAATATTATAGGGAAAACACAAAACTCATCGGAATCTAATAGAATCAAGCAGTGAGTTATGCAAGTATAAAAAATGGCAATCAATGCACTTCATTTTATTACATTGAGCTACAGTGTGTAAACAAAAAATTCCTTTAAAAAATGAGATGAGAGAGGAACATCTTGTCCTTACCAAGAGCGAGGTATCTCAGTGTCAATGCCAAGCGCACTTCAGGAGATATAGGCAGTCTGAAATTTGTGTGTATCTTCCTCATTGCAGGTTTGAGCGTCTCCAAGAGCTGGTAATAAGTTTCAGGACTCATTCTGAGCGTGCAGTTCCACTCCTGAACATAACCGTCCTGGAAAATTAAACGTTACAAAATTCTGCGGTTTATTTAGACGTGAGGAATGATTTTGCAAATTTTAAAAGTTTCTGAAAAATGGTATCTTTTTTTCAAAGCTGGACATCTCCGTGCTTTTGCCTCATTTCCTCTTGCAATAAAAAAATCTACGAAAACATGGACAGATATAAAGGCCTTATCATGTTTTAAAATCATTGAAAACAATTGTCTGTGTGTTTATTTCCATAATCAGACACATTGGTTTATTAAACCAAAGTTCTTTGATTACAAAGTTTTAGTAACGTATTCTGCTGAAAAACAACGTGTAGAATTCATTTTTACTTTATTGTTAGCCATGCTCTATTATTTAATTAAGGATGCACATACAAGCACTAAAATGGGAGTACCATTCGTATGACATATTTTCAATCCGTGAAAAGTATATAATATTATTTTGACCAGAACTTGGTCAGTTATCTTGAAAGGGATAGCTGGCCCATTGTTTAATGATGATACTAACGAAAGATAGAGAATGTCGACCCTCAGTGCCCCACCCCTGCCATGATTATTAATGAAACTTACAGTCAAGAATTCTTTGTAGATATGTAACATGGTGGTTCTTTGCTGCTCAGGGTCGTCACGCCGTCGCAGCCATTCATGCATCCAAATTCTCTTAGCTCTTCTCTTCTTCCTTAGCTTGGCATTTAATTTGTACATGATCAGCAGGCCCATATAGGACGTTGACACTGCAATTTGTTGCGCCATCTTTAAAGACCGTGTAAACAGGTCGCATACACAATTATAGTGGGTCACCAACAGATGTCACTGTATTCATACAGTTGCAAAACCACCTTGTTTCATTTGCTATACAAATAGGCCTACGTTGTGGTGGACTGCATTCAATCTCGGCAATTGGCGAAAATCGCGCGCACTGGTGTGGGCTATTGGAGATAATCTCTCGCACGATCGCAATCTCAGTGATGTGGGCAGTTCGCGATTGTTATCTCAGGGCCTATGCGATGAGGAGATTTTTCATGCGATCGCCGTTTCGTTCCACGCGACATCGCATCAAAATCGCGTCGCACTATCGCGTTAGTGTGTGTGGGGTCTTACGGTATGATTACAATTTAACGCAAACCATGGCTATATAGCACAGAGATTCCTTTCCGGAGATTCATGATATACGTAGCAGGTAACAACATTTTGACTACTGTAAATCTGTATCTATGTGGTTCAGGTTTGTCTTTCCCGGAGTATTGTGGGAACCTCTTCCAGAAATGTGATAGGCTACATAACCTGCATACATTATTACCACAGGTAGAACACATTGGGTAATCTCAACTTCATTTCTGACCGCTCATCTCGCTCGCATGATTTATATCGCGGCGATTCTATTTTGATAGATTTCATATGAGTCAAACATGTTTGATCAGTGATTGATTTGTTGTTTAAACACGTGCATTTAGGGAATGAAAGGATAAAATATCGTCTTTCAAAACGAACATTCAGTTTCACGAACAAAATATGAAACTTACCTTTGTGGTTTCGATATATTAAAATACCGTCCAATTTTAACCGATCCACTCGTAAAAACATCAAACCCCATAGTATCACAGCCTTGCTTACAGAACCTCGTGTCAAGGTTACTTGTATCTATGAAAATAATTAATATCACAAAATGATTGCAATAGAAATGAGAATATTTATCTATGTTTATCAGTGGCAAATGTACCTCTTTCCTCTCATAATTTGTCATAACATGTCAGCATCCATGTTGTGTGCACTTCTCTTTAATAAATTGCGTTTACCTTACAATTAGAAGAGAAAATCTTCAGCTATTATTATATCAAAAATAAAAACGGCATTACAAAGGAAGTACAAAAAAACATTGTTCACATGTGTGTGATGACCTAAGCATGATCGGTAAGATCTATATGTATATAAGAGTCTGGCCCAAAAAGGAAAAGAGAAAAAGAAACATACAAGCAAAAACCGTAAACAGGTGCCAATTGACTTAAGTATAATCGAACACATCTATACATATGTTAGTCTGCAACTTTTTATGTTCGTAGACAAAACAGGTTTTCACAAGCGAATCAGCAACAGCCCAAGAGAAAACGTTATCCCCAAAACAATGTTCAACGACCCAATGTACAGACACATGCCATTATATACTGATGAAATTAAAAAATCGGAAGTAAATGTATCATTTAATAAGTTAATGCAGCAAATAAGCAATGAGATTGATGAAAAAAAAATATTTGTGTGCCATATGAATAAGTTAAACTTCCCAACACGATGGTGATGGGGGCCGGCTTCATTTTCTTGTAAAAACATCCAGTACTCTTTAAAAAGACCCTCTCTTGCCCATGACCTTGGTCAGGTCGAAGTGAAGCAGATGGTGCTGTTCTTTTTGGGGGGGGGGGGGGGAGGGTTGGTGGGTGCATATTGACCTCTCTTATGCCTGCGCTGGTCATTATTATAGGGAGTTACAACAGGTGTATTTAGAGTGTGAATTGAAATATTTATACTGAAACGAAATAACAGACATTGTGCAGTCTGAAATAAGACTTTATTTCACACTAAACCAATACCTTACATCATTTTCACACTGGTCAAACCAATGGCTTGAAACATTCAATCCCACCAAAACCAAACCACTTTTATTTAGTAAAAAGAAAAAGCCTGCTGATCACCCCGATCTTGAACAAAAAATTATTGACAGTGTTGAACAACACAAACACCTTGGTGTTATATTGTCTTCGGATCTGAGCTGGTCGGCGCACATTAGTTATATTGTAGCTAAATCAAGGAAATTGATTGGTATTTTGAAATGTCTACAGCACAAACTTAATAGACGTGCACTTGAATCCTTGTATTTTTCGTTTGTTAGACCCTGCTCAGAACATGCCGATGCGGTTTGGGATGGATGCACACAGTCAGACAGGGATCTTCTTGAAAGTGTTCAGCTGGCTGTAACCAGAGTTGTTACAGGGGCTTTAATATAAGCCATACTAGCCATAGTAAAGTATATGCTGAAACGGGATGGGAGCCACTTTCTGAACGAAAACGAAAACACGAACTCATACTTAGCTACAAAATAGTCAATGGCCTGGCTCCCTCATATTTTTTTAAACCTAATTCCACGTACTGTGGAAGAACAAACTAGATATTATATCAGGTCTAGGCAGAATATTACCTCAATTTATGCTCGTACCAATAACTTTTATAGTTTTTTTTCCCGCCACAGCGCGCAAATGGTACCTTCTTCCACAATCAGGTAAAAAGTCTGAAGATTTAGATGAATTTAAGAAGAAATTAAATAAATGCAAGGCTAAATTTAATGAAATGCTTGTTTTGGAGAACGAAAAATAGGTATTATTCACGCTAGACTGAGAATGGGCTGCATCCAGCGGAACAAAGAATTGTACAGGATGAATGTAATTGAATCACCACTTTGTTCCTGTGATACCTCGACAGAGGACAGTTTTCATTATTTTTTCAAATGCAACAAATACGTTATGGCGAAAGAGGAACTCCAAACTAAAATAATTCCCCTTGCAGACTTCAATTTAAAAACATTACTTTTTGGACTGTCAACAAAAAATAATTCTGGAAATCGGGATACATTTTAAGCAGTTCACAAATATATTAGAACCACTGGAAGATTGAATGTCTAGCCGTCCTAGCACCGGGTTGCAGCTGTGCCATCATAATTAGCCACATAAGGCAAATATTTTACAGAGATATATATTCTACTTATTGTTATGTCCATTTATATATTCATGTATTTACAGGAATAACGCCCACCCATTCCTTAGCCTCTCCCTCTTTACCATTATATTTGTTATGTCTTGTGTTCTCTGTTTGTCATCTAGATGTTATCCACTTTTTTTTTGTATTGTCAATTCATATACAAGAGGCCTTTATATAGGCATTGTGCGTGTTGGTCAATTGTTTTTGCAAATAAAATATGTTTAAACCAAATATTTACTGAACTGCAGGTTGCTCAAGGGTTCGCCAAAGCTCATAGGAAGCTGAATCTTACGCTTTGCCGGTCACCGCATCAGAAAGATCAGCAATTAGTGCCGCCCCCATGAAATCCTTAGGGGCCATGTTACCCCGACGGGATTCATTCATTCATTCATTCATTCATTCATTCATTCATTCATTCATTCATTCATTCATTCAACTTCCTCGAAAATTGTCTTTTAAGACGTTTTAGCAGTACTGTAAAAGTTTAGTTTTAGTGTTTACATTTTTTTTTATTGCGGTGTGCTTTTGAAGCTGAGGCAGATGTAACTTTTTTGTCATCTGTCATCTGTAATTTCATAAAAGCTACAAGTACGCCCAACATTGAATTTTAACATATTGGTCGCTCATCCACAAATATTTCATGCTCATGCGACCTGTCAGTTTAGTTTCATATTTAAATTTCTTGCTTAAAAAAAAAAAAAAGGGGGGGGGGGGGGCAGGAACTCGCGTACCAGCATGCCTCGTCTCGTAGCTTCAGTGCTAGTCCAGGGCTGCAGCTTTACGGGTCCGTCTTTCGGCACTTTGTCACCAAAGCGTCCGGACGAAGCTTTTGACTCAGTACGCAAGATGATGTTGAGGGAGTTTATTCTCCAGTTCAGCGGAAATTGATTTTCTTACTTTTGAAAGGATGGATATACATATGGACAAAAATAATGATAAAAGATGCTCACCAATATATCCTAAGATTTTGAAGGGCAAAATCTTATACAAGAGGTAAAGTGATCCTGATATGAGTAGGCAACGTGCTAAGCATATCCACCGGCGTTTCCACCGCCACCTCCTGGCCAGAGAGTTCATGTTTTAGCATGCCATCAATCGGAACTACGCTTAATGCTGTCCTCTTTATCCATTTGTGTTATTTTATTACTGCAACAGATAGAAGCATACTCTATTTAATGCTCTACAACATAAACACATGTCATCTCGCTTGCTCTAGGTCGATACCTGAACAAATGTTCTAGGGAATCAATATCCATATGGTAAGAAGAGGGTATTCATATTCCTGATAGTCAAGATTACATGTATCATATACGTGTATGTTGGTGCCTCCTTAAAGACACAAGAGTATATGTTACTTACCGATTAGGACAAATCTGTAAATATTCTTATTATGACCAAAGTGAAGATGCGAGGGTGTGTCAGCGTGTAAATGGAAGCTGAAACAGTCAGCAAGTGGCCGAAACTATCCGAAATTTTAACAACAGCATAACCAGATGCCAGCTGTGATGAAGCAATCAGTTCCATAACTGTGTGACGATATTTTGCTATGGATATTATTAAATCAACTCGTCCAAGTGATTGCGTTTGATACAAAAATATCAGGTGGTAAGGCAGCGACATATACCGTGACTTTGTGAAGTAATCTCCTCTTAGTTTCTATCCACCTGGTAGAGGAAGTTAGACGTCCTGATGGGTTGCCTTATTGGTTAACTCTCTCAGTGCCACATTTTGGGCTGAGTTAACATCTATCCTCGATACACTTTGAACGCATCTATAATACCCTGTGTAACTGCAGGCATGTTAGTACTTGAATGAAAGATCTTTAACAAGGAACATGAATCTGGCATCCTTGTTGTAGTTTGGAACTGTTCGTTTTAAGTACTTCGACTTTAGTCGCTGTCGGCACTGAACGAGTTAGAGGTTCATTGATCAGCCTTAAAACAGCAAACAAAGGCAACCGCTGTTGGGGAAGTCGGTCATAAGATTAAGAAGTAGAATGTTTATGGTAATATTTGTGATGGGGCGTTTATCATGGACGTCATGGTTCCTAACAAGACAGTCGTAACATTTGGTATTATTGTTGAATGCTTTACAAAGTTGTAATATGCGTAGAATTTTAATGCAAAAAGCATTAACTGCGTATTGTTTCAGGGTAAAGAGAAAATGTGTTGGAGATGGAGATAAAAGAAAAGAGGTCTTCATGAGCAGGAAGATACGTCCCTCTTATACGCAGGTGAATATTTTAAAAGGGAAGTCCAAACATGGACTTACAGTTTTTATACCGTGCCATGTTACATTATGTACTCATATGTGTATGCTAGAAATCAGGCAAACGTAATTATAACCTTTCAATAAGCGAGTAACTTACATCAAATGATGACATAGTTGTGCCTACATGTTGGCTTTTTTATGATGGTCCATCGTCCCTCCGTCACTCCGTCTGTCTACAATTTACATTTTGACTCCTCCAAAACCGTTGGCAAGATATGCTTCAAACTTGGTGGTAATCAGTCAGGCCTGAGTCTTCTTTATGAAGGACAAAATCTTATACAAGAGGTTCTTTTTCTCGTAAAATCGTGTATAAAGATAAAAACACTTCTTCTGTGATATTGCTGAGCCAATTGCTTAGACGTTGCCTGGGGATATTCCTAGGCATCCCGAGATTTTAATTTGTTGAACAGATCGCGATGTGGTCCTCGAAAATTTCTTCTGTCACTTGGCCAATGCTATTCAAATGCACACAAATGGATCTCGGTACCCATGAAACAGGGTCGGTTGGAAGTACCAGGGTCAGCTGAGGACGGGCGTAAAAATTGATATACTGAACGAGATTGTTTTCACCATAAAATTCAGTGACATTTTAGTCAATCTATTGATCACATGTAATACTGTCCCCACTGACCTTTAATCGGCATGGGTCAATTTACTGTATAAAAAGCAATCTAGACTGGAGGTTGCCAGTTATTGACCTGTGGTTTTACATAGTGTCATTCCTAAAATTCGAGAAAAGCCCGTTTACACCCAAATAGAAAAATAACTTAAAGTCAACGCTATTCTATGCGACCTCAAGTTTGGATTCCGCATGGGTTCGTTATAGCTACATGGTTAATATACATAACTGACCACCCATAAAAGCAGACAGCTCTAGGAAAGTTTACAGGCATGGTATTGATCCATATGCAAAAGGTTTTTGACTCAGTCGATCATAGCATCCTTTGCCAGAAACTTTCTGCAATGAGCGTCAGTTCAACTGCACAGTTTGAATCGTATTTATCCAACAGGAGACATGTTGTGAATATAAATGGTGTTACATCAAAATTTTCTAATGTCCCCTGCGGCGTACCCCAAGGCAGTATCCTAGGGCCACTTCTTTACCTTTGCCATGTCAATGATATCACAACCAGAATAACTCGTAAACTACTACTTTATGCAGACGACCCGGCCCTTATTGTTTCAGGAAAAGCTCCTGCTAAGATGAAAGCCTGAACTAATGGCACTGAATTGATGAATTTCAATGAATGGCTTGTCGACAATCGTTCGTCCATCCACACGGGAAAAACCGAATGTATCTTTTTTGGCCCTAACCAGTAACTTAAAAAAGTGAAGAATTTTTCAGTAATTAGGTATAATCATGAGACCAAATCCCAATCTACAGTCACTTATGTAGTACTAGGAAGCTGCTTTGTTCTGCTTTAACACAACCGCACTTCGACCCATGTATCTCAAGTTGGTACCAATCCGAATCCAAACATCTTAAATCCAAACCACAAATATGCCAGAATAAAATGGTTCGCTTTATATTACAATCCCATCCTAGTCATCATGTAGGCGCAACAGAATGTTGATCGGTTGGCTACTTTAGTACAACATTTAAAGCATCACAAATGATGCCTAGTCATGCATATAGCAAAAATTACCAGTGTTGTCAAGCATATCCCAGCTCTAACTTTAGTTAAGTTATGGGTAGACACTGTCACGATACTCGGTATAGCAATTGTGATTTTCCTATTACTCACTACATTTCAGATTCCTTTTCCTATCAAACTGCTAAATAATGGAACGCTCAACCCAAAAATATATATAATCTTCAGAATCTAAGAACGGATATAAACTAAAAGTAAGACCACATTTTTATGCAAAAATAGGAGAACGTGTACAATGATAATGTTTGAACTTAATGTTGCTACGCATTCTGATCACCTATTGGGATGGTGCCACATCAATTACAACTTAGGCTCCGTGTCGCATTTTTAGCCCTTTTCCCGACAAACTGTGACCCAGGGTTAGTATTGATTTATACGTTAATACAATGACTGGCATATCATGATAATTCCATTATTGCTAAAAACCTAAAATATATCTATATACAAGTTCCAGTTTTATTTAAACGATTTTTATCTATCATGACTTTTCATCGTATTAAATTTTTTAACGCTACTGAATAAAAGTGGACCCCACTACAATAGGTCATTACAGTTTAGTGGGCTATCCCTGCACCAGATACATTGTTCTGATTTTATAGTTGATTCTACGTATATGTCAATGTTTTATGGTGCCAAATAAAATGGATCAATAAAACAAGCAAGCCACAACATAAGTTAAAGTAAAAAAATATTTATAATATAATATTTCGAGCTGGCCAACTGTGGAAGTATACAGCAATCTGTTGTGTCAAGGTCGTCCATTGAAATATACCATCAGATAATTTATCAGTCTTGCCCCAGTGAGATCAGGACTAGACCTGAAGGCAAATGATGTATCCAATCTGTTATCTTATTTGCTTACAAACAAAGCATATATATGAACACTAATGAATAATTTATTGATGTGCACCACCTCACATGGTGGAGCCACATACTAAGTTAGCATTAAACATTACATCAAATAGGTGCTGTGGGCAACGATCATGTATAGCAATCCGGGCAGTGGACTCGCCCTATTAAGGGACTAAGAAATGTGTTGGTAACATGAACATTCTATCTCTCTCTCTCTCTCTCTCTCTCTCTCTCTCTCTCTCTCTCTCTCTCTCTCTCTCTCTCTCTCTCTCTCTCTATCTCTCTCTCTCTCTCTCTCTCTCTCTCTCTCTCTCTCTCTCTCTCTCTCTCTCTCTCTCCTCCATATATTGATTGATTTATACGATGTGTCAGCAAATAAGTTTACATATTGAAGAACTCCCTGGCAGTTTCTATTCTTTATTTGAAGTCCAAACCTTTACTGTAGCTCTGAACATGTGGCATTTAATCAGTTCTGGCTTTATAATATTGACTACAACTTACCACTCAATAATTCATCCTCAATAGCATCTGTTTCACACATGAGTGAATTTTAAACTTAATTTGGTTTTGTGCATCGACCGGATCCAAGAGTTGATGTTTGTGCATTCATTTTCAGTTTTATAGGATTTTTTCTCTCACTTAGAAACGGTAATGTGGGGTTCAATCTCTAACCAAGTAACGCCTATGTTTCCTGCAGTACACTGTTTACAGTGTCATGGATATATTTTGCCCAAAGGTTCCTACCAATAGATAATTGTATGACGAGTCCAATTAAACTTTCATATGTAAGTGAATTTTGGTTAAATTGGCATACGTGTGTCCAATTATTAAATGATTATCAATTAATTTCAATGAAAAAAGGGTAACTGCAAAATACTGCTTTCACTGCTCCGTTTGCTGCTCTAGAAAACGCGTACATAACTGTACATGTGTACTTCGAAGATTGGTCTATTACATAGTGCTTATTTGGCTCAAGCCCTTCATGCCATTTAAAAGACATGCTTCACTGCTACATGAGAGTACGCGCATAAGGGGGTAAAATGTTTCATGGACAGTCGCACATTATTATTCACAGGCAAAACTGTATTAGTTAGAATATATATATATATATATATATATATATATATATATATATATATATATATATATATATATATATATATATATATATATATGTATATATATATATGGCCGAGTGGATATGTGCGTTTCCCATTTTAGTTAGGCGACTGGTGTCAAAGGTTGCAGGTTCGAGTCCCGCTCGTTTCGAACATAAAACATATATTTTCGGCATTTCCTTAATGCTGGGGGATTTAAGTCCCCGATTCTGGAAATAAATGCTGCCTCAGTACTTGTACTGCATAACCGTGTTGATATAGCACTTGCTCATAACTACCCCCATTGAACCATTCTTTTTTCAGACACTGAAGTCGCCTGGGGGCGACTTCAATGGCTGATGCAATATCCCTATTTTGGAGCCCACTGCCACCAACAACTGTTAATTTCAAGCCGTTTTAGTTACAATTTAACGTAATGCTCACACTGGAAATGTCACATTTTACATTTTGCGTTACATTTAAATTAACCTTCCATTAACACTAATCACACATATATTTTAGATATTACCTCTTCAAAACATCGAATCGGGACTAACCCACAAACTTGGCTGCCATTTTGAAAGTTGTGGATTCCTTACCGATGGTTTGTAAATGAGGATAGTAGTATTCGGAGGATCTTGGTACACACTCAATAATATATGAAACCAAAAGGATATTTTAAAGATATTTTAGAGCATCACTAATGATATCATATATGCTGTGGCCGAGATTCACTTTGATAAACAAACCGACAGTATTTCCGGGCGACTGTCCCGCAATGCATTACTCCTTGTTAAAAATGGTGCATAATTCGCTGGCTCGAGGTACTGTGTTCCATTTGGATTTGTAAATGACGATGATAACTACTTCAGACACAACCGAGCAGGGACGCCTCACAATACCTACGTAACATTATTTCTGTTTCTGTCAATGAGAGAAACAGGTATAATCTGGGATCAGAGAGGAATCTGTCATTTTTTCGCTAAGGAACAATTTTGTTTGATTCGTCCATCTTTCCTTTAGCTGCACTTTTTTGGAACATTCTACCTAATGATGTACGAAATTCTAGGTATCTTTTTGAGTTCAAGAAAAATTGAATCGGTATACAAAAGAAGTAAACGAATTGTTCTATTGATGTGAGAAAAGGCTTGCTGTAACCCATGCGCGATTGTGCATGGGGCGCTGCAGTCTGAATTTTGACTTCTTCAAGAGAGGTCTGAGGGAAAACCCTATGTGTGCCGGTGACAATGGTAACGAAGATACTTTTCTGTGAATGCCCCCTCTTATTTAACTGCTAGAAATGGACTATAAACTAGAGTTCCTTTGCACCCTTCACAGTTTCACCTTTATTATATGGCTGCAAAAAATGTACATCTCAGCAAAATGAAACAATTTTTCATGCAGTCAACGATAACATTAAGGCAACAGGCAGACTGGAAGTCTTCACATAGCTCTGGTGCAGGATATGAAAGAGTGTATTATACTATTCGCTGTTTATATAAATATATATAGAACTTCCTGGTGAGAAGGCGCACCTAAACATATCTTTCCCTGTCTGTGGCGTCCTGTCTCGTTGTTTTTCTTTGCCATATGGTGGCACAAAAGTGCCAAATAAAACTTTTTTCTTTCTTTATAAAAATGCGAAGGCGAAAACAAGAAAATAAGAAAACAGAACAGCGAAAACAAGAAAACACGAAGGCGAAAACACTAAAATTCAAAACGCGAAGGCGAAAATGCGAAAACACAGCCGCGAAAATACGACAGAAATTATGTCGTGTTTTCGCACTCGTACACTCGCATTTTCGTGTTTTCGCATTAGCGTTTTCTTGTTTTCTTATTTTCGCAATATCGTGCTTTTGCTTGTTTCACTTCCGTTTAACACCTTCCCATATGTGAAATAACGGATTTAATCTACCGAATACTTTAACTTTTATGGTTTATACCCTTATTTTACAAATGAATTCAAAGGCAATGTGTGGACGCACCATGAAATAACCCCGCTTGATTGGTGCCCCTGTTGGAACGGGGTAGTTTTACAAATTCATTGTTCTTGTTGTTATTATTATATCTCGTTATTGTTGTTGTTATTGTTATTATCATTATAACTATTATTACTATTGCTATATCTTGCTAGTACTAAACAGAACTGCTTAGCGGAGGGTCGTGATACCAAGATCGAGCGAACAGGTAAAACTGGTATTCGAAAGCACATTTCAATACATGTTGCATTAATGATAATATTTACGGTAAATATTAGACTTTGATCCTTGAACTAAACTCTGTACACAAGCCAACAAGCATATAAGTAAACAAACAAATAAACTTAAAGCCAGTTATGTCTGAGGAAATAGATGCTGATTCATGGAAATCCTGGTGACAAAACTATCAGCGCCAAGGACCAAGAGGACAAGTCCTTCACAGGTAGTGTTCGTGTGAAAAAATAATCGTTCGGTGAAAAAATGAGTCTTTAATACAGTGTTTTGACATAAAAGTTATAATATCCCCCTCAACATATCATGTCATACGAAAACCAAAACAAACAAAACAAAAAAAAAAACAAAAAAAAAAAAAAAAAACAAAACAAAAAACAAAAAACAAAAACAAAAACAAAAAAACAAAAAAAATGTTCCTAGATAATATATTCATCTTGCAAAAGACCATTATTTAAAGCAGATCGACCAATTAGCTTTTCATCAGCGCTGTCTACAAAATTGATTGATAAACAAAAAATCATTTCTGAGAAATTTGTGTCGAAAAATTTGAGGCCCTTATCGCCCACATTGTTGGCCGAAATGACAATATCGCTCTCCAACCGTGGTCACTTTTGGTTGCAATTTTTCGAAGGCCTGTCAATGGACAAATATGATATATAGATTCCAACATACAATAGAATAGTATTTATTGGCCTAAAAAGCAGCTATTTACCCGAACGACATCAAGGGAAGCCTGTCACTATGGTTTCACACGTGACGGCGACAGCTTTCAAAGGGGGCTCGAACGCGGATCAGTCACGTTACCCGAAAAGAGCAACATATCTTTGTTCATGATGCTTGTGATCATGCCGGCAAAAAACAAAAAAAAACAAAAAAACAAAAAAAAAAACCAAACAAACAAACAAACAAACAAAAGTTGACGACCAAGCATACAGTACTTGGGGGAGAGGGCGCTAGGGTTTGATTTTTCTCCTTATTCTTATAAAATTTATAATTGCCATTCCAGTCTAATATTTACCGTAAATATTATCATTAATGCAACATGTATTAAAATGTTCTTACGAATACCAGTTTTACCTGTTCGCTCGATCTTGGTATCATGACCGTCCGTTAAGCAGTTCAGTTTAGTACTAGCAAGATATAGAAATAATAATAATAGTTATGATGATAATCATAATAATAATAATAACAACAACAACAAAAACAACAACAACGAGATATAATAATAACAACAAGAACAATGAATTTGGACTACTCCGTTACAACAGGGGCACCAATCAAGCGGGTTATTTCATGGTGCGTCCACACATTTCCTTTGAATTCATTTGTAAAATACAAGTATAAACCATGAAAGCTAAAGTATTCAGCAGATTAATTCCGTTAGCTAACATATGGGAAGGTGTTAAACGGAAGTGAAACAAGCAAAAGCACGATATTGCGAAAATAAGAAAACAAGAAAACGCTAATGCGAAAACACGAAAATGCGTGTGCGAAAACACGACATAATTTCTATCGTATTTTCGCTGTTGTGTTTTCGCATTTTCGCCTTCGTGTTTTATGTTTTAGTGTTTTCGCCTTCGTGTTTTCTTGTTTTCGACCAAGGAAGAAAACAGTAAAACAAGAAAACGCTAACACGAAAACACGAAAATACGAGTGCGAAAACACGACATATTTTCTGTTGTGTTTTCGCGGTTGTGTTTTGGCATTTTCGCCTTCGTGTTTTTATAATTTAGTGTTTTCGCCTTCGTGTTTTCTTGTTTTCGCTGTTCTGTTTTCTTATTTTCTTGTTTTCGCCTTCGCATTTTTATGGAGAGAGAAACATATTTTAGTTGGAACTTTGGTGCCACCATATTGCCACGCTTTCTGTTTTTGGACTGTGATGTCTTGCTGACAAGTATATTTGTCTCTATGTCAGTGACTTATTTGCAAGAGGGATTAATATAGGGCATCGCCCTATTTCCCAGTTGTATTTTTTCAGAAATAAAAAGTATGTTTAAACCAACGGAGCGGGCAGATTAAAGTTAATGTACAAGATAGTAAGTCGTGATTGAAAAGTACTCCAACGACCGTTTGCCCTGGTAACTCGGAGAACGGACCTCTGGAACCTAGCGAAATATTACGATAACGATCACCGAACCACCTTGCCTATGCTGTTTCACCGAACAACCGCAGCTATGCCGATATGCTGTTTCCCCGCCCAAAATTAAGCCTCCACTCCAGACAAGTTGAAATAAAATACTGTTTGAGTTTAGTTTATTGCAAAATAACACGACGGACACTTTCTCAATAAAATCTTTGAGCCAGGGTTCATCAATTTTTATTAGGCAAAGGCGGCTTGAAACTATTTTTTCATATTTCATAAAAACTATTTAGGGTCAGCACATTTAGGCTTTGTCAGTGGGGTCAGTCGGGTTATTGGAACCACACATATATTTTGTTAGACCTTAGGTAACTTGGACATGTTTCGAAACATGTTTAAAATGGACGTTCTTTCACCTTTACACATTGCCTCCTTTGACGTCAGTTTAAATTGTTACCTGGCCATAGCAGAAGGAGCTTGTTTTCCATTAATTTTGTTTCATTAACATTTCAGTTTTGCTGTTTCCGTTGATAAATTCATGTAGCGGTTGAATCCTTCATTTTCAACATTTTGGCATCGAACGTGATGATAGCGAATCAGGTATAGATTGTGACGTAGACAGTGACTAGAACAGTGAATAAGGTATAGGTTGTGACATAGACAGTGGCTGGAATAGTGAATAAGGTATACGTTGTGACATAGACAGTGACTGGAATAGAAATGCAGCGTGCAGAAATTGTTTTGTGCTATTTCGGAGGGGCGGTTGGGGGGGGGGCAGAATTAATCGAACGATGTGGCACTATTGCTCCTGTTTGTATAATAAAGTAATATATTTTCGCGATTACAAATGATGGGGAGTTCTTGCTCCTCATTAGCAGTCTCTATATCAAGACCAGTAATTTCCTAAGATCGTTGAACTGCACGATGTTTAAAGCGCGCTCGAATGTTTCTGACTTACAAGTATGTAGAATAGCATGGTATAAGACGTTGGCATTACTCGTGGTCGTTGAATCTTGTGTCAGGGTGAATCAAAACACTCTGAGTGTTGCCACGCGTCGTAAATTATTATTCCTTCTGATACAAGAAACTACTGCTACTGGCGCTACTCGTGGTGTGTCATGAATGTATGTATGTATGTATGTATGTATGTATGTATGTATGTATGTATGTATGGTTGGATGGATGGATAGCTGGATGAAACTATAAGGCTGCATATATATATATATATATATATATATATATATATATATATATATATATATATATATATATATATGTATGTATGTATGTATGTACGTATGTATGTGTGTGTGTGTGTGTGTGTGTCTGTGTGTAACATCCCTAAAACGGTTCCAGGGCAAAACAAAACCAACAGACAAATTTTAAATAGTTTGTAATAATTAAATTATATGGTATATTCTGTTGCGGACGCCCGTACCGGTGTCAACATCCCTCATCCGGAAGAATTACTTATTCAGCTTTGTGTTTTATCGGTGAGCACAAAAACATAATTTAACATAGGGCTGGCATAATTCATTGGTGTTTTGTTTTACAAGCTCATATACTTTGTCACAATCTACACAAATTTCATAAAACAGAAGAAGTGTCAATGAGCGATCTTTGCTATGTGTATATTACGTGTATATTAAAGTTTTCCCTCGTCAAGTACCGGTACTCTAATTTTTGTGAAAAGTGAAGGAGTTGAATTTTTATATCACTTTTTAGGAAGATAATTGCCTTTGCAATGATGAAAGATATACTATATTCACTATTTTATAGTGTGGGGTTGCCTTTCATTTGATAGCCGCTCTCGTCATGCATCGCTACTTTCCGTCACAGTTTGACCACCCAGGTCTGTGACGTCATGGAAGGGACCTTCTTCACGAACTCCGATTGTAAACACCAGTCGCAGCAGTGAATGTCAGTGTGCTCTTTGCTAACTGGATTAAAATGGGGATGCAAGCGGGAAAGTGTTCCCGGTTGTCCAGTCGGAACTCATCCACCATGGTGAACCGATGTTGGAAGGAACCACTGGCTACGATAAAGCCGGTCTTTGCGAGTCTGTACCCTGCCGTGATCATGCCATAGCTGGCACGGAAGATGACCGAGCTGGCGCTTGGGAAGTTTAGGCTGGTAAGGGATGCCTTTCAAGAGTCGTTGTGTGAAAAATACTATGCAAGTGAGCGGTTGAAGTTAAGGTTTCTGAGTACTGCCAGATTAAAGCCTATAATATGGCGACAGGCCATTTATGCTATCGGTGATTTGCTGTCTTGCATCATGTGTACACTTCTTTCGCTGCGCGCTAAGACGTGCAAAATAGTAGCACTTCCCGGTGTGTGGCTCAATGTGCGTCCTCAAGCTGTGGTCAAGTGCTTGTGTATTCGCCTATCTTCTGATTGAAGTCTGCTACAGTAGTCAATGTAAATCGGGTAAGGCATGCACCGGCCTTACAGATGCTTTTCAATGCTATTCCTTACCTTCACGTATCCCAGGCCTTGTTATAAATCACTAAATAGAATATAACTAAACGCTTGGTGCACGTAGGCCTATTATGATTTCAAATTAGTTTTCAGTAACTCTGTCGCAGTGAAATTGACACTCATGATGGGGACCTTTCCAGTCGGGGGGCTAGTGGTCCCCAAATTTCTCAGCGAGAGATTGACCAACTTTAACAAAATATCCATTGAACATATCGGGTGAGAGATTGTGAAGAATATAGTGATTATTTTAGCGAGAGGCAAGAGATGTTTCAAAGAAGCAAACATTTGTCGTTGATTTTTAGCCTTTGTAATCCTATCATCATAATATTCCTTTTTGGCCTTATTTATCATATCCTATGTTGAACTGTATTGTACTATACTATGTTGTTAATATTGTTTATTGTAACCTGGGCCCGATGGAAGAACAGTTTTTAACTGAATTGGCCACCCAATATAAATATAATTTAATGAAAAAATAATTCATCTGGTTTTGGGTTGACATTCAGTCTGTCTTAGAGTACGGCGTATACTACTGGTATTGCCTATTGGCAACCGCGCAAGATGGCCTGCCATAAAATTCAACCATTCACTTTTATAGGAATCTTCGCACAATGACTTTTGAAAAGCACCCCTTACCATTCTAAACATCCCAAGTTCCAGCTTTGGTGATCTTCCGACGCTACAGCATGGTCAGTCGGCTGGGCACAGACTCCGTCCCAGTTACACCGACAAAGACCGCCTTTGTCGTCGGGCTTGTCGTAGCCCGGCCGTGGCTCCTTCCAGTAAGGCTGAATTTCTCTGTCCTTCTCCCGTCTTAATCCTATCCCTCTTCTCCCCCCCCCCCCCGTCCTCAGTAACTTCCTCTTCGGAAAAGGAACAGCTAAAAGTGAGATCCAGCTCATTTACTGCGTCGCTACCGAATTCCAGAAAGGAACAGCTACAACTGAGATCCCGCTCATTCTTTGCGTCGCTATCGCTCTAGCTTTCTCTTTTGCCATCCTGCGTTGTATCACATCGACTCACTTCAGTGACGTCACAACCCAGAGACTGCTTGATGGCCAAAAAGGCGCGAACTTGTCACCTTCGGGCCCCGTCATGCGGAACAAAATTCTTTTGCAAATGAATACAGTTTTTTTTTCCTGTGTGAATATGGCAAATTTTCTCTGCAAAAGTGCTATAACACCCCAAGTCCTTCACTTTGAACGAAAAATAAATCTTTCGCCGTTTGGGACCTTACTTCACTGTCTTAAAAATGCTTTAACTGTACCCTTATTTTGTGACGTAAGTCAAATGAAAGGCCATATATAAAGTAACGGATTGACTTTGAATCATTTGAAAAGAAATATGACTCATGATCAAACAGTTGTGACTTTCTTTTATAAGTTAAAGCTTTTCCGCTGTTCAACTGTACAATATTTAACTGATATGATATTCACACCTTACCTGTGCAATTTTCTGTTGATAGGCTGGTCACTCTGCGAATGTAACGTAACGGAAGACTCGGCTTTGAGTCAGTGCCTCCGGACATTATTTAAATGAAACACCGCATAACTTTGTTAAACCCGACGCCCGATAGCTTGGAATTTATTCAACGCTTTGTTCTCTATCTATATCATGCATTGAAATTTATAACGGCAGACAAGATTTATTACGGACGACGGTGCTGAAACATGTTCATCTTTGTCTTCAGAGCATGAATTAACTTAATACTGAACTTTATGCAACATCAAATGTAGGCCACATGAGCCCACGTATGTCGAATTTCTTTGTTCAATAAGACCGACTTTAAGTGTAACTGAAGCGTAACTATTTTATGCCTTCAGATTTTTTTGGGGGGGGGGAGGGGAGGCGGGGGGGGGGGAGGGCGCTTGGACATGGCGTTTCTCGAGTATCCTGGCACCCAGTCGAGAATGGATCTTCCGGTTGGCAGCAGACAAACTCTCCATTTGGCTCAATTGGATACGCGCTAAGTGTGAAAAGTTGCATTAATTTACGTTGAAGGGCAAGCGGATTACATCCCAGACACGAAAAGCAGAGGACCAAATACTTGACCTAGTGACCTACTTTTGTTTCAAAACACACATTTTGGTCAAGATATAAATGTGTCTGCAGTGTCACTAAATTAAATTAAATAGTATAGAAATTGTAGCCCCAACAAGATTTTACTAGGATATGTCACTGTGACCCAGATACTTGGCTTAGCGACCTACTTTTGCTTCATGACACACCCTTATGTCTAGATGCACATGTGCGTAAAGTTTGATAACTCTTGCTTGAAGGACAACATAATTATAGCCCGGACATAAAGTGTTATATAGTTTTACATGATTGTGTCACTGTGACCATTGAATTTCAGGTAGTGACCAGCTTTAGATTCATGACATACATTTAGGTCAAGATATATGTATGTAAAGTTTCATAAAATAAGTTAAACGGTAAAGGAGTTATTGCTTGGCATGATTCTATAAGGATATGTCACTATGCCCCGGATACTTGACCTGATGACCTATATTTCTATATGCCCCTCTTCCATTGGAGGGCCATAATGACCGCTAAAAAAACAAATTTGGTAAAACAGCTGTAATTGAATGTCGTTGTATGTCTTTCTACTTTCACACAGAAATAAGGGGAAAATCACAATAGGTAATTCAGCATTTAAGTTTTTGAAATATTGAAAATTGGATAAAACCATTACTGGTCCTTCCCAAGCGAAGGTACGGTTTATCGATATTACATTCTGAGATCTTAAAACAAATATCCAATGCCTGGACTCTATTGTTTTAGTGAAGTGGTGCCTATGCTTTGCCTGCTAAGCGTCTGGTTACAGGGCATCCATGTGCGAAGCAAAAAACGTCATTCAGCAGGCAGTACCGAGCTCTGGGCCTGCGAGTGCCCGTTCCTACATGAAAAATTATTTGTTTTTTAACTTTTACTTCAGTTATTTCATCTTAGATTTCAAATTAGACTTTCTGTGGTATCCCATGCTATTGCGGCAACCACATTTTAAACAGCTCCAGCCTGAATGAGAAAACAAATGACAATGAGGGAAGATGCACGATTAGGTGAAATATTGGCTAGTTCATGTTTTATATGGGGCAAGGTAGGTCCTGTTTACAGTTTTATATTTATATTATATTTTTCTTTACATTTGCAGACAACTAATTGTTTGCACACTTTACTACTAACAGTAAGGTCATATAAATTTTTACAGCAATTAGTATTTTATAGTTTTATGGCTAATTAAGTTCCTTTTTTACATTATAAAGATGACAGGCTTTCTACATATCAAGCCCTTGTCCTCTATTACGGAACAGTTACGGCTTATTTTCCTCTTTATCAATAGGGCATTTTAGTATTTCCAGCAACACTCAGACCATAGAATATCATAAGGACATCTTTCGCTCAGATCGCTTGTTTTTCTATGTATTCTATACATATAAGTCCCCGATTCTGGAAATAAATGCCGACTCAGTGCATATACTGCATAACTGTGTTGATATGGCACTCGCACATAACTACCTCCATTGAACCATTCTTTTTCTGAGAATGGGGATTTGGTCGAGTGGATATTTGCGTTTCCCATTTCAGCTAGGCGACTGGTGCCAAAGGTTGCAGGTTCGAGTCCCGCTCGTTCCGAACATAAAATATATTTGTACCGAGATGTAAAGCAGCCCTATTTCAAAATTAGATAAGAATGCGCTTGGAAAGCAGAGGCCTCCGCCAAGGCGGCACATTTCTTCCATATGGCCCCATCCTGCAATGGTAAGGAATTCTTTGAAAAATCCTGGATCCAGACACTGATCCGAATCACTCCCAAAATCCAATCTATTGGTCCGTGACCTTCTCTGAAAATATCATCAAAATCTGTTCATAATTTTTTGTGTAACGTTACTCATAGACAAACAAACGAACTGGAGCAAAAACATAACCTCCTTGGCGGAGCTAAATATCTGAATTTGTTCTATGAATAAAACAGCAAAATGATTTACTATAGAAATTTTTTTCGTCGTCCCGTTATCTGTAATGAACCAGATATGTTAAAAAAAACAAGATATACTTCAGACCAAGTTAACAGTGTTTTCCACATTTTCCCTGCTGTAACCACTTTCATCAATGAAGTGTGCACATCTGCATAAGATAGGCACCAAGTACGCTTTGGCCATATATAGGTAGCAACTTTGCAATATAAGTAAGAAAGACTATTTCAAATCTAATCAGCTGCACTAGCTAGGTATTCAAAGCAGCTTGTAGTATATCTGGTGAAATTGGAATGGAATATTTTAAACCTCTAACTGACATAAAGAAAACACACAAAAAGTATGGATGGGTTGGTAACGTGAGCTCAGTAACCCATGTACGTTGTGTAGGGATCATTCATTATGCTACATAACCTTCGTTTTCCGGTATTACTGCAATTTAATGCAGGTTGCTTGTGTTAAAATTTTTAGTGATTACAAACCACAGCAGTTATTACTAGCACTTTGTTGAATTGTAATAATTTTGTTTCAAAATGTAATTTTATTACAAGCGACGCAGTACTACATTTCAAGCTGTAACAGTTTCCTTCGGAATAAAGTGAATAAAGTGTCAGGATTGCCGACCATCCAACCAGGTCTCTTATTATCTGGAAATTTCAATCCCATGACACTGCAAGTCAAACATCGGGAAACTTTCTAAGTATCGGGACTTTATAAATGCAGTTATTATAATTTTACAAAAATCACCAGACAGAGTACAAAGAAATGTGACATATTGCTTTATATACAAATGTATATATCTTTATATGTGTTTTCACTGTACATTGTATTGAAATTGACATATCCATGACTCTCCTTACATCCTTATTACATCGTTATCAAGAGAGTAATTCAGACTTTACAAACTTCCTATTATTTCAGACCCAGTCTGCAGCTTTACGAAACACACATCACCATATTCTTTTATTTCAAAAATATTCCATTTTGTTGCGTGTTTCTCTGTTTTTTGTTACATTCATGAAATATTAAATGGCGGCAGGGTGACAAGGTGTTGATGCGGGCGCTGTAAACAAGAGAGCCCCCCCCCCCTTCGGTTCTACCCCTCGTCCTCCAAAAACTCCCATCCACGGCCAAGGCACAGGTCACCACACCACAGACAGAGGGATGACTGTGACGGTGAGCCCTCAAAAGGCATCTCCCCCCCCCCCCCCGCCCTAGCCTCCCCCCCCGCCCCCATCTCTACCGGTACGCTCTGTCGCCCCTGTGTCTTCTCACAATATATAATTTTATAAATTAATACAATGGGGAATAAGAAAGTTGTCATATCCATTTGTTCCTGACACCCTGTAAAATATGTAAAATTAACGCAAAAAGAAACTTAACGTTTAGTATTGACTTAAGATTAGTGGCCCTATTGTAGTGCCAGCTACTATATGAAAACAAATTCTGGAATTCTACGTGGCGGTGTTTCGGAAAATATGAGTTAGTATCTAACCGGTTGTAACCGGTTGTAACCTGTACACAGATTCTTCTGCATGCAATCATAAAAGGATTATAATATACTGATGGCAATATTTTGCGTTGTCAGGCTTCCCTTAGTGGGTCAGGCCAAAAACATTCTGATACCGTATCGTAATCTCATGGGCTCTCGATGGAGTAAAAGAAGCAAATGGAAAATAAATGCATCTATCTTTGTTCCATACGCACTTGGTAGTTTTGTAAGGAAAATATAAGTTTTGTAACTATAAATTTTCCATAGATCAAAGCCTATCAAAGGGGGCTTTCAGTTTAGTCTCATAACTTTGAAGCCACGTGTTTACCTAGGATAAAATAAGCTTCACATGAGATTCATGATTATGTGGAGTACAAGGGGTTCCTCTGTCAGTTTCTCAGAGAAATTATCAACGTATTTTAAAATTTGAAAATTTATGTATGTGCGCGTCTCTTTTACTTGACCAACATGACCCTTATTTAATTACTTAGTAACCCGATTCAAACCCAGTTGACAGCTTCTGCACTCCCAAGAAACTTGTCATATCCAGTTCAATTTTGTTCGGTGTCGCAGACATAATTAAAAGTCAGAACCACATGCAGCAGCACCGACACTGGGAGGGTGGATGGCATTACACGGCTACGTATAAAGTCATTTATTTCATCCTTGACGTTTGCGATCCACAACGGGTTTTGTTTTTTACGTGCAGCAAGACCCTAAACAAGATAACTCCTGCTCTCCAGGATCTTCCCTCAGTTCCTAAAGCGCTGTCAGGAAGGCTGTTCGTGGCTCAGTCATACTGAAAAACCGGCGCGGCTTACACAAGTTTATAGGACTTTAAACGTCCTTAATGAGTTTTGTGTTTCAGGTCAGACAAAGATTGAATATGAATGAAGGAGGCAGCCAAACACAACATACGTCCAAATATCTACAGGAGCTAGACGCATGCCATGCAAGCCTTCAAATCTCTGAAGCTCAAATTATGATGGGAGAAGTATACCTTTGAAATAATTAACAGTCGTGTCAATATATAAAAATGGGGGATGCACGGTGGCTCAGCGGTAAGACGCTCGCCTTTCACCCTGGTTCGATTCTCATCCCGGAAAGGATGTGAAGAAAGTGTCTACCACTTTAACCGTGCACGGTGGTTTTCTCCGAGTCATTCGGTTTCGTCCACCACAGGCAAGGTAGGAGGTCTTTGCAAAATATCTTTAACTGTTTGTGATGACTATCATCTGTGCCATGGAGATTGACTCGATAAGTCAATGCTTGACTTCCATTACAGTCCATGTGGAGCAAATGTGTCTATACCTTTTTAATACCAAAAAATATGGAGAAGACAAATAAATACGTTAAATTCACTCATCTATTTGAAAGTCAAATGCAGGTTAAAGGTCTTCACAAAACTAAAAGGGTACTGGAATAGCAAGTTGCACACGTGGAATTGTGAAGGATTAATAGAATTTCCTCTAAATAGAATAAGAGTTTTACAAAAAAAACAAAAAAATAAAAAAAACCTTTGGATACTGAAAGCCAAACTGTTTGCATTTTCTTGTTTTCTTTGCCCTGAAACTTACATGTGTATTTTCATTTTCATTTTCATTTTTACAAGTCTTGGGCTGCTTCAGGAAAATTACTAGATTGACATTAAAGAGAATAATCATCGGAAACAGTCACACATATTTTGTAAAGACACGAAACTGTATAAAATATCAAAGGAGCAATATGTCCAAGGTTCAAATAGTTTCATTTAATTGGCACATTTAAAAGTATTGCGAATTGTCTTTCCTTGTATTAGAACATTTCTCTTTTCAAGAGAAGCATTAATGACCGTAGTCCAAATTTGTGCCTCGCAAACATAATACAATTAAACAATCTCTCATATTTAAATTTGAATTAAATGCCTAATTATTTTGGATTTTATTTCAAAAATACTTCTGAATCAATTACGTATCCCAGATGCCTTTATTCCATTCCAGGCTACTATCTTAAAGTGACTAGATATCTTCCAATTGTTATGAATGCACCTTTGTATGATGAAATTTAAAATAAAATGTTCTGTTTATTTTAGACTGTAATTACTATTTGTATGCAAGTCTGTCATCGATAAGACTACAAGTGCTAAAATCCCTGAACATATTGTACTTGAGACTTTTTAACTGTACGTACTATATTTATTTACAATAATTATACAGAGCTGAAAGAAAATGGATGGCACTTAATGTACTCTTAGGTGTTGAATTAAAAAAGGGCAAAAAACCTTCATTATTAGCTGATTGCTTCGCCAAAAATTTGACCACGTGAAAGTCTAGTGTGTGAACAAGACTACATATGTTAGAGGTGACAGTTTCTCTTCAACATTTTAATTTTGGATCTTGTACGAAACTGGCGTGATGTACGTACTGCACGGCTGACACACAGGATCCTCATCCTTGGCCGGCTTTGTACCTGTAGTTTTGGGGTATTGAGCTGTACTGGGCCATGTTTCCTTTTTACAGGTTTGTTGTATTGTAATAAAAGATGATCACATTCAGCTTCAAATTGAAAGTGCTTGTGGAAATTAACTCCCTCATGCAAGACGTTCGACATGTTCTGGGATACAGAAAACAAAGCATCGAGCAGAGTGTGCATTACTTTCCCCCTGCTTCCAAACTACTTACTTGTGTAAAATGTGTCTGATTTTGAAACAGTTGTACTAATCATTGAATAATCGAAAATGACCAGGTAACTATTTGGGATCCACTTGGACCCATTTTTGGTATGAACATTTTTTCGGTCGGTTTTGACCATGTATTTGCACACATGCAAATGTCAAGCGCATTCGGGTGCCTTTCCAATTCCGTTTCGAGGGTTGAAGGACTTCCTTTTGATATCTATATGTATATATGAACCAAACATTTTACATGCTTTGGCTATCAGAAGACCAGACAATATTTCGGTTTCCAATGCATTACCTTTGTGAGCACTGCAATAAAACTTCACACTGACGCTTTTGGTTTTTGTGTCCGTTACCTGTAGCAGCTCGATATGCCGGCCATTTATACTATTTAGAGAAAGCAAAATATCCGCCAAATGCACACACTTCCTTTGCTTGGAATATGCTCCAATCTATAAGGACTAGCACCACCGCACTCCCACCCCCACCCCCGCCGTTTCCTTGCTCCGGCAAAGTGACTCTGAATCTCTCTTGTGGGCCTCAAAATCACGAAGGCTTGTATGGTCTTGCGACATCTTAATTAAAATGGCAGAATTAACAAACGACCAGCAGCACACACTCAACATGATGGTACTTGTAAGGTAACAGGTTGACTTAGGCATATTTTTGCCATTCTACCACCCATTTTTTTTATTTTTGCGCTCTCAATTAAACACACAGTGGTCGATAAATTCATGCGTGCAATCAACCCGAAACAAATATTCGAACCCGCACAGCTTTATGTAACTATGGAACTGAAACGTCACCATATGCGTTTGATGAAATTGGAAAGCATATAGAGTAATCAAACCAATTTCCGCAATTTTTTTTAATCTAGACGGGCCATCAATCTAAAACAAGCAGGGCACGGGTGCAGCCCACTAGGGTTTCCAAAGGTGTTGTCCTAAAGAGTGGAAGCCAAGGATTACATTGATCAGTTCATATCAAGTTTTTTTTTTCTTTATTTTTGCACAGCTAGATCAGATAGCATTTTCAAGCATTCTGTTCAGCAGAGAATGCGTGGCACTGGCGCCGAGAGCTCAGTGTATGGATACGGGAAGTGTGTACTCTCTTATCACACCGCACTTGTTGCCGACATTTACTCAGTGCTAAAACAGTGTTACGGTGGTGGTCAGCAGAAGTCAAATGGCCGAAGACCTGCACAGGGCTTCTGTGCACCTTCAGGCGCAGAACCCGACCGCCGGGTATGACGGAGAAAATGCCACATTTCTATTTTCCTATTACATTCCTCTGGCTTTAATAACCAGTGTCTGCCTCACTGGCAATGGACTAGTTATATTCAGTATACAACGCCACAAGTCTCTGCGAACGCCGGAAAACTTCTTTCTTTGTAGTTTAGCGTGCTCTGACTTCATGGTCGGCGTGGTGTATCCAGTCTACCAGATTAGTCATATCAATTCCCAGCAAATTCGGAATGCACTTGGTGAGTAGCTTACTGCTAAAGCTAAACAGTTTCTCATAAAAAAAATGCTAAACAGCGTAGAATTTGATGATGTATATCATGGTGTATCACAGTTATTGCATTTTTAGCGTATTGTAAAATATATTCTATATCTTGGTATATATTATATAGTGACAACATTTTTAGTTTATTGTAAAGCCGCAGTATATTCTTCATCATGATATGTCCATACCATAGTTTTGACAGTTTTAGCGTATTGCAAAGTATAGTCTTTACCATACGAATCATATTGTATTCAAGATAGCCTGCTTACACTTCCCCGAATACGCTTGGTCACAAAGCATACGGGTTTGTCCTTGTTATTTAACTTCATCATTTGGTCCCCCATAACTATTTCGCTCTTGGGATATTAATATTCAAAGGAAATATATGTCAGAATGTTTTTCCATCAAGCTAATTGGCTCTGCTTCTTTCCGATCTTGTTGTTTGAAAATTGACATGATAATATCAACATCGACATGGGTAAATATAATTACTATCAACAGTGCAGTGTAACTTCGATAATAGTGCAGCTTTATTTCCTGAATTTCTCAAGTTTCTGAAGCTATTTATAATGCTTGCCGAAATAGAGTATTTGTATCCAGCCTTGCAAAGTAATTTGCTGTAGGATTTTACAATCACGCAAACGCACTCCCGCCCGCCGACTCCCCCAGCTCAGTGAAGCAGGAGCGGGCCATTTCTTGTGGGGCTCAAACTTGCTAGGGTTAGCGATTGTTGTACTTGAATGATCCCTAGTGGTTTCGGATCAGCAGGTCAAAGGTCATGCTCTGGGACTATGATTGTGAAAACAGGTGTACCTATTGGCTTCAAACCATTAGGCTGGATGACCATAGTCATCAAATGACTCCTATTGATTTTGAGGTCAGCAGGTCCAAGATCCTAGATCGAAACATATAAGGGTTATTTAGAGACCATCCACCATACGATCACGAGGGTGCAAAAGGTGTCCTGCAAATAACTGGAGGAAGGGTTTAGCTATTGCAATCATATCTAATATGGTGAATAATCATGGTATGCAGATGACCCTTATAAATTTTGAGGTTGCCTAGTAAAAGGTCATGTTCCTGGTCAGCTACACAGAGATAACGGCTTCTGTTCAATAATCCCCCAACAATATTACAGCTCCCTAAAATGGGTATGCAGTGGACCCCATTGATCTTGAGAGTTAGCAGATTAAAGGTCAAGGTCATAACATAAACAGGGAAAAAACATTTCCGATCAGTAGTTTAACAACGGCTCTTCCTGCAGTAGTCAAATTTGGTATGATAGTTCATCATGGCCAGTGAATAGCCCTTATTGGCCACATGGCCGTCTATTGACCATCAACAGAACAACAAGGGCGGGATAATATGTTATGCAAACATGTCTTGCTATATTATATCGGTCAAATCCCCCGAAAAACAACAACAAAGAGAAAAATCAATCTCAACGCAAAGCAAAAATACAATCTCCAGAAAACAAATACCTCCTCAGCAACTCATCGCCAAAGCCACCCCCTGAAAAAAAATTTTAAAAAAAGATTAAATTTACATAATGATAGTTTCATTTATCATAAAATTTAAAAAGTCATACTCTTTTGTACACCATTGTATCTCATTTTGAAATGTAGTTTTTATTTGCCTTCCTGTGTAATACTTCCGCATAAGCTTATTTGTAATCACATTAACTCAACAGGACCTCGGTACATGTCAGTTGGCACGTACCTTCCAAATGTCCTACTGTTTCACTCAAGATAAGAACAAACCCTACATTTTGCTCTGGATATAGAAAAAAGGTGTATGATATTCATTAAGGGTAATATGTCACGGACATACTGATCAAATGACTGACTGACAGACAGACCGACGGTCGGACGGTCAGCCAGCCAGATATGTTGACACTTAAAGCTTCTGTTTTGCGTCACAATACAAAGATTACGATTTTTTTCATATATGTTTAACATACTAGTTGGCCACTTATTGAAACTTAGTTCAGTAAACATGAAAAAAAAACTATATTTCGTACACTGTCGCATATATTTATAAAGGACAACATCAATATATGTAATAATTGATGTTTATAACAAAAGATACACAAGGGGGGGGGGGGGGGGGGCAACCCGTACTCAGCTGACCTGAAGTCGAAACCTGAGCACAGTTGAGCTGAGTTCACATCGGGTCTGCTAGTTCACGGATGTATGACCCAGCTTTACGGAACGTACATTTCAGACCTGATAGATTGTAAGATTTAACTTTCATTAACAAAGTTCAAGGACAACCATGTTACTGGCGGAACGTGAATAGTAAATGCTCAACATAATGACCCAGTTACTTACTCTTGTGATCGAGATTTTCCTGAATGACTCAAGTTCTGATTCGTATTGTTTTGTGTATAAAGTTTTGTGAAACTAAATAAACAAACAAAAAACAAAAAAAAAAAAACACACACACACACTCAAAAAAAAAAAAACAAAAGAAAAAAAAGTCAAAAAAAAAAAAAAAAGGAAAAGTTGTAAAAGATGTAAAAGATAGTAATTTAAAGGTGTAGCCCAAAAACTTAATCCTGCCGTAACTGTAATAGGGAACCATGACCTTGGAGCCCAGAAATTATAGCTTAATCTGTTATTGACCACTAATGTATAAAACTAACTTTCTAAAATGCTCGCATCCAAGAGATCACCGTCAGATAGGTTGTGTGGAAGGAAATGTCTCTGGCAGCTCTGATTATGCCATATTTTTATTGGGCCTTCAATGTACTTCGCGGCCGATATGCTGATGTGGGGAAACGAGAAAAAGTACGTGTAATGTAACCAACAATTTATGTTTGGTTTGTAACAGACCTAATGTGTACATGCTATGTATGAAGAGAAATGTATATAGATTGATACAGCGCAAACATAAAGTATATATAGTGTTGATATAGAAAGGTTGAAAGGCCTATACATTATGAATAAACAATTGTATGCACATGATACGGGCAACACGAACGTATGACAATCAAAAGTCCAACAATCACGTAGGCTAAATTGCTTTTAACAATTCCGTGTTCATTTTTGAGTACAAATTTTACTGTAAGATTCTATATATCTATTTACTAAATACCTAAATACCCGGACCTGTATCCACCATCAGAGCAACCTTCTCCACTGACCTCCATCGTTGACCCAGCCCTAGGCCCCTTTGCCCATTGATGCTACTTAATTCACAGCCTGGGGGAGGGGGGCGACTTCAGTGTCAGATACACTATTCCTGTTCTGGGGCCCACCGCCACCCACAACTGTTAAGTTCAAGGCATTGTATGTACATTTTTAGGTCCTGCTCACACTGGAAAAGTCCTTTTATATATTGTACATTACATTCATTCGACAAATTAACCTTCCCTCACCACTAATCAAACATATATTTTGGATACTACGCCTTCAAAATAATCAATCAGGACTAACCCACACGAGCTTGGGCGCCGTTTTAAAAATTGTTGATTCCACACCTAATGGTTGTAATGGGAGGACCGTGGCTGGGGTGGGTAGGTGTTATAACATATAAAATCAAAAGTGTATATATTGCAAATATTTCAGCGCATCAATAATGATATGACATATGTTGTTTAGTGGTGTATTTATTGGGCCTCTTAATATCTACCAATCCTAGTCAGGAAAATACTCGGTGCATATGGCTCAGTCTGATGTCCGGATTAAAGTTTTACAAATAGCTGGAAACTCTGTATATGCAATGCGCCTCATTGTATTTCATATTTCGCATAAGTGATGACCTTTGTATTGTGCTGTAACGTTTACAATGACCGAATGACTGCTGTTGTATGATTAATTACCGATCTGTTGTCTATACGAGATTTACATAGCATAATTCAAAACCGTTTTATGAAATTCCGCGTTTAGTCATTACCGATTATGGTGGCCCCCTGTTGATGCGAAAAAAAGCTTTTGACTACTTAGAGTGGAATTTCTCTGTTTCAATTTTGGACCTCCCTTTCAAAAATGGATCAAATTATCTTATACGAATATTAAAAGCTCCATCATTTATAATGGGTCAACAAGCGATCCATTCACTATATTATGAGGCGTGAGGCAAGGATGCTCACTTTCCCCATACCTTTTTCATTTTGCGAATGGCAGTTTTTGGAAATTGCTTGTACGAATGATGGTGGTATAGGATTGACATATTTCAACTCACAACTTTTTGCTCTCAAATGTGCTTGGATAAAGTGACTCGTATTAGACAATGAATTCAAATGGAAATACTCCATTTTTAGACAGCTGCTGTGTCAAGACAGATTTCTCATGGGAATGTACTTTTCACGCACAATATGTTAAAGATTTATTCCAGAATGTGGAAAGTGAGTTTTGGTGCGATGTCCGTATAAGTTGAAGCATGTTCAATTTTTATGAACCAGAAAATATTATTGAAATACAAACAACTCTGTGGTTCAATTAATTTATAAAAGTAAATAAAATACTACTTTTTATAGAAATTGGTATGAGAGGGATAGCCGATATGTAAAAAACGTATTAAAGAGAAATAGCTTGTTCTTGTCATATGCGGAGTTTACACAGAAATTTGACTTACATAGGTGGACTTTGTTACTTATTATGGAATAATCACTGCCATTCCACATGAATGAAAAGCTGTTAGTCAGGTTACAAGTAAAAATGCCATTAAAGAAAAAAACAAGAACATAGAATTTATCATAAATATTGGAAAAATATCACGATTTATTTACACACTTTTCTTGAGCTGCATTTCGGTGACCTTTCTATAAAAAAGGAATTAGATTGTGAATTAACTTTCAATAACCTGAAACCAGTTTTGATATCATTTACCCTTCAACTACATCAACAGAAATGAGATCTTTTCAATATGTATTCCTGCAAAGAATAATATATGCCAAAGATAGAGATGGAATATTGTGGATACTGATTTGTGTAGCTTCTGTAGTGAAAGTGTAGAATCTCTCTGCCACTTATTTTTGGAGTTAGCTTTTACCACACTTTTTGGCAACAGATGTTTAGACTTTGCGCCATTGACAATGGTGTTATACATGAGTTTACCATGGTGCAGGTGTTACTGGGTCCCAAAGAAGTAAAACCAGGACAAAACGTAATCATTATTTTAGGCAAAAAAAGTATTCCAAACATATATGGTTTCACAAATGTACTGAAAAGAACAAAGACAATTGCAGAATATATAAAAAACCCAAAAGATTAAAAGTCATAAAGATGAATGGCAATACCTTACGGTTTGCTGAATACTGACTGTTTTTTGTAAACGGGCATATAAGATCGTGAGTGTAAAATAGCTTAGCATGGACTAATAACGTGATACAAGTAATAAACATTTGATGTTCTTGAATTACATACAACACATATCCATTCTGTACATTTTACTGGAAGAGGCTTGTTACGCATTTAACCTAGGTATAGCTGAAAGAATAACTCGTCCCCATTTTAAACTTTCATTTGTTTATTGCTTAGATGTATAATGTAGAACTAGGAAAATATAGCTAAACATACTATTTTCCATATATTGTATAGTTAGTCAAATGCATGTCAAATTACCTGTTTGCTGAAACGAAGTTCATACCAAGAAATATCTAAATCATGGCATATATCACGACACTGTGACCTGGGTGTGGAAGTTCTCAAATTATTCTTTCTTTCCACGGATTATACGGCACCTTGCCTTGGTACTTTGTGGGGTTATTTAGCAATTTTGGCCAGTTGGTTAGTTGTTTTGGTATAGAGTGAATCATAATATTCTGTAAGCTAGCAGGAGGACAACCATGCTTCGCCATGGTATTAAAGAATGAGGACAGGTGACCAGATGCATGCGTTCATCGTTCTTGTGTGTAATGTGATCAGTACAGTGGCGTATGTCTCCATCAGGCTTTCCCGGCCTAAAGAAATTGAAAGCATACTGACCTTGAGTATCTGAGGCAAAGGGATGTTTGTGCCAGCGCCTACATTTAGACCCCCCCCCCCCCATTCACTTATATTCTTGATATTTGCCGTGAGATTACCCATTTATTTCTTCTTGAGGGAAACCTAGTTATATAAATCATTATATTTGTCAGCATAGTTATACGTGACCCATTTGTTAATCCTTCTTGTCATGCAATACGATTGAAAAAAAATCATATTCAACAATGTACCGTCAATTGAAAGGTGAACCTGTTTCATATGTAGTGATTTCAGAAAGGTATTAGGTGAATATCATAGTGCTCATCTGAAGTGGATTCACAATGTACAGATTCTGAAACTACAGATACTCATGGGCTACCATGATCAATTTGCACGGAATGGCATACAAATATTCCAGTTTATCGGGTGCACACACACACACACACACACACACACACACACACACACACACACACACACACACACACACAAATATATATATATATATATATAGTTCCCACTATGTTCTACAAGGTATTTCCCTATTTGAACCCCCCTTGCGGGAGAAGGGACAAGGTGCACATGACGTACTAGTTGCATGAAAATAAGCAAAGAAGACATGGGCATGAACAAGACAAAAAGTGGGGCGTGGTATAGGAAAGCATCGATATTTAGGTTTGAGTTTCTGATAAAACCGTCAGGATCAGTACGGAACTTGCAAGTGCAGGCGCGCCTCTCATTTGCATTTGCATTTGCATTTTTTAAATAGCTCACAGGCCGAAACCTAGTTGATGAGATTCCATGTTCATGGCAGTAGTATAAATATTCCAGAGCCAAATTACAAGCACTGAAATATTTATACTATTTCTAAAATATTCCAGTGCTAATTGCAAGCTTGACCAATTGTACTAGATATCTGGATAAGAAAAATTATTATATTATATGCTTATATGTTTTCTGTCAGGTTAAACCCCTGGGGCTATCGGTAGCCAGCCAACGACATTACAAGTTTGCCTAATTGTACCTAAAATCTGGTTAAGGAAAATTTTGTTTTAATAGCATGTTTTTTTACTTAAATGCTAAAGACTTTGATTCTTTTCTGACACGCCTTAGTACACATTTACTCATTATTAAAAATTACTCAAATTCGACAGTTTTTACTCGAAGGGCACTAGGCCAACTATGTTGAAACACTGGCCCATTGTTGGCAGCGAAATAAAGCTTTATGGTTTGGAGACTTTCAAAGTGAGGAGAAGGTCTCATCATGTGATTTGGTTCACGTTTCTGGTGCACGATGTCCATTGTTGCAGTACTTGTTAGGGTTTCCCTTGGTTTGCACAGGTGGTCAAGCTGCAACTCTTTATTTTACAATCACTTGGACTGAATATAATGCCCTTGTTAGGATTTCCCTTGGTTTGCACAGGTGGTCAAGCTGCAACTCTTTATTTTACAATCACTTGGACTGAATATAACGCCCTTGTTAGGATTTCCCTTGGTTTGCACAGGTGGTCAAGCTGCAACTCTGTATTTTACAATCACTTGGACTGAATATAATGCCCCCAGTTTGAATCTACTTCAGTGATAAAATGGCAGGTAGTAAAAATAAGCTATCCAGATAGAAAGGGTATATACTGGTTCAGGGTTAAGTCAAATTGTTCGCATCTGAACTTGTGATATACAAATTTTAGTAATTATGTTTGGTTTGACAGATATTCTTCATTTATAATGAAGCTTTGCATTTATGAGCAAAACTTCACGTATTTAGATAATTTTATCATTTTCCGCGTTTATATTTATTCATTTTTTTTTTTGTGGTTTGTCTTTGCTGAATATTTAGCTTAGACAAGGACCCGCTCCTTAGAGAGACAATTACGGGTATAGGCTCCGAAACATGTTCTGAGTACTTGCCTGCTGAAGGCCGTCTAATTCATTCGGGCTTATACAGCCTGTGTCAAAATTCTGTAGAAGACCGTGCGCAATATGGACAATAGTACTTCCATATATATATAGGCGAGACAGTGACAGGTTAGGTTATGGAGAGTAAAGATTTCGGACTTGCGGAATAGGGTAATGACTACTAGAAAGTGGTTCTGGACAAAAAGACACAAATACTAAGTAAAATCATAAGGGAAGATAATGCCATCAAAAATGTATGCATGATCTGTGTACATGCATGCGCGTAGACGTCTGATACATATTGCTGCTATCCCTTACTCTCTTGCATTCAGACGGTATCAACAAGTATTCCTGTCTTGCTGTTAGAATACTGACGGGTGACCTACTTCACTGATAAGTGCATCAACAATTTGTCATATAAATGACTTCTATCAAGTAGTAAATAAAGAGTTGCAAATCGGGGCACACAATTCATATCAGGGCACCTTTTGGACATCAACACCAAATGGCTGTCCAATGTTCGCAGTGCGCTGTGAAGCCAGGATTCGCGACAGTTCAGCTTGACCTGTTTCGTCTCTGAGCCTACCTTAGACACCACAGATCTGCACTGTCTCTCAACCTATCGTACTCATGCATGGTCTCAAAATGCACCATACACATGTTATGTACGGAGCCCTACCTGTGCCTGCCAATGTTTCTAAACCTACCTTAGGCATGCATTCTCTCTAAATTTACCACAGACATTATCTGTCTCCAACCATACATTAAACATGCATTGTTTCGAAACTTAGCAGACAATTCAAAATCAGAGTGACGGTGACACCTGCCTGAGGAAACTCAGATAAAAAGATTTGACATATATGATATGTGGTAGCGTTGTGTGGTGTACATGGCGACACACACACACACACACACACACACACACACACACACACATATATATATATATATATATATATATATATATATATATATATATATATATATATATATATATATATATATATATATATATATATATATATATGTAATTCGTCAACTTGGCCATATTAATTGTTGCACCGTATACTTTTTTTACGATGGCACTTTGACATAATTTGAGCAACTATACCTTGTCGAGTAACAATGCAATTTATCGAGCCGGATCCCGGCTGAAAAACGAATAGGAAGCATGCATTTCCTGGTGCCGCCAGACCGGACATGGACTACTCCCTGCGTATGTAAATCATGTTTTAAAAATTGCGTGCTAAGCAGACCTCATTTAGCATACTCCTAAAATAAAGTAGAAAATACGAATCTTTTTGGCCATGAGCTAACCTACGTAGTTGGTACCACGAGGGGAAATCGTTACCAGTGTCATAATATTGCTATTCTAATAAGTTTTTGTATCATACTTGCCACACGTGTACAGTTTAATACTATAACTACTTTCCGAAGCCATCCTATCGTTGAATTCAAGCGCCATTGGCTTTTGTGGAGCCTCACAGAATGTGACTATCATTAATTTTGTTTCCTTGTGTTTCAATGCGGCTGGTTCAGAGTATCAAGTTTCATATATTAGATTGGTTTATTCAAATCTGTAATGCATGGATGTAAGACAATCCGCGCATGCAACACGTAAAGCTATTTTAGTTCAATGTCAAGCAGCTTATAAATTGCTTTCTTTTGTCACGTGTCATCCCAAGGTGTAAGTACACAAAGTTGCGCAATAGTAGAAAACGTTCGACAGGGTCTCAGGTACGACATAAACAAATTACAATTGGAACTTGACCAGCTCCCGCCTTGTGCCAACTATCACTTTGCTGGAAGTCATACGTGAAAATGATTGACATCTTGTTGGGCTTGTAGCGGACGTAAAAGTACGACTGACTTCATTTGGCCTCACTTGACGCCATTGTTCTCTATAACTTAATATAACGTATATATGTAAAAATGGCAAACATGCAAAAAGGGCATCCTAAAACACATGAGTATTCATATGCACATGGATTTCCGGTCAGTTTGGTGAAAACAATTCATATTACCAACGTTTCGATAGATCAAGCCATGGATGTGATACTGGATAAAGACAACGGATTCTTGGCACATGCAAAGGGTTCAGACTAAAGCCAGGTGCATTCAGAAAGTACCATTGACCGCAGAGGTCAAAAGTAAGTCTTTTTGCCGTTACGTTTCATCTCAATATCTCTGATCTCCATCATGTTTTTCGTCAGCAGCCAAGAACTAAAAATGGTGAGTTTCAAGTACACAGCCTGGCTACAGAATACGATTGAGACCAACTGGATCAATCTCTTCCGTGGTGATCATTCAATTATAGTGAGCTTCCCAACTGCAAACCTAGCCCCAGCTAATAATGTGCATATTTCAAACCAGGTACATTGTTGACACAGAGCTTGCCGTATTTATAATGAGGATAGACATGAGTCGTTACCCCCAAAGAATAAGATGTTTTTAATAAAAATAGCCAAGCAGGTTTTACATTCAACCATTTGAGCAAGGAAAAAAGGAAATTGAATATGGGGAAAAGTCTTGAAAGCTTTCTACAAACAAAATTCGTCGATTGCCATCCATATGAATAAATGCTAGAAGTCGGAATATATGTGGCCGTTGTGATACCTACATGCAAGAAAGTGTTTTACGAAAAGACAAGCTAAGGGTAATGCCATAGCTCCACTGTACTTAAAAAGAGGCCAACACGTGTTTCACGCGGCCCAAACAGTTGAGGCAGGATATGAAGCTGTGGTTGTAATTTTGAAAGATACTGACAAACATAATATATATATATATATATATGTATATATATATATATATATATATATATATATATATATATATATATATATATATATGTATGTATATATATATATATATATATATATATATATATATATATATATATATATATATATATATATATATATATATATATATATTGCTTTCAGCAGCAAATACTCTTAGAGTAAAAGACACATTCGCTTGCTATTCATTAGGATGACACATGTAATGACTACATTCAGTCATGGATTATCTATTGCCATTGTAGGCGTCCTTTCATAAACTGGCTGCCACAAAGCCAATACATTTGCTGGTAGTGGAAAACTTAGAGGATCTAAGTGGCTGCAGTGCAACAAATTATTCCTGAATACATAAATAGATATTGC
Source organism: Hermodice carunculata (assembly GCA_964020975.1). Classification (NCBI taxonomy): domain Eukaryota; kingdom Metazoa; phylum Annelida; class Polychaeta; order Eunicida; family Amphinomidae; genus Hermodice; species Hermodice carunculata. The sequence continues at coordinate 28,731,112 of OZ026614.1, read as the reverse complement.
AGCACAGTAAAAGCTCAGTTAGGAAATGTTTAAGATGCTGAAGGAATGTACATATCTCATGGATAATGGACGGTTTTACAACCAGCAGCCTCAACGAATTGATGGGAAGGTGGTTTTTGTCTGAAAAATGAATTGAAATATGACCACCTTCCTCCTCGTGCACAATGACCTGACAAACATTGCCCTCAGACCATCTATAGTGCTTCCATTTGGAGATTATGCCTTCATGCTGGTAGCATCTCCAGTTGGTGATTGAGTCAAAACACAGTATATCAATACTCATCTCGCCGTTGACTGGATGGATACAGACCCTACTCATGACGCAGGTTTTATGCTTTTGACAAGCAACTGTGAACGTTAATGCAAACTTGAAAGTCAGTATTACTGATTACAAATGTCATGTTTTTGATTACCCAAGGCATCTAAATTTCGAATTAACATATCTCTAGCACAGCCTGAGTATAATATTTGAGCACAATATTACCGTTTCAAATAGGAATATTAAAAGATTCATAAAAATCTTAGTGTTTATTTAGAAAATAGGTCAATGTGAGTCGAATTTTAAAGAGCACTAAACGGCCTAAGTATATGCCTATGTTACATAAATGTCAAGGTTTTGACTTAGCCTTTGCCATACCTTCTATCCTGAGTATTTCATTCATAACTTTTAGTTCGAGTTTTAGTCGACAACAGGGAGTAATGGAAAGTGTAAGTCCTGTAGACAAGAGGCGGATGAGACAGTGGATCATTGGCTGTTGTGGTGTGATGCATATACAGAGATAAGGGAAGATTTTTTCAGAAAGTTGCACAGGGAAGATTACAATTACAAGGGTGTAGAAGAGGTTCAGGGTTTAGAGGAAGAGGAACGTATAGCATGGATTTTAGGTTTGAAAGGTGGCGGTCTGGGAGGCAGGAAAGGTGATAAAAATGTACAGGACTACCTGGTAGGATGCTGGAAGAAAAGGAATGAAATAACAGAGTTAGAAGGCAACAGGTTAAATTAGAATCCCAGAGCGCAGGGAGGGGAAGGAATGGGAATGGTGGTAGCCCTTATAAGGGCTCCCATGGGTGCTCCCATGGGAAAAGCCTGAGCCTTAGAGGCGGGGAAAGGGTGTGTTAGGGATAGATTTTTTTTATTTTTACCCTAGGCCACCTGTGCACAGAGTGACCCAGGACCGCGACAGACAAGCGGAGAGCCACCGTATTATTATTATTATTATTATTATTATTATTATTATCATCATCATCATCATCATCATCATCATCATCATCATCATCATCATCATCATTATTATTATTATTATTATTATCATTAGCATTATTATTATTATTATTATTATTATTATCATTAGCATTATTATTATTATTAGTAGTCGCTTTGAAAGTGCCTATAAAACCAATACATTTCACCGAATGGCTGTACTTTATACAAGTCCATTATATAAAAAGAAAAGAAAAAAAAACGGATTTGCATATGTCTCTCAACTTCAACTCTTTCGATTAGTTGTCAGCTGAGCTTTTACCTCAGATCAAGAGTGCAAGCTCATGGTTTGGAAACTCTTGCCCGGATTTTCTTCACACTTGCTGGTAATATAGAGCCTCTGTGTGTGTGTGTGTGTGTGTGTGTGTGTGTGTGTGTGTGTATGTGTGTGTGATGGCTTTTACCCAGGTGGACATGCATTTACTGCTTATGGCCTAGTTTGTGTTGATTATATCTTTAAAATATATTTGCAATTGCTTTCACATCATACATTCCTCCCAACTAATAGGCCGATATTCTTTTAATGAAGAAAAACTTTATTTTTGCCAATTTCAGATTTTTCTTCCCTCTTCAAACCTGTCTCTTTTATTTAGAATAAATGGACAAATAGTTTATTTGGATATGTTTCTGCAATTCTTTTCTTGCGTCTCTTTGAGGAATATCATCAAACATCCAGCTAGTTGCTATGGGACTATGAGGCCCCTGGACTTAAATTTGCACACCAATCTACCAACAAGGGCCAACAAATATTTCTTTTCTTATGTTTATGATTGCGAGTATGTTTGTGTTTTGTTTTATTGGTTCAGGCTTCTTAATATTCATTTGAAAGGTTACTTCTAAAATGATGGAACTACGTTTTAGCCTTATAGAGCTTATCTGTTTCATTCAATAGTTGTAGCTCGACCTAGTAATATTTCAGTATGTCACACACACACACACACACACACACACACACACACACACACACACACACACACACACACACAAACATATATACATATATATATATATATATATATATATATATATATATATATATCGATCTGATCTTATATGCTGCTATGGTGTATTGGAAAAGAAGTACTTCCATGTTAACAAGAGAAAGTCAACGTACATTATGTACATTTGCATATCCAGAAATTACAAGTAGGCACCACGATAGATTGCTGATATTGTTTCTGTGGTGAAACGGAAGTTCTTTATCGATGTTCAAAATTAATCCATGGAAACTACTGACTCTTTTTCTGCCTAAAACCGAAAGGAAGTTTCATATATTTTACAGCAGATAAGAAAAAGCAATAACGCTGTCAAATAGCAGTACATTTTATGCGAGTGAAAAGCCATGATAGAAAAGTACAGAACATACATGTGGGAGTGCACAGAATGACTTGCAATCGTTCTCATACAGTGGTGGTTAAACGAATGCAATCCAATTGGTCGTAAATACTAGAGTGCAAGGACCGCCGTACACGTACATGAAGCACCTGTCAGTTTTGACCGAAAGAAGCATGCCACATACGTGTTTTATAGTTTGCACTTTACCACTTCATTCTTATCCCATTAAACTCATAATATCAATATATCAAGGACTAACCATGCACACATCCTTATGTTCATCTAAGAGACAGGTAAATAATCAAAGGCCACCCGAAAGTGGTTCATGACCCATGCATCGATGGTATATTTCAAAGACAGGTTTACAGCCCCACACACCTGTAACCTACCTGAAACACATAAACTGCAATATAGCTGAACCTATGATATAAATAAAGACATCCCTGTGATATCTGTGTAACAGAGTCCCATACACCTGTAATACATTTAAAGGACCGGTCTGCACAAACATCCATAATCTATTTGAGAGAGGCACAGTCCGAAATAAGACATAAAAGATAAGCTTTATTTCAGACTCCAAAATTTCGGCAGAGTAGCAAACCATGGTAGCGTAAATATAAATATGATATAGAATTTCATCGAATACTAAAATTATATAATTGAAGGCTGAGTATTTCCCATGTACAGTAACGGTGTCAACTTTGCCCAGAAGGGGAAATTATGTAGACATCACTATCCAGTAGTTAAGAAACGAGCTCATTGCAAATTTTACAGATTTGCTGCGTAAAGCTAAAAATAACCCTACCACATAACCACGATTCGCTACAAGACAGTCCCACGAGTCTATAGTTCATCTGGAAGACAGCCCACATCTACCCACTATTCCTCCATCGTGTAAAAAAAAGGTGAACCCCCCCCCCCAAATTATTGCTAGTAATGTTCCATATTATGAACATTAAAGATATATAACATAAAGGATTTACTATGCACACATATGCCTCTGTGCAAACTTTATAATAATATAAGTGTATATAGCAGAGAGACACACAGAGAGACAGAGACAGAGAGAGAGAGAGAGAGAAAAAAAACGAGACAGAAAGATAGAAAGCGAGCACTTCTTTACTTTGATTGTGTATCAGAGGATATACTCTATTATGTGCCAATTCTGTCCCTAGAGGGCCACCTTCTTTAAAAAATTAGAATGGTTATCGAGTGTGGCCATTCTTAAAATTGGAGTTGCCAGATACATACAACTGGTGTCAGTAAATGCAGAGGACTGATCATAAACTTGTGGGTTGATTAAGACCCCTCCGGTTTGGTGGAACGAGGGGATGGTGTTAGAAGTAGTCCGTGGATCAAATCCTCTTTGTAAAGTACCTTACTTGATTTCTGCCCGTGCTTTTACCAAAATTGATATTCACTTCCAGCTCCCACAGGAGGGTCCACTCGCTGAGCTTCCGCGTTGATATTAGAAAATTAATACTTTTACTCTCTCCTGGTAACACCATTGAAGAGCCATCGTGTTTGACATCATGTACAATTCGTGACATTTAAGGGTCCGGATATCGAACCTTGTCGGTCTCAAATCGTTTATATATAAATGAAGGCTTTGAGGCCGACAACACTTGATATCTGGACCTGTTGCTCACATGCAGAGGTGAAAGTTGATATTTATGACACGGCACACTGCTGTACAGCAGATAGTGTCCGCCCCTCGTCATAAACGTATGCACTAAGGCCATCCCAATTGGCCTGAGAGCCAGAACATTTACTTTGGATGGCCTAATGTACAACGTCACCTGGCCACAGTGTCCTTTCATAAAGTATTTATAACCCCCAAAACTATACATTTCCAAACTTATCCCGATGTGTCATTTCTTCACGTAAAATTATGAATATGATATGTCGAGGATTGGAAACTACAAAACTATATTGGTAAAGGGTCTTACTTGAACATTGGAACGCCTTAAAAAAAGGTCTGGCTATTAGTGCTGTAAACCTTCATTTGAGGGAGAAACACTTCATTATTTAACTAAAGGCTGGGGGGGGGGGTTCTTTTTTTTTGTTTTTTGTTTGTTTTGTTTTTGTTTGTTTGTTTGTTTGTTTTTGTTTTTTTTTTAGCTAAAGTTGTAATACTTAACGTTGTCGGTACATTCAAAATATTCCTGCCACTGATGACGACAGCTTCCTCATACTTGCAGTCCTAAAAGTGGTATGGGAAAACACACAATCTTCATGCAAACAATACTGTCCCTCAGTTAGTTTCTAATATTTCCTGTTATTATAAGGACCCTTTCACCCATATTTCAGCTGTTTTGAATTTTATCACGTATCTTGAAAATTACATTCTGAGATATTGACTGTCAAAGAAATTGCTATTGTGATAGTTAATGACACTACTATTACTCATAATAATAATAATAATAATAATAATAATAATAATAATAATAATAATAATAATAATAATAATAATAATAATAATAATAATAATACACATCTGATCAGAACATGTTCATTAGCTCCGGCTTTACAACGGTTTCATTATATGCAAGATGGCACCGATAGTCCACAATGCAATTGTTAGGCACATAATGGGAACTCGGAAGCGCAGTCTGATTAAAGCTACATTGAGAGACAAACAACCATATTTCCTGTCTCTAACAATGATATAGCCTTTATTTCGCAGGTCACAAGTAAGGTATTCTGCCAGCAGATAAGATCTAAAGTAGTCAGGAGAGGTGGGGGTTAAAATCTAAAATAGCGAAAAAAATTTGCAATAGAGGTTTGTTAGTTGTCGTACGGGGAATATTAATTGACCTATAAGAGAGACCTTAGTTTGTGACCGTTTGCCGATTCTAATATTATTGCTTCACTGAAGTAATACACCTTGAGCTGTTGTATATTGGCAAGATCTCTAGACCATAAGTCAAAATATATTTAGATATAGTTTGTGTATCTTTATCAATTTCTAGTTATTATCCTAAATATGTTGATGCATTGTCTTCAAACACGCCTGTAATTTTCTTTGACCTCGTCTTTAGCAATTCTGAACACAAAAGGGTCTTCTTGTTATTTCCTGACGTTTCAGGCTTTTGAAAAGAAGGTAACGGTAAAAAATGCACTTGTTGGCATAGTTGACTTTGGGATATTAGTGTAAATTGACGGGTAAACAGTTTCTCCTGAACAGTTGACCCGAGCTGCTTCAAATTAGGTGGAGATTATTCATGGGTGGGGTTCCATCACTTTTTTTAATGTGTCACGCTTCTTCATGTTTCTTTTTCAGATGTATTGATAGTTATAGACTTACTTAGTATTACAATGTATCTTTAAAAGGGTCAAGGTAGCTTCTTTAAATTAATTAAAACTTATTGTATTATCTGGATAGCATGATATTAGTTAGAAGTTTCTTAACTGCAAGTTTAAAGGTAAGGGTCGGGTCCTGGATTTAATTTCTGAATGCAACTGATTCAACAGTTTGAAAAAAGAATATAGGAAGGATTTCAGTCCAGGCCCCCCAACTCCTGGGACCACCAGGGAATCCACGCTTGAGCGAGTAAAATGGTTGTGAACGTCACCGGTGCGGACCATATTTTCTTTCATATAATCTGGACAGGTGCCTCTCACTATTTTAAACATGTGTGTCAGTTTATTTTGTTCTACTCTGCTAGAAACATCCAGCCATCCTAGATCGGAAATTTGTTCAGCACCAATATGGGTTCTTGCCTGCCATTTGTTAATAAAACGAATCATTTTGTTTTGACAAACCTGGAATTTCTGTTTTGTTTTCAATGTCACAGTGTTGTGCCAAGCCGCACACGCGAAAGTCAAAGTGAGGTTGGCTTAGCGCTGAGCACAGAAGTGTCCTTGTTCTTGTGCTCATCCCTGATCCTTGCCTATACAAAATTTTGACTTTAGAGGTGATTTTATTCAAAAAAGATTCTACATGAAATTCTCCAGAAATATTCTGGTCCAGTATCATTCCCAGATCTTTGACCTTAGAGGATGATTTTATTTCTTGATTAGTGCATGTGATTTTGAGAGACGGATTTTTCTTACTTTTAGGTTTTGTGCCGAACAAAATTGATTCCGTTTTGCCCAAATGAAGATATAGCTTGTTATCGATCAACCATTGGTTTAAGGAGTGAAGTTCAGAAGAAAGAGTATGTTCTATTTCGTGAATGGATTTGTCAGAGACTAGTAAGGCTAAGTCATCTGCGTAAAGAAGAAGTTTGCATTAGACATCCATTGGCATTCATTCACATATATTAAGAATAACAGTGGCCCGAGTAAGGAACCTTGTGACATGCCAAAAGTGACTGTATTTGCTTTAGAAGTAGCACCTTTGTATTATTATTATTATTATTATTATTATTATTATTATTATTATTATTATTATTATTATTATTATTATTATTATTATTATTATTATTATTATTATTATTATTATTATCATCATCATCATCATCATTATCATTATTATTATTATTATTATTATTATTATTATTATTATTATTATTATTATTATTATTATTATGTTCGTAATGGTGTTAAAAGGACCACAAATTCAGCATTGACGGCCACAGACAGTAAGACTACCGATTCAATCATTTCTCGCTGTCCTTTGCTTACGATATCCCTGCTATAACTCGGCATCAATCGCTATTTTATAAGCATTTAAAAGATTTTGTCTGTCAGGGTGAGCTGTTCAGGGTCTTTTTTTAATTCTGCACATCCACTAATTGTACATGGTTGTGTACATGTAAGTAAACATGCTCGGATTTACGGGGGGAGCACCGGGAGCGTGGGCTCCCCCCTCATGCCTACAAAAAAAATAATGTAATTCCTCAGCCGGATTTGAGATCTGGTACTCATTTTTCACAGAAGTTGGGTGTGCTCAAATCTACTCAAATTCAGGACTTTCCACCACAGGTGGGCCACTGTGCCCAGTGATTTTGTCACCTTCAATGCCGAGAGAAAGCCCCATTTGCTGGGGTAAGACTACTTAATTGTATAGGCACTTGCTATAGAGCAAGTATTACATGGTGAAATAATATGAATATCTCAGCTGAACAAGTTTAAGTATGGAAGGAAAATGGCCTCTAAACTATTAATGAAACCTTTCATAAAATGTTCAATTTATAACAATAGGTTAAGACTATTTTAGGGCAGTAAAGCTTGCCTCATCAGTGAAGTGTCGGTCATAGCTGAAACAATGGCGTACTAATCAGAAAGTTTTACAATTTATGTTAATGTTGCTATAATTGACCTCACATTTACTCTGAAAATTGGTACTTTTAACCTGCATTACCCTATGGCCACAACTGTCTACCCCCGCGATGCCCTATCCAGTCAGCTGGTGGTAAGGAAATTCTATACTTGCTGGGTCTGTGAAAGAAGTCAATTGTGTGTTTTCGATACCTTTTTTTATGGGTTTTCAGATTTGGTATATGCACATGCACACCTTGCTAGCTAATTATGTAGCTCACTAGGTGGGTAGTCTTTGACTCAGTTTTAGATAGTGTTAGAAACTTGATTAAAGACACACTTGTCCTTATTTAAGAATTATCTAGAATTTTTAAATTTTTATATTTACGAAGTTTGGGTAAAAACGGCTTGTCAGCGGGTAATTCCAACCGATGTCTCCATAAACCTTATTGATTGTATCCAGCTGGTCTTTGTATCTTTTATTTATAGGAATTTCAGAATTTATTAAGGAACTGAAGTTTGCGTAGCAAAAAAAGGCCATAAGAAGAGTTTTTCTGTCATAAAGTAGAAACATGCAAAATACAAAAAGGAATAAAATACAAATTATAAAATTAATGCGAAAAATTTAAACGTGCATAATTTTTCAAAAAGGGCAGTATTGCCAGATTTCAAATGTGAATAAAATTTCAACATTCTGACTTAATTTAGCTGCCGAGCTGATGAGATTAGTTTATACAAATATTTGTGACAAAGATGTATAATTTTGCACGCCTACACGAATGTATACGTAAGAATATATTTTTTACAGTATTTGATGCATATTCTATTTTTTTTCGCAGAATTAATGAATTAAGTAACTTTTAAGGACCTCAAGTTTGAATTGCCAAAATTCCAAAACAAACACCGATAAAGAAAATCCCTGGTATGTGTTTAAATCCGTTAACTCGGCATATTAAATTTATGATATGCCAACATGCAGTGCCTGTTTTGGCGAAAACACGAATTTGCAGTCCAATTCACAAACAGGCCAAACAGGCGGAAGTCTCCACATAAGGCCAAAAGAATTGGTTATCAAAGTTTTATTAAGGGACAATCATCCAAGTCTCAAATAAAAGTAAACCAAAGCTATTCTTTCTTTTCTTTTAGCTGGGCGGCCCCCGACCGCCGCCTCAATTCTCAGAACAGCTCCCCACCTACCCATCTCCTTCGAAAATTTCTGGATCCTCATCTGGTAAATTTGTTGTGGCAAGTTTTATTAGCGAGTTCAGATGCAGAACGCTGTTTTGATCGGGTACGGCACTGTGGCCTGTTTTGCAAGTTGAGTCATGTGGTTGCAAAATGACATTAGTTGTTTTTATTTAAATGGTTTGTGAACGTAAAGGCAACAACAGGAGACATTCATATTTAACTGCAATCCTGCTCATTTCCTGTGTTGCCGGGGCAATAGACCGATGCTTCCACCATGATCATGGCAGATCTGTATTGTATACTACATAAACATCCATAAATAACACATTTTCAACCAAAAGAGAGCTCATTTCTAATAAATTTAGGCATCCTCTATGTTTCAAATATGTGTTAAAACGTTTTCTTCAGATTATTCTGTGTTTGTGTTGTTTATCTTATTGAGAAAGTAGTTTTGACCATGCTAAATATATGGATCTGCCGTGATGCGGGTGGCTCCCCCTTTTGCTCAATAGGTGTTAGAGTAGGGCCGCATTCAAATATGAATACACCCTTTTACGCTGAACGGTAAGAATATTTTTATGTTTGATGTGACCCGAGGCACTCATCACAGAAGTGTTCTTTCATTTTTTTAATGATCTTTTTAAATACTTTAGACCGTCTTGACTTCAACGTTCCCATTGGTCACAATAAATTCAATCATTTTGCTTACGCTGAAGACTTCACGCTAATTTCTGCCACTGTAACGGGCCTCCAAAAGTTTAAATAATGCCAGCACATCTTGTGCAAATTAATAGAGAGTCTCTTCTGGAGTCAAGAAAACTAAAATATTACATAGGCCTATCAGCCGGACACAACTTTCCGTCCATCCAACATGGTACTAAAGACATCCAGGCAAAAATATTAATTGTGCATTTGAACGCGAGCTACTTGAAGTATACAACTTATGACAGTCATGTGTCAAAGAGAATAAGCTCAACAAGACCCACCATGTTCTAATACCACAAGGTTCGTTAAATTTGCCCCGATCTTCAACTGAAGCTAAACTTTATCTTTGGAAAACCTTGGGTATCCCAACACTAAATCTCGGCAGGGATTGCGTCCATTTGTATAAAACAAACGTAACTGATGTGGAATCGGCTTAAAACTGTATTACGAAGGACTTTTTTGGTCTTAGTAAATATCTTCATCACATTGCTTTACTCTCTGCTCTTAATTATGTCTTTGTCCAACAAAGACATATTGTTATTCTAGGAATTCTTTCTTTCTTTCTTACTTTGTTTCTTTTTTCTTTCTTTCTTTCTTTCTTTCTTTCTTTCTTTCTTTCTTTCTTTCTTTCTTTCTTTCTTTACAGGCAAATTTGTCCGACATTTCATTTGAAAGATATTACATGTAGAAACTCCAAACTTCGCACAATTATACTTCTATAGATGAAGTTTTGCCTTTTTATAATTAGAGGTCATGCCTTTCAAAATTATGCAAATGAAGGCTAATTAAAGTTTCAAATCTTCAATATCTTATATACCATAGTAGATGTGGTTCCGAGTGTATAGGAGTTCGATCATATCAATGCAAAGGTCATCTCAAAAGTCAAGGTCATGTCAAGGTCAAAGGTCAATTTTAGGTCAAAATGTCATTTTAAAGGTCAAGGTTCACTTCAAGTAGAGGTCATCTGAAGGTCAAAGGTCATTTCAAGGTCAAAGGCCACTTTTGATGGTTGCTCTCTTCCAACCATAACTTGGTCAATTTTTATCTAATTTTGATGATGTTGGGCTCAAATTGTAGCTATTGTAACGCTGCACATTTTTTGTGAGAACTTGTGACCTCTAAAGGGCAAAGGTCAAAGTCATTGGGCCCTTTGAATGTTTCATCTTGCCATACCTAGGTCAATTTTCATATGATTTGGTTTATGTTGGGCTTAAATTGTGGACATTGTACCACTGTACATTTTTGCAATTCACATGTGACCTTTAAAGGTCAAAGGTCAAGGTCATTTGGACTTTGAAATTTTCATCCAGCCATAAGCTTAATGGAATATGAAGTACCAAAGGACAAAAGTTGTAGCATTTAATATTTACAACATTTGAAGGCACACAGACAGATTTGCTTTGAAGTAAATCTTCTTTTGTAGTATTGAACCTGTTTCTCAGACGTCCTCGATTACACGATTTCTCTCGCTGGACGGCTTTATGATGTAAACGCGTCTTTGAGACATCTGCTTTCCTATGAACTTTCACAATTTATTTGGAACCCCAAATGCGAAATTGGCAAGATAGAGAATTACAGAATCAAATGGTAGGGTTTTTTTTGTAATGCGTGCGACATCTGTCCCGAAGTTGTGGGCTTACATCCAAATAGTTATTTTCTGTTACTATAGTGGAAGCAAATGAGAACCCGATCCGCAGCCATTATCTGTTTGTTGCCGGTGAGGTTTTCGAAGCGCTCTACTTCCGACAATCACACAACTTTGAAAAAAAAAAAAAACAAACAAACAAACAAACAAACAAACAAAACAAAACAAAACAAAACAAAAAAAAATCAACAAAACTCTTGTTGTTGTTGTTTGTTTTTCCTTGTGACTGGGTCGCGACAACGAATTTCATTTTCTTGACCTCTCTGGATTTTACGTACGCAAAGCATGCCCATGGTATTTATTGTCTCGGTCTACCAGTCTCCACCGGAAAAGTTAATGATGAGTGCCTGTTGAGTTTACCAACCCCTCAGGAAAAATGGTTGACGATATCACATGTCTCTTAAATCATTCCCTTTAGAACGGATATATAAATGACTTTGTATCAGAGGAACGGGCGTGTATGAAGTCAATTTAGTACCTAGTTATGATTTTATTGTTTTCTGGGATGAACTTTAGCCGTGGAATGTGTATGATTCTGCGAATATTTTTCTGAAAGATGTGTTAACTCCTTGAGGGTATATAGAGTATCAGATGAAAGACAAGTCACTATCTTAAGGGCGTGGTGCACTCTTACAGCACTTTGCATAGAAAATTCGACTTTGCTTCAAACATGTTCTTATATACCCCAGACTTCTCATTTGAGATTCAATAACTATACACTTTCCAAAAAGTACATATAAGGATTCAGCTATGATGGAATCTCTGTTTGTGTTTAGAAATTGAATTTTAATTGCTCGGTCAAAATATAATATTACTTGTTTTCTGGAATAGCGCACACACCAAATCGGGAAACATCATTTTCGTGTGGGAAATGAAACAGTACACTTTTAGCAGTAAGCCGTATTTTAGATTTCGGATAATAGTTTTAAAAAATTGTAAACAACAAAAAAATCAAAGCTGAGCCCTTTTCAAAAGCGTTGTGTGTTCTATCATTTCACACTGTAAATTGAATCTGTTTTTTTTTTTTGAAATGCTATTTTAAAATTTGTGCAAAATTTAAGAATTTTAATAAAAAAAAATAATACCATTAATAGCGATTGTAAAATTTTATATTTGGTACCAGAATAAACTTGATGTTATGTTATCTTTCAGATAATATATACTATATAGAGTATTAAATGGTAACCATACACAAAAATTAAACATATATACATGAGAGTCACAAAGTATACCACGCCTATAACAAAATTGTGTGATGAATAAAGAAAAAAAATGAAAATTTCTGGCTGGGTGGTTTTCCGGTTTTATTGAGCGGAACCGAAGGCGTTGGTTATATCCAGGTATTTCTACGTTGAATACAAGTCAAAAGTGTAGAATATAAAAAAGCTGACCCCATTTGGTGCAACTGTAAGCAGCCTAACAACTTCAGAGTTGTGTTAACGTTTGTAAAACATGCTCAATCTTGCAGTGTTCCATAACTTTTCAATATGCCTGTTGACAAAGGTGAGCAACTTATAAGATTAAAGTAAATCCTAAATATGAAAGTATAGCACAGTAGACGCTCTCGCTCTCCATATATTGCCGATGTTATGTATCCCTCCATGCTGGCAATTCAACAATGATGTTTTTGTTTTACGCATGCTACATTCCATAAATCTTGCCAGCCTTTTTTTTTTTTGATCCACGGAATGCCTCAAAAGGCTGGAGTGTGCGAATACGTGTATGTCTGGTTGCTATCACATCAAGCAAATACAACAAAATTTTGCATATGTTGTTCCATGAAGAAAATACGTTGTAACTTGTTTGTATTAAAAGTTTGTTGTTTCACATGGGATATTTGCAAGATAGGAAAATGATAAGAGAACTTGCTTACGTAGCACTTAAGCTCAGTATCCTGATTTGCATCTTGTGAATACTAACCCAGTTCACGATGCGTTGTGGACTGAGGTCAACGGCTCTCCTCTGCGCCCAGGATGCCATGAGGAGAGATCTTAACCTGGGCAAACTCTGAAATTATTGTACACCTGGCATGCTGGTCCTCAAATGAAAAGTTTATGAGAAAGTGGATTTTGCGGAATCGCTATAATAATTGACCTAAACAGAACATTCCTGTGATAAGCGGATAAGGGTTAAACAAATGTAAAGGAAACTTTACAATTCTATCACGGAGGTAAGGAAGCTTGAATTAATTTAATAAAGAACAAGACTTACAATATTTTATGAGTTTTTCTCATATAATAGTTCAAATGACAAAATTTGTGTTTTCTGCTATTCACACAGGTCGATGGCATGTCTGTGTAACACTGATGACCTTGACCATGTTCACCCTCATGCAGTCCTCATACACCCTGCTGGTCATTACTATCATCCGCTACCTCGCCGTTCAGCAACCACTCACCTTCCCCCGGAGACTTACTCACAAACGGGCCCTTTGCATCATCGTACTGGTCTGGATCCTCGTCCTCGCTCTCTCCCTGGGACTATATGCAAGGCCAACGCCACGTGAGTCATGTTTAAACTCCGTATCAAAAGTAAACAGTAGGTACATGACCATTACCTTCAGTGGTTCGCCAGAAAAAACTGTTCCTCTACTGTTTGGTATGTCTAGCAACTGTTGGACCTGAACGACACATTTTATTATATGGCGGTCGTGAAATACGTGACATAATGACATAATGTGTAACCAGTTTTTATCAAACACAATCAATTTGTTATTGTTCATCATGATTATTTTCAACACATCCATTTTTCTCTTTAATAACTTCAACAAAGTAGTAAAGGTTAAATTATAATTTTCTCTGTGAATCTGACTATGGATGACATATTTTGCTAATAAAGTACCATAATTTAGAGTGGGTTGAAATGGAGAACTGGTGTACCCCCAAAGTACATTTTCTTCATTTACCTCAACTTGACCATTGAAATAGTAAACCACCATTTCTTAAAGGCTTGCCAATATTCTTGACAGCTATTTTATTCATAGAATCTATGTTCAGTGGTGTCAATGTTGTCTCCAGATACCAATCTAGCTTTGTTAAACAGGTTGCGCAATAATGATAAAAAAAAAACAATTGGAGGTGCTTTTTTGTTTTTGTTTTTGTTTTTTGTTGTTTTTTTGTTGTTTTTTTGTCTTTATTTGTTTTGTTTTATGTTTTGTTTTTGTTTTTTGTTTGTTTATTTGTTTTGTGTGTGTGTGTGTGTGTGTGTGTGTGTGTGTGTGTGTGTGTGTGTGTTGTTTAATAGCTTTGTTTTGTTGTTTTTTTTTTGTTTTTTTTTGTGTTTTGGCATTTTGATTTTCGCCGATTTCCTCTGAAACCTGCAGCTGGATTTTCTTCAAATGTGACACGTGTCTTGATTAGGTCTCCGCTTAGTTTGCTTACTGTATGGGAGTACTTCATTCGCTGATTTCAATGATTTTTTGAAATCGCCTAATGATCGGTAAGAGAAGATATGCATGGTTATTACATATCAAGGGGGATTGTATGATTTTCATCTACCAAGAGGGATTGTATGGTCATGCTGTATTGAATGCTACATTTAAAAAAAATACCTAGCGGTAATCCTTAAAAATATTCAAAAGTGCATGGCTAATTACTTTGAAGTCACATTGGAACACTTCTGGGCATCCATGAAACGTAATTTGTTCAAAAGGTGACACTGACGGTATTGTGAGTTTATCGTCCCGTTAGCTATATGCGATGACACGTGGCAGTTTGTATTCAGGGTTGAACGATGATTTGGCTCGTTGACTGCCAGCGTGGAGTTGATATTTGTATTCCCTTCCAAGAAATCAGCTTCAATTTGAATGAAAAGCTCAGCATTTTGTGCATATGAGTTTTCACATATGGCTACCAATTAAAATAAACCACACAACCCCCCGCAACGAAAACCCAACTCTACAAAACAGTCCAAGAAAGGCATAAGACTAGCTAGGCTCAGCAGACCTTCCCAGCAACCGTGTGAGCCGCACTGATCACCAAAGACATAGCACTGAGTTTAACCCGTCCACCCCGACCCCACCCCCCCACCCCGAAAACAAACAAACAAACAAACAAACAAAGAAACATAGAGCAAATTTAAATTCTAAAATAGATAAAATTATATGTCTAAATAAATTAGTCTTACTAATCACATGATGACAATAGTGTGCTGCTCATACGGATTCCATTTTAAGTCCCAAAAATATTAAGATATAAGAGTTATATAGTTTACAAAATTTGAAAAATAGAAAACTACCAAATTCCGTCATATTTTTTTCACAACAGTTTATTATAACAACGTAACTTCCACATGAAAGCGATGCCAGAATTTAGATTCTATTTTTAACGCGTGCTAAATGGTTTTGCTAAAGTTGCTTATGGTTTGAAATCATACATTCTATAGACATGACACCTAAAATTATAAAAAACAAAAGAACATCAATGTCGTTCTGCTTATTTGTATCTAAAACAAGCATTCGAGGATTGAAATGGAACATCTTGTAATATTATAATCAAATTGAATAACACTTTATACAAATGATAATTTTTGACATGATTTAGAAAGCCTATTTTGCTGTATTCCATGACCACATTTTATGTTCTATGTTTTAGCTCAGCTGACTGACTAGTCAGACTGATCTCTTAGGAGGCCGAGTTGTCTGTCGTCCGTTCGTCCATTCACTATTACATTTTCGACTTCTCCAAAATCGCCATCCAGATTCACTTCAAACTTGGTGGCAATGTACCTTGGGAGGGTCTCTACCAAGTATTTTTTTCAAATGGTCACGCTCCAGTGTTTTTTTTTTTGCATTTTAATGAATTTTTGGGCAAATCTTTAAAAAAAAATCTTCTCCGAAACCGCTCACCCAATTGCTTTAATATCACATAAGAACACTCCCCGGGACTCTTAGTTCTTAATTTGTCACCAAGTGGCCCTGTAATTGTTTACTATTTTTTTTTTCTTGATTTTTTTGGTGTGTTTTCACTTTTTGGACTTTTTCACCAGAACCATCACTCAGATTCAGCTGAAACTTGGTGGATATGTTTCTTGCGGAAGGGTCAAACAAAGCTGTTCACTGGGTGACACTGCTGTAGATTCATGATTTTTAACGTTTTTTTTGTTTGTTTTTTTTTTTCAATTCGGTTACTTACTGGTAAATGCACCTTTCCTATTTATTGCTATATAAGTCAATGGGCATTCTTATGCTTATTCACATTTTCGACTTCTTCTCCGTAACTGTCAACCAGATTGACATCAAATTTGGTACCAATGCACCTTGGGGTAGGTCTCCACAAGGTTTGTTCAAAGGGTAATGCTCCAGTGATTTGTGATTTATTTATTTTTTTTTATTTTTTGTGGTTTCCTATTTTTGACGTCTTCTCCAGAACCGTCAAATCGGGTACTTATCGATAAATGCACTTTTCATATTGATTACTGTGTAAGTGAATGGACATTCTAATGCTAATTCACATTTTCTACTTTTTCTCTGAAACTGTCATCCAGATTAACTTCAAACATGGTCGCAATGTACCTTGGGTGGGTCTTTACCAAATATGAACAAATGGTCATGCTGCAGTGCTTTTCGGATCTTTTTATGATTTTTATTTGTTAATTCTTTCGGGCAAATCTTAAAAGTCTTCTATAAAACCGCTCACCCAATTTCTTTGATATCACACAGGGATACTCCTCGGGATTCATAGTTCGTAATTTGTTCACCCGGTGGTGCTTCAAGTTTTAGCTCAACTCAGTTGCTAGTCAGACTGAGCTTTTAGGGGGTTCAGTTATCCGACTAAGAAATGCTTGTAAATGTCATATGCACTCAGCACAAGCTCAACACAGGTATATTCAGTTGCAACCTTGATTTTGTGGGACAAGCTTAGGTCAGCTGAGTACGGGCTGCTGACGCACCCCTCTAGTTTCGAAATGGGATGGTGCACTTGACAGCGATTCTATTCAGATCATTAAATAAGTCTATTTGACCACATTCTTTGTATTAATTAATGGCACGATGTATTAAAGTCGTTGCTGTGTATCTGTCCATGACAGTGGCAAACTTGTGTACAATTATAGTCTTGTAAATATTTCCTAAGTCATAAATACTATATGTTCTGGGTTTGAGCTGGTAACCTGAGTTAAGTCGCTTCATGTTTTATAGTTACAGGCATTGACTGCTGACAGGGAGGTGCGCGTAGGACCCTGTCCGAATTATCACGGTCGGGTTCTCTCGACCGCAAGTTACTTTAAGGTTTCAGGCCAGTAATTCAACCTGTGGAAACACAGACGCACAGAGCTACCACCTTCTAGTTCACTCAATGGATTACAAACATAATGTTTTATACACCAAAATGTTCGTAAGATTTTTTTTACATCAAATAAACACCACAAAAAACATGGGCATGAATGGGAATTTTTCAGCAAATTGCCATGGCAACCAGCTCTACGTAGTGCTACTTGCAATATCATTGCGCGCACACAGTGTTGACTCCAGCTGAATCACTGTGTTTACGGGTGGCGGTGTACATACCGTCATAATATTCATGTCAGCTCAAAGTACACATGGTTTTCCACTGTCAAGCCAAAATCTGCTTTTCTGGTAGCAAAGTTTTTTAATATACGGCCCTTTGCATCCCTAGGCCTCATATTGTATTGGCACTCTCCAATCATGCTACCTCAGCACAGGCATAATTACCCCCCGCGGAACCTTAAGGGCTTCAGAGCCAAAGGTTAAAAGTACCTATTCCTGATATGTTGTAAAAGTTTATTTTGGATTCCAGCACTATCAGTTCCTTGTGCGGGAAACATATCATTTTGCATCTGAAAACTTTGTTCAGTCATAAATATATTTCACTCGTATATAGCCTTCCCTATAAAACATCGTTGCTTTGTTCTCCTTGCGTCGATGTTAAAATCGTTGCTCTCTGGAGCGGTCTTAGCAAAATAAAATGTAAACAAAACTGCCATCGAACGTGCTGGGTTTGTTGGGTCACGTGATCTGGGACACGACAACACTGATACATATCTAACGAGGTCAGAGCTCACCACTATGAACATCGAATATGTCTTGATCGGGTTGTCCACAGTGGCTTCCAGTCGAGATGCTAACCTTGGTTTAATGAAATGCGAGATTAGCGGTCAAAGTTGCAGCCTCGTTCTCAGTTGCATAGCTGGGCAGTGCTTATATGTAAACAAAGAGGCATGGGTACAGCGTAATCCCTGCTATTCGGGCGTGT